>NC_051167.1:122244499-122779499 GCF_013339725.1 Rhipicephalus microplus
GCGTCGCCCCACTGATCATCATTCACTCCGTGGATAAGCTGTGATTTTTTTTTCTTTACCTCGCTAGAGTTTTTTTTCAGAGGAGCTGTTTTAGAGCAGGGTCGGAGTTCAGACGAGTGTCCAGTGTGGTCCCGCTTCGGCATTTAGACACACCCGTAGGAGGCGGAACTGCCTCGGTCTCGGACGAAGCGGTACACCCGCATAGTGAAACCGGGAAATCTGAAACGAGCGCGAATAGCGCGTAAACTAATCGTAGCATCGGTGCGGCAGGGGCTGCCACGCGCCGTTTCCATGTGCGACTCAACTCTCCGCAAAGTATATTCACAGACATGCGTGTACAAAATTGCGCAGCTGTACAGAAAATCACAGTGTAAACAGAGCAGCGGCGCAGCACTGCTGTTTGTGCAGATTTCACGTGAAGGTAACTATAGGGTTACAGTTTCTTTTTCGCTCTCGTAATTTTTTTCTTAACTCAGCAAACGCTGTTCTTCTTTTTCTGACCCAAGCAATCTCTTCTGGAACCCATGTTTACTCCCCCCTCCTATCTATCTATATATCTATCTATCTGTCTGTCTGTCTATCTATCTATCTGTCTGTCTGTCTGTCTGTCTGTCTGTCTATACGCCTGTCTGTACGCCTGTCTATCTATCTATCTATCTATCTATCTATCTATCTATCTATCTATCTATCTATCTATCTATCTATCTATCTATCTATCTATCTGTCTGTCTGTCTGTCTGTCTGTCTGTCTGTCTGTCTGTCTGTCTGTCTATCTATCTATCTATCTATCTATCTATCTATCTGTCTATCTGTCTGTCTGTCTGTCTGTCTGTCTGTCTGTCTGTCTGTCTGTCTGTCTATACGCCTGTCTGTACGCCTGTCTCTCTGTCTGTCTCTCTGTCTGTCTGTCTGTCTATCTATCTATCTATCTATCTATCTATCTATCTATCTATCTATCTATCTATCTATCTATCTATCTATCTATCTATCTATCTTCTATCTATCTATCTCTATCTATCTATCTGTCTGTCTGTCTGTCTATACGCCTGTCTGTACGCCTGTCTGTCTGTCTGTCTGTCTGTCTGTCTGTCTGTCTGTCTATCTATCTATCTATCTATCTATCTACTATCTATCTATCTATCTATCTATCTATCTGTCTGTCTGTCTGTCTGTCTGTCTGTCTGTCTGTCTGTCTGTCTGTCTATACGCCTGTCTGTACGCCTGTCTGTCTGTCTGTCTGTCTGTCTGTCTGTCTGTCTATCTATCTATCTATCTATCTATCTATCTATCTATCTATCTATCTATCTATCTATCATCTATCTATCTATCTATCTATCTGTCTGTCTGTCTGTCTGTCTGTCTGTCTGTCTGTCTGTCTGTCTGTATGTCTGTCTGTCTGTCTGTCTGTCTGTCTATACGCCTGTCTGTACGCCTGTCTCTCTGTCTGTTTCTCTGTCTGTCTGTCTGTCTGTCTGTCTGTCTGTCCATCCGTTTCCCATCCATCCGTCGATCCGTCCGTCCGTCCATTCATCCATCCATCCATCCATCCATTCATCCGTCTGTCCGTTCGTCCGTCCGTTTCATACAGCGTTTAGAACGCTCATAATCATATGGTGATTTTCGGCGTGCTCATTCCTACGGCTCAATCTGTTTTTAGGGGGGAAGCTTTTTAGGGCGTGGGTCTGTCGCTCCTCCGTATGCATGTAGTAATACGTAGCCACCGGTGACACGTACCCGCTCTATAGCGGGTATGTTCTTCAGGGGATGCGAGATGGGAGATGGTGGTACTTGGAGTGTTCACTAGGTGGACGCACGGACGGACACATGACGGACGTTCAGATGGACGCGCGGTCTTACGGACGAATGGATGCACGAGCGGCGGGACAGACGGATGGACGGACTCACGGACGGACTCACGGACGGACAGATGGATGGATGGATTCACAGAAGAACGCATGGACATATGGACGGACTGAGGTATGAATGGACGCGCGGATTGTTGCGCGGGCGGACGGAAGCAAGAACGAACGGACGGACGGAAGCGCGGACGGGCTGGCGGACGCGTCGCCCCACTGATCATCATTCACTCCGTGGATATGCTGTGATTTTTTTTCTTTAACTCGCTAAAATTTTTTTCAGAGGAGCTATTTTAGAGCAGGGCCGTAGTACAGACGAGTGTCCAGTGTGGTTCCGCTTTGGTATTTAGACACACCCGTAGGAGGCGGAACTGCCTCGGTCTCGGACGAAGCGGTATACCCGCATAGTGAAACCGGGAAATCTGAAACGAGCGCGAATACCGCGTAAACTAGCCCCGCCGCGGTGGTCTAGTGGCTAAGGTACTCGGCTGCTGACCCGCAGGGCGCGGGTTCGTATCCCGGCTGCGGCGGCTGCATTTCCGATGGAGGCGGAATGTCGTAGGCCCGTGTGCTCAGATTTGGGTGCACGTTAAAGAACCCCAGGTGGTCTAAATTTCCGGAGCCCTCCACTACGGCGTCTCTCATAATCATAGAGTGGTTTTGGGACGTTAAACCCCACATATCAATCAACCGCGTAAACTAATCGTAGCATCGGTGCGGCAGGGGCTGCCACGCGCTGTTTCCATGTGCGACTCAACTCTCCGCAAAGTATATTCACAGACATGCGTATACAAAATTGCACAGCTGTACATAAAATCACCGAGTAAACAGAGCAGTGGCGCAGCACCGCTGTTTGTGCTGATTTCATAGTGAAGGTAATTATAGGGTAACAGTTTCTTTTTCACTCTCATAATTTTTTTTCTCAACTCAGCAAACGCTATTCTTCTTTTTCTGACCCAGCGATCTCTTCTGGAACCCAAGCTTATTCCCCTCCCCCCCAAGATGCTTGGCAATAAATATATGCTGAACTGCACTTGTTATCTTGTGCATGTACGCATGGCGTGACTGGGTGCAGCCGAAGGCGCGTGCTTGCGAATACTATTACGGACGTCACGCGCGCACACGGTGAATCGAAGCGTTCGCAGCACTCTAGCGGCGAGCAAAACACAGACGGAAACGAAAAAACAGAAGTGATTGAGAGCCGCTAGACAAAGAGCGGTGCTTCGTGGGTCGTGCGGGCGCTCCATCCTCGCAAATAATGGCCAGTTTGGCGGTACGCGCTGCCGGCACCTGACGCCGTTCTCATGTGTACCGTATACACAACGCCGTGCGAGCCAGGCTATAGCTTGCTCCTGCGCGCGTTTCAAAATAGGTTCGCACGCTCACTGAGTCTCGTTTCTGTCTCTCTTATAAACAGTGCGTGGTTCTCGGTTCCTAAGCTTCCGTTAGGTCTGTGGGCTATTGTATCCAGAATGGTGTTAGGGCGGTGTGATAATAGAAATTCGCGTACCCGAATTTCTCTCGCGCGTAGGCTTCTGTAAGTGATACGTACAAGTTTTGTAAACAGGTCCTCCAACCAAGCCTCTATAACACGCGTGCCAGTTGTGGCAGAGGAAAATGAAATTTTTCAAGTAAACGCAAATTTTAGCAAAACGTTTTTTTGGGCAAGTTGGCTCTGAAGCAAAACACACACTCTCTATAGCGCAAAGCAACGCGTGGACAGTGGCGCCAGTCCCTTGTTCTTTTTTCGTGTGTTGCTTTGCGCAAAAAAATATTCCCAATAGTTTAAAATGTATCCTTAAATGCTAGTCTTGATATGTCTTTGAATGTATTCCAAAAGAAATTGAACAACAGTTTCTTGATTGTGTTTTGCATAGCTCGTTTGTGCAATATGCACCTGACGTATTTACCTTGTCAGCTCCGTTTCGTGATGTCACACTCTATCGGTGTTCCGAGGCCTTCAGGGCGTTTTCTCGAGGGTAAATATATATATATATATATATATATATATATATTATATATATATATATATATATATATATATATATCCACGGAGTGAATGATGATGAGTAGGCGAAGCTCCAGAGGTTCATCGGTAAAACCTTGAATCTTCCGTGAATCTTGCCCAGTACATCATCAAATATTGCCTTACGTCTGCCTGTCTCTCTGCCTGCCTGCCTGCCTGCCTGCCTGCCTGCCTGCCTGTCTGTCCGTCCATCCGTCTGTCTGTCTGTCTGTCTCCTACGCATCGGAGTAGAGAGAGAGAGAGAGTAAAACATTTATTTGCGACCAAGGAAGGAGTGTCGCTGAGTGGGCTCCTTAGTCCGGGATCCCATTGGCACGGGCAGCAGTCCTCGCTCGTCTCACGAAGGCCTCTTGGATCTTCGGAATCGAGCTGCACAGAGCTGCCTCCCACCCTACAGTGTTGTGCGGTGCTCTGGGTCGTAGAGGTGGATTATATGGGCATTCCCATACCATGTGGTACAGGGTGGCTGTTTTAGTGACGCAGAACCTGCACTGTGGTGCGTATATGTCTCAGTATCTATCTTGGATGGTATGTATGGATTGGGGTAAGACAAGTTCTGCAGGCGACGCCACGCTACCTGAGATTCTTTACTGAGCTTTTGCTCCGGAAGGGAAGTTTCCATCTTAAAAGTCTTTGATGTTCTAGAATATCTGTGTATGTTAGGAGCGGGTCCATACGCATAGCCGAGGGTGGGTGTGATATGCCGGAGTCGGAGGTCCGGAAGAGTAATTCTCAGGCCGAGGCATGCGTGAGCTCATTGCCTCCAACTCCGCAGTGGCCGGGCATCCATATCAGCTGTTTTCATTTGCCATCTGAGCGTGAGGACGAGTGTTATGTAAGAAGTCGATGCGCAATGGGGCCAATATAGCCTTTACAAAAATGCCGGTAGGCTGCTTTTGAATCTGTTAGAACGAAAGTGGACCTTGGGTTTAGTAGGGTGAGGACGATTCCTGCTTCTTCCATACTAGTTGTGTCTGTGTCCTGGGCTGATATACAATCAACTTGTTTTCCACAATTAATGACGCTTGCTGTATAGTTGCCGTTCACTGGTTCAGATGCATCGACAAAGAAGGCGCCCTCAGTATCTGAGTAGTTGTCGTGAACTTTTACCCGTGCCCGACGTCGATGTTCGTGGAACTGAGGATGCATGTTGCGTGGAAGTGGTTTGATGATGAAGTCCTACCTCCATTCATGTGGGATACGTTGTTTTCCCCTTAACTTGGCATCGAAACATCGGAGTTGAGTGAGCGCTTAAGGCCCCTGTATTTTTCAATTTGATAGCGCAATTTTTTCGCTCTGTCGTCGCTCTACTGGAAAGTTTTGCAGCGTTCGTGATCACTCGATGCTTCCCGCATTTTATTTGCGCACTCAATAAAATCTACCTTCATCCCACTAAACGTTGGTGGTATTTTATGGATGAATCGTTTACACACGTCCCATTATGGGAGCAGGCATGCATGTCCCAAATTTCAGTAGGGCTCTGTTGTTCCTGTACAAACTCGAGCTCTAAGAGCACTCATATGAACTTTTGAGGGGCTGTTCCACACTTATAAACCCAAGAAAAATTACACGATGACCACATTTTTCTATCTTATAAAGCAGGCAACAGATTAAATCGACCATGAGTACTGCAAAGGCAGATTATAAACCCAAGAAAAATTACACAAAGCCCAGATTTTTCTATCTTGTGAAGCTGGCCCCAGATTAAATCGACGATGAGTACCTGCAAGGCAGTTGCGATAGGGCGGCATTTGGTACATTTGGTTCCCCTCAAAATGCGAAATGATAGTTAAGGCACTGGCCGATCGCACACTGTTGTTCTTACACAGTATTTGCAAGCACCGTTGTGCATTTACGCCAAGAATTGGCGCGTTTTAAGCAAGCACTTCAACGTAAGGCCCCTAGGGGCCTTACTTCAACGCGCCGCGCGACAAAACGAAACCGTCCGGCGGTGCGCTCCGCGTGAGTCGCTCCTTCATGGCGGCTGAAAGCGGCGGGCGAGGAGGAAACGGCGCGGGGGAAGGGAGTTTGCGCTACCTTTGAAAAATACAGGGGCCTTATGAGCACTGCAGCGCCATCGCCATCTAGTGAGCATTCCGAGTACTAGGTTGTGGCTACACCAGACAACTACAACGGCAAACGAGCCTACGCCTTAAGGAACTTCGCCCCTTAGAAGTGCCACTTCAGCACAGTCGAAAACCTGAGAGAGCCGAGGTACGCCCACCTCTGTTCACGCTTGGCTTGCGTTTCCAGGAGTCGAAACTGCAGGTTCGCCGGTCTTTGTTGGAGCTTGGCTTGCGTTTTGCGATTCCGCGACCGTAGTGTCGCTTCTGTTTTGAATGCACCTGTTTTCATAGCAGTTTCAAACTTGCTGATGCTTCCTCATTATTCATTTACAGGCTGGGCACATTGCTTAGCAATTCAGCTGCAGTACTTAGTGATTTAAGTTAATCGCACACAAAGGACTGTAATATTCGCCCTTTCGCGTTTCTTTTACAATTGGATACGAGCTTGCCAAAGTTCGGGGCTCTAACAAGCTGGAATATTCAAAGCGCCCACGTTCGCGCGTTCGGGTGCTGTTCTTTCTAATTGTTTTCTAGAATACTTTGTTTTTCTCTTAAAGACTCGCTTTAGTGAACGACTCGCGAGCTCTCGCTTAATAGCTGCATTTTGGTAAACAACGCTGTTGTAGTCCTTGGAAGTTTCTCTCTCTTTTTTTTTCGTATTGCAACTCCTACAAAAAAAGTGGTTAGGGAACCGTTAAAAATTGTCTTGATTTTGAAATTCTCTTGAGGTTTTATAAATGGCGAGGACGCGCTCATTGAAGACGCGAAAAACGCGAATAGATGCTCTCTAAGATTGTTTTTCCATCCTTAATGGTATTCCGTCGCCTCGCGAATAAGAAACCCGTACCCTTACGCACATAAAAAAAGTCTTATCACACAAAAGAACGTACCTGTAGCGGGTGTGACGATTAAAAGCGTCGTGAAAACCTCGCGTGATGTAGCGTTGATATATGTGCGATTTAGGGAAATTTTAGGGACTGCATTTAGAAACGCTCGTGCGCAATCGCAAGCAATAAAGTGTGCCAGAAGAAAGAGGTGACTGCGATTGCAGTGTAGGGCAGGGGCCTCCGTAAAATATAGTAAAATCTCACAGGATTCCTTACGTATTCATTTAAGATGACTCGAACGTGAAAGCCACCTTTCTTTTTAGACGCGAAGCAGCTTAGGGTCGAGCTCAATCCGGTGTGTGGTGTGACCACCCCTACTGCGCATGCGCGTCCGCTGTCCCTCTCTCGCCCCGCAACGCCGACGCAGGCGGCGCTTGCCAGCGAGTTTCCTTGTTGTGAAAACCGATAGTTTGCGCTGCACAACCGTTCACTGGCCACCCCGTATATATAGCACTGTATCTGGACCTCCAAGGTAATGCCGGTGGGAGATTTTCTCCTGTGTGCTGTGGAATTATAAAAAACTTGCAGCGTTCGTGTAACTAAAAACGGACTGCGGGTATCTTAATTCTATCGGAGTCTTCTGTTTGCCATTGTCAATCGGCAGATAATAGCATGATCCAATAGGAACTGCAATCACTGCATGATTTGTGCCTCCTGCGCAACACCGCGATGAGCGCCAGCGTCAACTTCTCCACCAGTGCAAGCGTTAGCGCCCGCTGCTTCGAATCTACATATGGTCTCCTTTAGCAGAAGATGATATAATGTTTTCTCTCAGTCGGTGTATTGATGCTGCCCCGTCACCCGTCGGTAGCATTCTGCAGATAACGTGTTTTTACACTGCCTCCAAGATTGCAGGCACCTCGACTCGTTTTGCAGTGCCTCCTAGATGCGACCCGCTTTGACCAAGCTACGATGTCGTGCGATGACGTTGTCATACGGTGTTACGTCATGTGATTTTCCAGTGGCGATATCATGTGATGACGTAAAAAGTTTTTGTAGTCCGTGACGTTAGCCATCGCATGATGAATTCTGCGCTTGACATGGTGATGATGCCGTAATGACGTTACAAACTTTGGTGGTCTGTGTCATAGCTGAAATCAAGAAGAAATGGGCATAGGTCGGACACGTAGGGCGTAGACTGGATAACCACTGGTCATCAAAGGTAACTGACTGGATTCCGGGACAAGACAAGCGGGTGAAGGGGAGACAAAGTTAGGTGGTCAGATGAGATTAAGAAGTTTGCGAGTATAACGTGGCAGCAGCAAGCACAAGACCGGGTTGATTGGCGGATCATGGGAGAGGCCTTTGCCCTGCTGTGGGCGTTGTCAAGTTGCCGCTGCTGATGGCAGGTATAACGTGATGATGATTTTTTACGTCACTCGACCCCTAGGCCGTGGGACGCCGACGCCGATGGCCGAATTTCGCATTTAATGAACCATCAAGGGATTTCGCTATGATAATTCTTAGGCATTTACATTCCGAAACCGCGATATGGTTATTAGAGAAGCTGTAGTGGATAGCTCTGAACATTTTGGCCATATTAAAAGGGATGCTGAAGGGAGACTTTTGAAGGAAGTATTTCTGACAAAATCGAAAATGCTCCTGGGCCATGCACGTATATATGTGCACGTTCAAAAATTCCAGATGGTCAAAATTTTCGTGGCCCTCCACTACAGCGTCTCTCTTAATCCCATCGTGAAACAAGCGTTGCAACTTGGGCGAGTTAGTTAAGGGTTCATTTTCTAGCAAACTGTGCAGCAAAAGGTGCACAAAAATGAAGTGAAACAGGTGAACGCAAGCTCTAAACACTTTAGGTCTTGCTCTTCAAGCTTCTTACGCTCGCGCCTTGCCCATTGTCGGCGGCGTGTACACTCATTCCCATTGCTCCAGCTAGAGGCGCTGCTGTGCTCTCTCACATAGAGTGCCTCGATGCGCTCGTTTGCCTCCACTCCTTGGGGGCGCGCGCATCGAGGCACTCTAATCTCGCATGAACTCTCCCATACTCTCGCAGCTGCACTCTCTTCGAGGGGTCATGCAAGCGGCGCGCTGCCGCAATGGTGGCGCCAGCACACCACGCCCTCACTCGGCGCCTTGTGCTCTAGTTAAATAGGTGACCATTAGAGGGCGGTGCCTGTATACATGCTCCCGTTTGGCGCGCTTCTTTCATCTTCTCTGGGGTTTAGGGACCGGGAAGGCAAAATAGACTTTAAGCAAGTAGACTTAACTAGAAGGAGGTTATCTGATTGGTGGCTAAAGTCAAGGCACGAGTGAAAATTAAACTCTTCACTGCAAAGTACGAATCCTCAAACTCACTTTTTAAGGAAAAATATATATATAGTTTTGGGTTCATTAAGTATTACGGCTTGGTGGCGCTAGCCACCGCCCGATCTAAAGGGTACAGCCATATCCATCCATCCATCCATCCTGGCAGCTCACTCAGGGAACACTCTTGGGTACCGCTCCGCAGGTGGCGCTGGCACACCGCCCACACACGGCACCGCGTGCTCTAGTTAAATAGGTGACCACTAGACGGCTGTGCCTGTATACATGCTCCCGTTTGGCGCGCTTCTTTCATCTTCGCTGGCAGCTCACTCAGGGAACGCTCTTGGGTACCGCTCCGCAGGAGGCGCTGGCACACCGCCCACACACGGCACCGCGTGCTCTAGTTAAATAGGTGACCACTAGACGGCCGTGCCTGTATACATGCTCCCGTTTGGCGCGCTTCTTTCATCTTCGCTGGCAGCTCACTCAGGGAACCCTCTTGGGTACCGCTCCGCAGGTGGCGCTGGCACACCGCCCACACACGGCACCGCGTGCTCTAGGTAAATAGGTGACCACTAGACGGCCGTGCCTGTATACATGCTCCCGTTTGGCGCGCTTCTTTCATCTTCGCTGGCAGCTCACTCAGGGAACGCTCTTGGGTACCACTCCGCAGGTGGCGCTGGCACACCGCCCACACATGGCACCGCGTGCTCTAGTTAACTAGGTGACCACTAGACGGCCGTGCCTGTATACATGCTCCCGTTTGGCGCGCTTCTTTCATCTTCGCTGGCAGCTCACTCAGGAAACACTCTTGGGTACCGCTCCGCAGGTGGCGCTGGCATACCGCCCACACACGGCACCGCGTGCTCTAGTTGAATAGGTGACCACTAGATGGCCGTGCCTGTATACATGCTCCCGTTTGGCGCGCTTCTTTCATCTTTGCTGGCAGCTCACTCAGGGAACGCTCTTGGGTACCGCTCCGCAGGTGGCGCTGGCACACCGTCCACACACGGCACCGCGTGCTCTAGTTAAATAGGTGACCACTAGACGGCCGTGCCTGTATACATGCTCCCGTTTGGCGCGCTTCTTTCATCTTCGCTGGCAGCTCACTCAGGTAACACTCTTGGGTACCGCTCCGCAGGTGGCGCTGGCACACCGCCCACACACGGCACCGCGTGCTCTAGTTAAATAGGTGACCACTAGACGGCCGTGCCTGTATACATGCTCCCGTTTGGCGCGCTTCTTTCATCTTCGCTGGCAGCTCACTCAGGGAACACTCTTGGGTACCGCTCCGTAGGTGGCGCTGGCACACCGCCCACACACGGCACCGCGTGCTCTAGTTAAATAGGTGACCACTAGACGGCCGTGCCTGTATACATGCTCCCGTTTGGCGCGCTTCTTTCATCTTCGCTGGCAGCTCACTCAAGGAACGCTCTTGGGTACCGCTCCGCAGGTGGCGCTGGCACACCGCCCACACACGGCACCGCGTGCTCTAGTTAAATAGGTGACCACTAGACGGCCGTGCTTGTATACATGCTCCCGTTCGGCGCGCTTCTTTCATCTTCGCTGGCAGCTCACTCAGGGAACACTCTTGGGTACCGCTCCGCAGGTGGCGCTGGCACACCGCCCACACACGGCACCGCGTGCTCTAGTTAAATAGGTGACCACTAGACGGCCGTGCCTGTATACATGCTCCCGTTCGGCGCGCTTCTTTCATCTTCGCTGGCAGCTCACTCAGGGAACACTCTTGGGTACCGCTCCGCAGGTGGCGCTGGCACACCGCCCACACACAGCACCGCGTGCTCTAGTTAAATAGGTGACCACTAGACGGCCGTGCCTGTATACATGCTCCCGTTTGGCGCGCTTCTTTCATCTTCTCTGGGGTTTAGGGACCGGGAAGGCAAAATAGACTTTAAGCAAGTAGACTTAACTAGAAGGAGGTTATCTGATTGGTGGCTAAAGTCAAGGCACGAGTGAAAATTAAACTCTTCACTGCAAAGTACGAATCCTCAAACTCACTTTTTAAGGAAAAATATATATATAGTTTTGGGTTCATTAAGTATTACGGCTTGGTGGCGCTAGCCACCGCCCGATCTAAAGGGTACAGCCATATCCATCCATCCATCCATCCTGGCAGCTCACTCAGGGAACACTCTTGGGTACCGCTCCGCAGGTGGCGCTGGCACACCGCCCACACATGGCACCGCGTGCTCTAGTTAAATAGGTGACCACTAGACGGCCGTGCCTGTATACATGCTCCCGTTTGGCGCACTTCTTTCATCTTCGCTGGCAGCTCACTCAGGGAACGCTCTTGGGTACCGCGCCGCAGGAGGCGCTGGCACACCGCCCACACACGGCACCGCGTGCTCTAGTTAAATAGGTGACCACTAGACGGCCGTGCCTGTATACATGCTCCCGTTTGGCGCGCTTCTTTCATCTTCGCTGGCAGCTCACTCAGGGAACACTCTTGGGTACCGCTCCGACGGTGGCGCTGGCACACCGCCCACACACGGCACCGCGTGCTCTAGGTAAATAGGTGACCACTAGACGGCCGTGCCTGTATACATGCTCCCGTTTGGCGCGCTTCTTTCATCTTCGCTGGCAGCTCACTCAGGGAACACTCTTGGGTACCGCTCCGCAGGTGGCGCTGGCATACCGCCCACACACGGCACCGCGTGCTCTAGTTGAATAGGTGACCAATAGATGGCCGTGCCTGTATACATGCTCCCGTTTGGCGCGCTTCTTTCATCTTTGCTGGCAGCTCACTCAGGGAACGCTCTTGGGTACCGCTCCGCAGGTGGCGCTGGCACACCGCCCACACACGGCACCGCGTGCTCTAGTTAAATAGGTGACCACTAGACGGCCGTGCCTGTATACATGCTCCCGTTTGGCGCGCTTCTTTCATCTTCGCTGGCAGCTCACTCAGGTAACACTCTTGGGTACCGCTCCGCAGGGGGCGCTTGGCACACAAGGAAACCGCCCACACACGGCAACCGCGTGCTCTAGTTAAATAGGTGACCACTAGACGGCCGTGCCTGTATACATGCTCCCGTTTGGCGCGCTTCTTTCATCTTCGCTGGCAGCTCACGTCAGGGGAACACTCTTGGTACCGCTCCGTAGGTGTCGCTGGCACACCGCCCACACACGGCACCGCGTGCTCTAGTTAAATAGGTGACCACTAGACGCCGTGCCTGTTATACCATGCTCCCCGTTTGGCGCGCTTCTTTCATCTTCGCTGGCAGCTCCTCAGGCAACACTCTTGGGTAACCGCTCCGTATGTGGCGCTGGCACACCGCCCACACACGCACCGGACGTGCTCTAGTTAAATAGGTGACCACTAGACGCCGTGCCTTATACATGCTCCCGTTGGCGCGCTTCCTTTATCTTCGCTGGCAGCTCACTCAGGGAACACTTTTGGGTACCGCTCCGCAGCATGAACACTCCAGAAGCCAAGGCAGCAGCTAGGGCTCACCACCAAGACGTTTCGTTGAGAGTTTGGGAGATCGAGGACTACAGGGCTCGCCGTCAAGCAAACCCGTCCCGTTTTTATACGATGGTAGATGAATGTGCATGGACGACTCGCGGGCTACCCGATCATCTCCGAGCAAGCTCATCTGACACGATTCAATTTGTGGATATGGTGGTGGGTTTTTTTTCCTGTGTATTTAACGGTACGTTGATAAACTTTGCCTGTGACACGTTGCCTTTCGGTAGACGCTACTTAGCGTCGATTACGTGTTCAATAAATGAGTTGTCAGTTTGTGCTCGTCTGTCTCATTTTGTTTCTTCCTTGTGTCCCGTCTGCTGCGCAGCTTCCTAGAAAATGATCGTATCGTAGTTTCGGGACGTTGAACCCCACCAACCATGAATGTTAAATCTTGAAACACGGGGACCTGGTCTCGTGCTGCACCTCAAGAACACAACCACCACAGAGGCAGAAGAACTTGTGATTGCTTTGGCAATAGCTCAAAAAGGCACTCGAGTGATTGTTAGCGACTCTAAGTCAGCCATTAAAAACTACGATATGGGCAGGATCTCTGCTGCAGCCGCCAAAATTCTAAGGCAAGGACCAGTACCCG
Source organism: Rhipicephalus microplus (assembly GCF_013339725.1). NCBI lineage: Eukaryota > Metazoa > Arthropoda > Arachnida > Ixodida > Ixodidae > Rhipicephalus > Rhipicephalus microplus. Next base: position 122,257,676 of record NC_051167.1, read on the forward strand.
CAGAGCTAATCTCACTAGTACGGTCCCCGGCCCATCAAGGTCTGAAGGGGAATGAGAAGGCGCACGCGATCGCCCGAGGGCTCACTTTCCCGTCGATCGACGCTGACCCGCCGCCTTCGCGCGAGCAGCCCCTCTCCACAAGAGACGAACTACGAACGTTTCAGGAAATCACCGCACACTATAAACTCCACCGTAAGATATATACAGAGGCAGCTTAACAGCTGAGCAAAAAGGAGGAAATTCTGTGGCGAAAATTGCAAACCGGGGTGTTTCCAAGTCCTCACCTGTACAGTAAATGGCACCCGGAAGTGTTCAGCTCCAGATGTGCACACTGCAACAGCACTGCGGGTTTAGTGCACATGGTATGGACCTGCCCACCCTACAATGATCCAAGTAAAAACGTAGAATCCTGGGAGGTCTTATTACACAGCCGTTACGCCAAAGAGCAGCGTCAAGTCATCGGTCTCGCCCTGACCGCCGCCGAGTCCCAAGGGATTCCGGCCGTTGGCTAGGGGGATGATTGGGAGCAGAGGCCGAAGCCTCCTCCCCCGTCATTCTAGACGGGTGCAATAAACGTTATTTTTTTCTCTCTCTCTCTTAATCGTATCGTGCAACAAGGATTGCAACCTGGGTGAGTTGGTTAAGGGTTCATTTTCTAGCAAACCGCTCAGCAGAAGACGCACAAAGAAGGAATGAAACGAAACAGACGAGCGCAAGCGCTCAACACTTAAGGTGCTTGGCCATCAAACTTCTTACGCTCGCGCCTTGCCTGTTGTCGGCGACGTGTACACTCATTCCCATTGCTCCCGCTAGAGACACTGCTGTGCTCTCTCACATAGGGTGCCTCGATGCGCTCATTTGCCTCCACTCCGCGGGGGGGCGCGCATCGAGGCACTCTACTCTCGCACGAATTCTCCCATACTCTCGCAGCTGCACTCTCTCCGGGGAGTCATGCAAGCGGCGCGCTGCCGCAATGGTGGCGCCGGCACACTACCCACTCACTCGGCGCCTTGTGCTCTAGTTAAATAGGTGACCACTAGAGGGCCGTGCCTGTATACATGCTCCCGTTTGGCTCGCTTCTTTCATCTTCGCTGGCAGCTCACTCAGGGAACACTCTTGGGTACCGCTCCGCAGCATGAACACCCCAGAAGCCAAGGCAGCAGCTAGGGCTCACCACCAAGACCTTTCGGTGAGAGCCTGGGAGATCGAGGCCTACAGGGCTCGCCGTCAAGCAAACCCGTCCCGTTTTCATATGATGGTAGATGAATGTGCATGCTACCCGATCATCTCCGAGCGAGCTCCTCTAACACGAATCAATTTGTGGATATGGTGGTGGTTTCTTTCTGTGCACTTAACGGTACGCTGATAAACTTTGTCTGTGACACGTTGCCCTTCGGTAGACACTACTTAGCGTCGATTACGTGTCCAATAAATGAGTTGTCAGTTTGCGCTCGTCTGTCTCAATTTGTTTCTTCCTTGTGTCCCGTCTGCTGTGCAGCTTCCTAGAAGATGATTGTATCGTAGTTTTGGGACGTTGAACCCCAAGAACGATGCATGTTAAATCTTCAAACACGGACCTCTAGCTATATCGAAACGCGGCCGCCGCGGTCCCTCAGAAAAACGCTCAGTACTTTATAGATTAAAGACAATGTCAGCGCAGCGCAAATAGTACAAATATGTACTGTTTGCGTTGCGCTATCTTCGTTTTTTTATTCCTGTGCCTCTTTAAGGACGGTGACGCATGAACGGGATTGGTGGAGGAACATGGCTGCCGAGTATTGTGCAAACGGTGATGCCGGTTTGAGCACAGAGAGCAGCCCTCTTTGAGCCTCGCGCGATCAAAGGGAGTTAGAGGAACGCCTTCGGGCACACAGGAGCTTTGAATGTTGAAGCGATGAAAGTGCTGCAAGAAGCCATGCGAGAATATAAGTGAATTGGAATGCCGCTTCGAATGTTTGTTGTCAGACAATGCAGGTTAAAGAGAAAGGTAAATTGATACAGTGATTCAGAAGTAGATAGATAGATAGATAGATATATAGATAGATAGATAGATAGATAGATAGATAGATAGATAGATAGATAGATAGATAGATAGATAGATAGATAGATAGATAGATAGATAGAAAAAGACAGAAAGAAAGAAATGAAGAAAGTTCTAGAGTGAAACTACGTGAAAGCTTTTCTTCAAAGGAAAGGAAACTTCTTTGAGTTCCAGCCAGGGCCGTATCTTCTTTTTTTTATTTTTCTGTAGTTTGCTCACATAATCAACAGTCGCTTCTTTTGCGCAGGATAGCGAAAGAAAGCATAGGACTGGTTTCAGCATCTCCGCGCCTTTGCTGGCTTATTTCTTTGAAGGAGGCGCTTGCTTTGCCTGTAAACAGCCGCTTTCTGTTTAAAAATTCTTTTTGACGCTTAAGGAACGTGTTTCAGATTCTTATTCGGAGCGTGCGTATTTTAATGACGCTCATGTATGCGTGATGTTTCAGCGGGATACGGCCGGTCTAAGAACTGGCGAGCCTCTGTTTTCGTCCTTCTTTTTTTCCCCTTTCTCTCTTTACGGGAAACAATATTGCTGCACTTCTATTCTGTTAGATGTCGATAGTTTGCATAGAACCTTGTGTCCTGTATGAAATCGGCTGGTAAAAGATGAAAAGAGGGTCTTGACTAATATTGATTTTGTTGATATTGACGCAAGGCAAACGCAGTATTCAAACTACGCGTGCACTTAGTTCGTGCGCCCCCCAAGAGATCAGCGGCTTGATGATCAAACAAGAAAAGGCCGTGACGGCGCGCGCCTCCTCAGCACGGGATTTTGATGAAAAAGAAGTGGTGCACCGCTCGAGGGTTTCTCTGAGATTGATCCCTTTTTGCTGATCGCCTGTTACAGACGCCACTACATTTTCCTTTACTTTTCGGGCACAAGTCCGCCCCAATAAACAGTTATTCGTACATCATTTGGATTGTACGTAACAATATGCGGATTTTACCTTCTCTAAACTACCATATAATTATGAGAAACGCTGTCGTGGAGGAAGGCGGAAATTTCGATTACCTGTGGTTCCTTAACGGGCCCACATATCTGAGCACACGGGCCTACAACATTTCCACCTCCATCGAAAATGCAGCCGCCTCAGCCGGGATTCGATCCCGTGACCTGCGCGTCAGCAGCCGAGTATACCTTAGCCACTAGACCACCGCGGCGGGGCTCCTGAGTAATACGAAGTTGACAGTTCGGACATGGAGAAATATACTTTCGTAAAGAATGCCCAAGCATGGCCTCAGAGATGGCGCGTGCTCGCCGTTTCGGAGGCCATGCTTGGCCAGACTAGAAAGGGTCTGTACAAACGCCAGATGGCGTATTGATGCTCGCTTCTACTCATTAGTCAACACCGATAATAGCCGCCTTTAGCTTCGACAACACAGCAGTCGAATTGATTCGGCTCCGTCTTTGAGTGACATACTCAAATAATGTAAGCTTAAGCAAGCCTTTCCGAATCTCGGAAATACTTGCTTAAGACATACATTACACGTTTGTTATTTGGTGCTGATAGCGGATAGCCGGCGCCACTTGTCCAAACGCCTGATGTCATTTTGAATTGCTGTGCGCTTTTAGGGGCGAAGCTCCTTATAGCGACATCCGTTCGTCCCTCGTAGTCGTAGTAGTAGTGTGTAACCAGTCTTACATTTTGACCTCCAAGGTGGTGCCGGTGGGAGATTTCTTCTGTGCGTTGTTGGACAATAAAAAATTCGCAGCTTGCGCGTTAACTAAAAGCCGAATTTTCCTGTCTCTCATTCACCCTTAGCAGCCATTGGCATGTACATTGAGCACTATCTGACAAGAAAGGGTTGCTACGTTATACTCGCTGGGCGTAACCTCCTAGGTTTTAGGAAGGTTTAGCGAGCGTTGGGCCACAGGGCCATGAATACAGTGAACCAGTATATACCATGAACTCGAGCTGGTTAAAGGCGGGAAGTAGACACGAAGCGCTAGCCGTAAGAAAGTGTGCGTGTGCCTCCTCTCGTTCAGTCCTTGGAATGTCCGCTGGATGGCGTTGCTCCTATATGAGGAATATATGATGAAAAGATGCGAGATGGTGGTACTCGGACTGTTGAATATGTGGATGAACGGACACACAGACAGATGCATGAACGGACGCCCGGATGTCTGCACGGACGGATAGACGCATGGACGGACGCAGGAGCGGATGCATGGACGAACGCAAAGACGGACGCACAGATGCACGTGCGGACGCACGAACAGACGCACGCACGGACGGGCGGATGGACGGTCACACAGACGGACGCATGAACGGACGGAAGCAAGAACGAATGGACGGACGGTTGCTTCGCCCCACTATCCATCATTCACTCCGTGGATATGCTGCCATTTTTTTTAAATACCAGACAAGCTAAAATGTTCTATTTGCTGCTGGAACGTAGTCTGGGAACAACACGTACAACATAGCGTGAAAAGCGTGGAGCAAGATGCAAGGAGCTGGAACTGTCCCGCGGCAGACGATGCGGAGAGGCGAAAGCAGACGACTCGGCTCAGTCATGTCGCTCCTCCGTTCGCTGATTGGGTATACGTCACTCTCCGGCAAACGACAAGCGGTGCAAGAATGGGTCTCGGACCCATTTTTCGAACGGCGAAGAACGGCTGACGAGCGCGAAGGAAACAGCCACCATAACAGCTCCCTGAGAACGTCAAACGGTGAGGCATGCTTGCTGCTATGACGTCAACCGGCCGCAACTGACATCTCCGTCACGTCAATGCGACTCAAATATACTTATATGTTTGCTGTGCGCATGCGTTGACTGTAGCTTAGTGAAAAGTTTTAAAATGTCGATACGCTCGTTTGGGAGCGTACGTGAGAGCTTAAACGTTCGTAAAAGCAGGGAAAGATAAGCACGTTATTGGAAAAAAAGAAGGAAAAGTGCCCGTATTCTTGAGATCTGCAGATTATACAAATATTACTTTCAGAGCCGTGCGTAAAAATGCGCGCCCCACTTTCGGGGCGGGCGCTCCTCTAAAATGGCTCGCATGTTTGCAACCGATCGCTTTGACGGCGGCCTTTGTATATATATATTTTTTGCTATTAACTGCAATGGCAGGCAATACGCTCTCACGTGATGGCGTTCCTTGTGTGCAGTATGTGCCGCGTTTTTATATTGTTGCTATTTTTCGTTGGTTTGCGCGAATCGGCTCCTGGTGTGAGCTTGCGCCTACGCAGACCCTTAAAACCTTTCCAAACCCCGCTTCCTTCCCCACCATGCCTCCATAAAGCGGTGGCTTTTCATTTTGTTTTCTCGTCTCGCGCCTTGTTGCACGTGCGATTTGCATGCTGAACTAATTGACGGAGCATGTGTTCTGTCTCCCTGAAATGTTTATCGTCGGTCGCATTCATTAGTTAATGATGTATTCCTTGCCTCGATTGAATAAACGCTGTCTGCTTTTTGAATCGCTCTGAAGCCAGCTAGGCGTTCGGGGCGCTGTGTTCTTTTCTTTTCCGCATGTTTTTTTTCTGTATTATTGTTCAGTGTTCATAAATACTTTCAACGCAAACCTGCCATTTCACGTTAAGCTTGTATTCGGAAATTTTTACTGGTGTGGGGATCAAGCTCGGGACCGAAACCAGGACAAATTTTTCGCCAACGAAGAAATGTCTCTTATGAGCAATTCGTCTCTGTGTTCTCGATTCTTTGTGCTACCAGCGGTTGCTCGTCAATTTCCCCTATTTAAAGTTGCTGTATCCCCGCCGCGGTGGTCTGGTGGCTAAAATACTCGGCTACTGACACGCAGGTCGTGGGACTGATTCCCCGCTGCGGCGGCTGCATTTCCGATGGAGGCGGAAATTCTGTAGACCCGTGTGCTCAGATTTGGGTGCACGTTAAAGAATCCCGGGTGATCGAAATTTCCGGAGCCCTCCACTGTGGCGTCTCTCAAAATCATATGGTGGTTTCGGGACGTTAAACCCCAAATATCAATCAATCAATCAATCAATCAATCAATCAATCAATCAATCAATCAATCGATCGATCGATCGATTGATCAATAAAGTTGCAGTATAGCTTTGTAATATTCGCGCTTGATCCTATGCTGCCAGTGCAATTTGTTCAGTGTTGCGTAAACACGCTAATATATTTCGTTTTCATTTCTTCTTTTTGTGCAATGCAGCAACCTGGTTCCACGGTGGTTCTAGAGACCGACGCCAATGGCGTGGTCCACGTGAAAGTTGTCGGTGAGTATTCTTCTTTTTTTGGGATTTTTCTGCAATAAGTGCATGTTTAACGTAGATGAAATTCATACAGTTCTCAGCGCTTTGGACTTGCTTAGCTCGTCGAAAGCTGTCGTGCTAATATTGCCTCCTTTATTATTGTCGTAGTGAAGCATTTCCAAAGCGAGACATTCCCCTTTTGAACGAGCCGAGCTTATTCAAAGCTACAATGCTTCGCTCTGGCACTGAGTGTCAATTCAAAGTTGCCAGCAACCTCGCTCGGGCAATGCGTTTGTGGCGTCATCCTCATTAACACGCATCATCATCACCATTTCTAACTACAGCACAGCGCATCTGGCGCAGCTCATGCTGACAGCTCGAGCCGCGTACTAGTAAAATTAGAACAGGTACTCGCGCCTGGGGGTTCGGAGGCTATCAAGCGCCGCCGCTCCGTTCTGGCCCTGTATATAGAATAAAGTGGTGAGATCCTGCACGTCCTTCTGCTCTCGCTACAAGTCCACAATGAGTTGCCCGCAACTTTTCTCGGACAATGAATTGACAGATTTAGTTGCCACGAACTTCTTTCGGGCAATGAGTTGCCACTTTGGGTTGTCAGAAACTTCGTCCGGGCAATGAGTTGCCAAATTGAGTGTCCAGCAACTTCGTTCGGGCAATGAGTTGCCAATTTGAGTTAGCAGCAACTTCACTCTGGCAATGAGTTGCCACTTTTAAGTTGCCACTAATTTCGCCTTGTAAATTTGTTGCCAGAATGAAGAATCGCCATGAACAAAGTGGCAATACTACCGCACTGTCAAAGCAGCTACGTTAAGACAGAAAAGTAGAGGGAGATATGTCAGTGACCACCTGAATGTGAAATCGGTTTGTATAATATGAGGTTCCACTAGCGTAGCTTTTGGTGAACTAGATCAGCAATCCTGTGCGCTGGCAACCATGACAGTGCAGCATTACACATCGGACTGCAACAATGAAAGGCAGCGGAAATAACATGTGACTTTGATAGGAAGATCTGATTGCCATATTAGATGTGGCTAATCGCCGATGAGCCCGCGATCGAGAGGGCGTTAGTTATAGGTAAACGGCGCATACAAATGCGCGTGTGGTGGGCGCACTTTCGGAGGCATTATTTGGGTGTTTCTATGCACTATTTTACGGATGGGTTAGGGGTGAATCAGCTTAATAACGCACAATGCCCCTCCGTTTATGAACCTCTTTTCGGGGACTGCAGCATATGTAGAAAACGAAACACATGTGAACAAAGAGCGGGTTTGATTTCAAAGGAGGTTTAATTTTTTTTCAAATCTCCTTGTTTATTTCTAGCGTGTTTCGATGAGGAGAAGAAAGGTGATAAAAAATGACAGCATATCCACGAGATTAATGATGACGAGTAGGGCAAAGCGGACAGATAAACGGACGCGTAATTGGACGGATGGACGGACGCAAAACGCAAGAACGGATGCACGGGCGGACGGAGTGATGGACGAATGGTGTTACGTTTGGCCCGGCAATTCGTCTGGGCAGACGCCATTGTGTGTAAGCCGGTCTGCCATGATGCTTTCAACCCCATCGGTGCCCAGTGAACCCCATCGGTGCAAGACGCTGTCCTAAATGTTCCAGGTAGTGATCGGGTCACAACGAAAGCTTCGCGAGACAACCCTTTTGTTGAATGTATTCGAACAGCGTGGGACGGCGCCACTGTGGAGGTTTTCATGAAGTCAACTTCTCGACTCGGCTGTCGTCGCCGACGCGAAATCGTCAGAAAAGCACCGTCAGTCCGGAAGCCTGAGAAGAACTCGAAGAAACCGTTCTCGGGGATCGAGTGTTTGAACTGCCATGTTCGAGAGAGTTTTGGAAGCCTGTAGCTGAAAGCAGCCATGGACCGCTGCTGACGTTCGTGTCAGCGGCCATCTCCACGGAGGAGCTCAGCTTTCCCTCTCCGGACTCTACCTCTTCGCCCTGCGGTGCCTTCAAGGCGGAGGCCGGGTGTTTTGTTGTTTGCTACGGGTGTTTCGAGTGTTTTGTTGTGCTACTATTGGACTGTTTCACCCAGCCGCGTGGTTCGAATTCTGCACCCTTTCTGGTGGGTGTACCACATAGACGTCGTCACCTGATTTGTGGCAAGAGTGGTCACTGCCTTCTTCGGACTTCCGTGTAAGGAAATGGCGGGCTGTAAAAGCCGAAAACATTTTGTAAATAATCGCTGAATCGTGCGCTGAATCTTTGTGCATAGCTGAATCTCTGTACAGTTCCATCTTTCAATTATCATGTAAACAAACCTTCGTTCTACCTCTCTTAACGAATTCTCTCACTGGCGAAGATAGGCTATGTGGACGATGGCGGGGAGTCAGCTACCCTAAAAAAAAAACAAAAAAAAACGCCGTACCTACCATCGACCTCGAGTCCCTTGACAATGGACGGACGCACGGACGGACGCACGGACGGACGCATGGCCGGACGGACACTTCGCCCAGCTCATCATCATTCGCTCCGTGGATACGCTGTGACGCAGTTGTTATTGACATGCAATGCAATGAAACAGACTACTACGATGACTACGATGACACGAGACATACGACCCACGGCGTAGGGAGCTTCGTCCCTAAAAAACGCTCTTTAAGCTTACCTCTATAGGCGCACGTTAACAAAAACCGCATCTGGTCAAATGTAATCCTGCGGAGTATGCCACATTACGGCGTCACTCATATTCATATCGTGGTTGTTTGTGGCACGTAAAACGGCTGCATAGTTACATTATTACTGCGACGCGTCATATGACATACTGCTTTTAATTCGCACGCACATGTCTGCTGTTCAGAAGAACATTAGCGGTTTTCATCGCATCGCAAATGAGCATGTCTCCTAACCTCTGTTTTCGCATAAGTTTTAGAGGCTGGAAGTGGGCTGGAAATCAGCCCGTCTCGCCATGGCCTCGCAAAACGTTTTCGTTCTTTTGACGTAGTTTCGTATATTTCATTTGCTTCAGATGAACGCTCCCTTTTTGGGATAGCGCATAGCCATAACGCATTACCCGTATGCCCGCATAAAGCCTGTCTGTAGTCGTCGATGTACGGCTGGCTAAATCGGAAACGCAAACACCGCAGTTTTGAATTCACCGTGAATTTCTTTTCGCCAGTCCGCTGTGGCGGCGCTTCGAAACGAACTTACGTTAAAGGCGCCGGCTAAATGCATAAGGCATGACTGCCGACGTTCGCTTTGATGGCGTTGCTGAAAATCTGCTTTCGCAAAAAAAGGAAGAAAAAAACAAGCATTGACCTCGTGGAGGCCTTGAAAAGAACGGAACCAGAACGATATATGCGAATGCTACGCTGTGATATGCTAATAAGGTGCGGCATAAAATTTAAAAGCCAAATATTTCGTCTTGAATCTTATGCATGCCGCATAAATACACACTTGGGAAAAAATGCTTCTCAAAGAGGCGATCTTTTCATCTGGAGCTCTGTGTAAACTGAAGCCGACTCAAGAAGCGCCGCCATTAAGGTGATTTCATCCTCCACGAGGCGTGTCGATTCAAGCCCGACATTCAACAAATTCTTAGAACACTGCCTGCTCCGTCTGCTTTCGGTCATTAGTGTAGGGACTGTGTTCCCTAGACTCTCGCGATTTAATTTTCTGGCATTAGAGACCATGGTCGTTGGCATGATTTTTTTTTCCTTGTGGGGTGCAGACCATTCTTGCATCGCGGCGGGGGGGGGGAAAGCATTTGTGAAGCTTGGGTGAGGGCAAGTGCTGGTGAAGCTTAAGGGGCGGCCCCCCCTTTCGCACCCCTCCCCCCATGCCAACGCCCATGATTATGACTGTCGCTTGAAACTACAGCGAAAGTCCAAACTGAGTACACACCCATCCGAAGATTACAACCACTTTGTGTTACGGGTGACACATTCGCCTAGTCTTTGCTGGGGTTCTTGTGCGAAGCCCAATCGCCAGTCTTTGTTTTCAATGTAGATGCCTGGGCTTCTGCGTGAAAGAAGTACGATATGATCACGGGGTATAATGTAGTGAGGCATTTTGGAAATTTCGATGCACTTTAGCGTGCATCGCACGATACATGGGCCTCAAACATCTCGCCTCCAGTGAAATGCAAGCTTCACGGGCGGAATTTCGAACCGCTGGAGTCGTTTATCGTCCTCGCCATGTTAAGTAGACCAGCCTCTAGCCCTCCGCTTCCACCGAAATACGACTTCCGCTGCCGGAATCGAACCCGCGATCTTGGGGTCAGCAGCGCAGCACTGTAACTCCTGCATAACCGCAGTGGCAAGACAATCTCAGTTCAATGATGCCATAGTCTTGTCAGTGTTTTAGGGTCGAAGCTCTTCTAGGGTAGAGACTGGTCCGTTAGCTGCGTTGGCGTGCGCCGTAGCCGTGATGACGATGACAATCACAGACAGCGACTGGTTTGTGCAGTGTAGGACGTCTCGATGGATATGCTGCATACTACGATGCATTTACCAGGACTGGAAAGAACCAACGACCACCAGGACTCGTTCTTGCCGGCTTCGGGCTAAATGCGATACCACAACACAGTAATAATGGAGGCAAAGCGAAATTCGCAACTCAACACGACATACCAGTTGTGACCAGCAAACCTTGTATGTAACTGTACACTACCTTGTGACACGTACATGCGTGAGTGGTCAATGTCATGGGTGATTCGTGGTTTATAGGAGGAAGGAACTGCGGAAAGAACTGCGGAAGATTCATACAAGGCACACAGTTAGAGAAGGCACTACAACAGCGCCGTTCTAGTGGCTTCTTCAGCATGGTAACACCGGATGATTCCATTGCTTCGCCCACTCTTTATCATTCATTTCGTTGATATGTTTATTTTTACATGCGTAGCCTGTCGTATTCACTAGGCACACTTTGCTAACGGACGTAGCAGGGGCAGCATGTCAGGGCAAGATTGTTATCGCTGCCGATATAATATTGTTACTTCTCAACGCCGCTGTACAGTTCTGAGCGTTTTTTTTTGTTGCCCTAACCCTTTGAGCTCTTCGCTAGCGCTCGAAAAACATTCAATCTCGGTCTATTGCGTCCCCATTGTTCCGGCCAACTCCCAGCTGAATCCCGAGTACATCGCCGTCGCGCTGTCCTTTTCGAATTCTATATCAGGGCTGCAACAGTAGCAGCTGGCCCCGCGAATAAATGCCACAAAGCGCGTTAAACGCGTCCGAATTACGTCATCCGATGACGTCATCCGGCGGCGAGACGGGCCTCCCACATTCTTATAGCCGCGTGACCTTTCCAGCTCGTCTATTTGCACCACGCTCAATGAAGATGCGAGAGCGAGGTCGTAAGGAGAGATAGAGAAAAAAAAAAGGACTGACATAGAATCGGAGGGTGGTAAAAGGAAAGCTAGAAAAAAAAAAGAAGGCGCTGGAGAATCGATACACGATAGCCAGGGAAGATGAAGAGTGAAAGATCAGACAGGAAACAGGATGAATCTGTCGGTGAAATCTTCTCTTCTTTTTTGGGTTGAAGGGGAAGCACTAAGACGTCTGCAACCTCGTAAAGAGCTCGTTCACTCATTCTGTGTAAATCATGTAGGCGTATAGTGCCCACTTACTTCGTCCTTGCTATGTGCAACCGTTAAACTTTAAAGTGTGGCTGAAACCTTTTATACACCAGCGTGTGATGTGGGACTATATGTGAACTCAACTGCAGAATGGAACAGCTATAGATCAAAGACGACGGTTCCTTCGGAAAACTTAGTTTCGAAAGCTTGACAATGTCTCTGATCATTCAGACGCTCTTACACACGTTCTATTCGAACACCGTCGACGTTTTCGCGCTGTTTCTGACCCTACAAGGTGCTCCAGCTAACTGTATCGAGAGTTTAGAAATATGGCTATGCACCTTATGACGACGCGACCGTTGTATGCCTTGAGTCTTTTTATGTATTGTGTCTGCTTAATTACAGTAGATCAGCAAAGTGAGTTTTAAACCAAACAAGCTGGGCAAAACATATTTTGACCAGAGAGTTGCAAATGGGTTCTCGAAACGGCTGACTAAACAGTTTCTGACTTTTTATTTGATATGTACTACTTTTGCTGTTTCTTGGAGATTTTTTCGAAATACAAAAAAATACAATAATAATAATACCACGTCACATGTCTACTTGCGCGCCGTGTCTTTAGTGCTGCCTGTGCTGCATTTGTAAGTTCACGGTAAAATGCCGTCGAGTCGTCTGAAGCAAATATGTAAGGGACTTTGCGAGCTTACTTGATTCCGGCTCTACGTCATAATGCATCAGTTTTCCCACGTGTTACAACTTTCTTTCATGTTGCTTCAAATTCCAGCGTACGCTAGTGAAGAAACCTGGCTGCTGATGCAGTCGCCTAGCTGATCGTGGCGTATAAAAGCACATTTTCTTCCTTAATATTTTGTCACCTGTAACTAAGGCCGCTTTTCTTTCGTTCATATTTTTATGTATTCTGCCGCACTTCAGGGATAGGAATATTCGTCCTGACACCCTTCCAAGTCGCCGCCGACCCACGTTCTTCGAGGTAATGAACTTACCGAATGTTCGAGAAAAGTAAAACGGTGGGCAAACCACACACGACTTGGAAGAGGGGAATAAAAAAAAAAACATTCTGCAGAAATTGTGAAAATAGAATGGCTGAGGTAAAATACACATAAACCTCTACACAGCGTGGCAGTTAAAACGCAACAAAACACTCCGGAAACCTATAAGAATTTCTCTCGGGAACTAAGTCTAGGGAAAAAGATCCATTTTGTACGTCAAGTCGTTGCTGGAACGTCTTCGACGTGTTTCCTTTGAGAGCCGATAGTTCGGGGGCGCACGGTTTCACTTCGGATTAGCGAAGCTCGCGGGGAAGCCACTGTGACGTGCTACAGTGTAGGATATGACCTACTACCCATCGCGTTGAATTACCTCTTCAACCTTGCAAGGCGCACCTTGGTTGCGTTCATTACTCAATGCCCCTACGTCAGGAAAATGCACAGAAATGCTGCGACTGTTGCCAACTTTTGAAGCTCTGAGGAGGCTTCTATTTTGCCTCTTAGCCTTCTTGGCGTATCTGGCCAAGAAATACGAAGGTTCAGCGAAGAATACACCTTATGCATTTGGCTAAGATGACCAGAAGGCGGACGCCTTCTTTTGAAGTCTTTCTTGGATTACTTCGACGCAGAAATTTCGGTCTGTCTGTGTGTCTGTCCTGCTTTTGTCTGTCACGCGATTCACCCATCAGAGCTAAAGTTTAACCCTTGCTGAAAGACCGCCGATCTTGACCTCATAGCTGCGTGCATTCTAGGGAAACTCGTCAATAATAATAAAAAAAACAAATATTACGCATATTTGGGCGTAACATCAGTACGGGAGCATTAAGGAGTGTGTTACTTTGTTTCTGAAATGCATCAATACGTAATTCTAAAGACCGCAGTGCTTATTACGCAGCGCTGGCAATGCGACGCAATGGCCGAAAAAACGGGTGTTTTCCAGGCTGCACAGTGCTACCATCTACCAGTGACTTTGCTTTCTAAAAAAAAACTTAGTTTCTTTACATTACTACACTTCTAGCACACTCGAACATTACTGCTAGATGGCGTTCATATCTCACGCAGTGCCTATTCACCGATGTTCTCGCGCAGAACGTCAAATCAACGTTTCATTGTCTCTCTCTCTCCAGACAGAAGACTATCGTGTTTCGGCGACATCTGCCAGCGAAGCGCGCAAATACGCCTCAAGCCCGATATGTTGACTGCTTTCGTTTCATGCACGTGTTTTGACTCAGTGATTGTTTCGTGCATTGTCCTTCTCTCAGTGTACCCTTTACTCTCCCTTATGTCATCTCCTTAGGTATAGTAACAAGTCGGTTTGGTTTATTACCTGCCTTACCTCTTTGTCAACATCTCTTCATCTCCCCATTTCTTACTCGCCCTGTTGACCTTTTGTTATGGCCCAGAACCGAAGTTGGGCGAGTCTGTACTGATTCGCGTTCACTGCGCGACACAACACACCGATGAAGAACAGACGGAAACAACACTAGCTCAAACTCACGACTGGTTTATTAGCAATAGGAACGAACTCACTCGCTGGACTTCGTGCCGACCGGTTGTGCCCCCGCGATCTCCGACGACAGCGCAGCTCTGGCCGACTGGGCTCGCCCTACGCCATCTCCTGACGTCGACAAGAGTTCTCGTCTAGTGGTGCCCCGTCCTCGGACTCCTTCGACCGCGTCTATTTTTCCTATCTTCTGTTTACTTCCGTCGTTTTCTGTCGTTCGCTGCGCCTCGCTCTCTCCTTCCTCTCTGTCTCTTTACCTTTTAATCCCTCCTTTACCCCCACACCTCGTGATGAGCTACTGTTGAGGGTCCTCCCCCTGAGAGACAGTCACGGGGCTCACGTTTCTCTTCTTTTCATTTAAAATCACTCACACTCACAAGAGGAACGATACTTGAGTCAACGTCGTCACTAGCACACCTGGTGGCAACTAAACGCGGGTACCCGACAGAGAAGCCGTGATCCGCTATGGGGTGTACTTTTTAGAGGCACAAACAACCCGTTTTTACGGTGCCTTTTTTCTTTAGTGCATCGGAAAACTCACAGGTTAGCGAGTCTAATCACGGAATGGCAAGGCAGCAGGCGCCGCGAAACATCGGTAGTGAGAATTTTTTCTATCTGCAGTGAATTTGCAGCCATATGTTCGCATACTGCGAACGGGGAGTGCGAGAGCGGTTAGCGTTCGAGTTCGGTCGTTTTCTTGGCACGCGTGTGCCCCTCGCGCACGCGCCACTGCTTGGCTTGTTCCAACGTTTTTAGATACTTTTCTAAAAACGTTTGCTTGTTCCACTGGCGGCCGCGACTGCAGCGCCGCGTCCCACCGTGAAAACTTCTTCTATGCTGTGAGCTGCGCTGACTTTAGCGGTGTTGGATAATAGTATACATACTCTGATATTAAAGACTCGCGCGCATGGCAGCATCGGATTACGCGTCTATATGCTTACAACAGAGTTATCGATTCCATTACCAAGTTTCAAGGGCCTTCCGCTACGCGGCGCGATATAACGGGTTTTGTTACGGTTAAGCTCGACCTAAAAATATAAAGCCTAGTGATAACGTGAGCAGAATGTTGGAATCTGTCACTATATTTCGTGGTCTCTTCATTTCTTCAAGAGGATCTAATCACACTTTCTGGCCAGACGTTGGTCCCTTTAATGTGGGCAACAAAAAGCAGTGCCCGAAGCCTTAACGACATGCGCCGCGCAAGAAGGTACAGTGTGCTTCATTGATGTTTGTTTTATATTTAGAGGATGTTGGTTTGTTTAACAATAAGAATTGATGAGGTTTAATATTCCGAAACCGCGATATGCTTAATGGAGATGCTGTTGAGGAGGGTTCCGAGAATTTTCGACCATCTCGGACTCCTTAACAGGCACCTAAAGCTGAGCACACCAGCCTGAAACATTATCGCCTCAATCGAGAAGTTCGATGAAGGCACCTTCGATGAAGGCACTTTCGTAAGGTGCAACAACATAAAGTTATAAAATATAGAAGAAAAAATCGCCAGAGAAACAATACAGCACCTGAAATAACAGCAGAAAAGAATACCACGCCAAGGAAGACAATGAGCTCCTAGGGAGGGGGGGGGGGGGGTGTTGTCAAAAGTTTTCAGGCATGTACTTCTATGGAATCTTGACCTGGGAACTTATGACCAGGACTGTATATACAAATTTGATGTATTATTTTTTGAGACTAAACATTCCCTGACATTCACAGATCGGTTAATTCCGCTGAACGGTGATTTCCCAGTGTTTTTGTGAAATTTGCGATATGATTAAATTATTCGTTGTTCATCTTTTTTCGTTTTTTTTTGCTTTTTCTTTGACTTGCGCAGAATGCAGTGAGGAGGATGCGACACAAGCCGCCCTGAAGCGGCCGGCGACACTGAGTCAGTCGGAGTACAACCTCCTGCAAGGTGAGACCGATTGATTGATTGATTTGATGAAACACTCTTCCGAAATCGACTGATTCGTGTGCTCTTCATGCCATATTCAGTCCTCCCTTCGCCTTTCAATTCAAGATTGGCTACTCTCACTAATTTCGCTTCAAGGCCATTTAGTCATTTTTAAGGAACATTCCATTACATTTATCTCAGGTCTAAATGCTGCGTTTCAAGCGCAAAACAAACCAATGAGTAATGGGACTTTGAAAAACCGGGAACTGCTATATAAAATGTGTCAATCAAAGCAAAAATAGGTGGGCTGTAGTTATTCTGTGCTCTTTGTGGTCAAATCTTTCTTTGCCTCGAAGGTTCCAAGAGATATTCAAAATGTTCTTTTTTGTGTGAGAAAATTTCGAATATCTCTGCCATTTTACAATTTCGAATCGCTCTGAAAGTCCTTTATTTAATAAGCGAGATAATCAATTACTCAGTTAATTAGACGACATAAACCGCAACCTAAAGAAATCTCCTATGTGTGAAGAGAAACAAGTACACAGATGATGGATAGACCGGAATATTCACACCGGTGTATCTAAGTAAACGAAACGACGCGTGCCGATGAGGAAGGTTGTAAATGGGAAGGCTGAATTGACGAAAAAAAATTCGGCAGATCCCACGTACATGGTAATCCACGTTATGCGAAGCATGCGGAAAAAAAGGTGACCGTGTTGCAATTTTTTTATTTAGTGACATGTCAAGAAATGAGCCTAAAGTAATGTACAAATGTCGCACACAGAGACATATGTTGAGGAGTTGCAGATGTTTATATAACCAGTTGCTTGCACTTGCGTAACGATGCCAACTGGAACATGCGTATTAGCAACACCAGAAGCTGATATGAAGCGCTAATGCTCGCGAAGATGCTTGTCCTGGACACTGCTACATAAATCAACTTCAGCGCATGACAACTAACCACATCTGACGTTAACCCGACGTGACGGCTGTATCAAAATAGTACATATGTAATGTGTATAAGATTTGGTAGGCGGCACTGAAACTACTGCCAACGTTTCACGAAGATTAGCGTCTATTTGAAAAGTAGTTGCGAGACCTGGCATAGCTCTGTGGTAAAATGCTTCATTAGCTCCCAGGATGCTTGGGTTTGATTTCAGCTGGGACTCATCGGGTCGACGCCTCGACGTCGGGTATTTCTTGACACTCGCGCGTTGAAATTGCACATGTGTGTTCTCGTCGTTTCTGAGGAGATACCAAGCTTCAATCACTTGTGGCACATACCCGCATACCAGCGGCACATACGCGCCCGTGGGTACGTGCTACTGTCTGGTGGGAAGTGTTTGACGACGCACGCGACGGGATTGTGACATTATTCGTGTCAGGACAAGCGCGTCGTACTCGTCAAACCATCTTACCCTCTCATGCTAATTTTGGTTCTCGCCAAGTAAATGGTGTGACCACGAGAGCACCCAAACGTAAGCGGATAGATAGATAGATAGATAGATAGATAGATAGATAGATAGATAGATAGATAGATAGATAGATAGATAGATAGATAGATAGATAGATAGATAGATAGATAGATAGATAGATAGATAGATAGACAGACAGACAGACAGACAGACAGACAGACAGACAGACAGACAGACAGACAGACAGACAGACAGACAGACAGACAGATAGATAGATAGATAGATAGATAGATAGATAGATAGATAGATAGATAGATAGATAGATAGATAGATAGATAGATAGATAGATAGATACGTTCAAAGTCGCCAAATTTTGCAAGGAAATGCTTCGCATTTAAAAACAAAAAAGGACACTTGGCGTAAGAATTGCCGCTTGTCACAGAGAATACGTGAAACTCAGCACGAAACTAAGGTTTCTCAAGATTAACGAACAATGACACTTCACTGAGTAAGGCGGTATTACGAAAGGAAAAAAAAATCGGGAGCGGTGATTAGGGAACTCTTTCAAGGAGTCTCTCCTCAAAAACTAATAATGCCATTGGCGCATGACCTATGTGCTTGATTCAGGTGCACATTTTAAAATATTAGACGGCCTTACGAGTTTCAGAGTTACGAGTTCAGACATACAGAAAAACAAACAGAAAATGATCATAAAGAAATGGCATATTGATGTCACTTAAAAAAAAAAGAGCAACCTTAGCACTTTAAAAGATGACGTATGATATTGCAGGTTCCTAAATCTTGCCTAACATTTCATGATCTTCTTTACGGTGATTTGGAAATGTGAGCGACAAAAAAAAAATCATGAAAGAGAGATACAGATAAAGTGGCGTATAGTGGCAATAAATAAATAAATAAATAAATAAATAAATAAATAAATATGAGGTGTCCAAGGTGTCCAGATTTATAGAGCTTGTGGAACGTAGAAAGCTTCGCCACTTTTGTCGGTGACCCGAGGGAAATTTTCTTTCCCCCTTTTCTCGCTGTACACGCATAACGCGTCATAAATCACACCATTAAAATAAGTAAAAGCCTCAAAAATCACGCTAAAAGGGCATTTTCTCGCACTTTTTTGCTGAGCCGGGCGAGGGGGGTGAGGGAGAAGCGGTCGAAATGGCTGTTTTGAACAGAATCCATCCGTGGCCTATTGCGCGGAAGGGCCGCTGCTTGTCTGCGCGAAACGTGCTGTGGAATCGCCGTATCGAGAGGAATGTATGTAGGTCGCAACGCGTATGCGGCAGACAACTGTAGGTTGAGGATGCCGTTCATCGTGATGATAACTTTTTTTTTTATTGCGATAGCAATTATGTGGACACTCTCGGCTGTATTTATCCGCCGGCGTCATTCGCCGTATGTGTAAGCGTATCTACACGTATGAAAACGCAAGAACAAAAAAAAAATAATCCAGAAAAAAAAAAGATTCCGGCGCGCGGAATCGAACGTCTGACCTCTTGCTTGTGAGTGCGTGGCGTTAGCCACTGAGCCACGAAAAAGCACCTTCTTACGCGTCGAAGTGGCAAGCTATTTATATCTACCAGTTACCGCTGGCGATGGACACCTCGGAGCAACTGTCGGGTTTTCAGCAGTCCCAGAGAGGTGGTGCAATGAGGGCGCGTCGCTAGAAAGCCACTAAGATCCGGTACAATGTGGCGTATCTCAGCTCCATTATAAAAACAGCCACGCTGCGTAAGAATAAAAAAAAAAGGAACAAGCCTTCCGGTAACTGTAAGGAAAGGATTGGGTATTTGTACAAGTGGAACAGCAAAAACGAAATAAAAAAGAAAATTATGAACTTGTCGCCTTCTTTTGGCCCTACTAAACAGTTCATAAAATGATTTGTACGCTGTTTTTGGCTTGACCCGTCTGCGACGTTCCTTCTTCTATACTTCCCGTTTACTTTGATCAAGCAAGAAGTGTCACGCAAACGTAAAGTTCGGAGCATTTTGTTTCGTCAAAAGTGCAGTAAAGAATGCGAGTGTAGATAACGTCTAATGCTAAGTTTCCTCGACGAAAGAAGAAAAAAAAAAGAACCAGAACAAACCTCGAATGAGAGAAGGCTATGCCACTCTAACTCAGACACAAACACACAACGAAATTCGCTCGCGTATCACTTGTGTCCCTTGCTTTATTGGCACGCTATTATAGTTTGTCATCGTTTACTCTTTTTAAATGTCTCAGATTTTTGAGGGGAGGTGCTTACGCCGAAAAGAAAGTACCTCAATCGTGCTCAAATCACCGAAATCGTAGGTTACGTTTCTGAGAACGCCTTCGACAACCAACAGCGCTGTCAGTTTCCCGAATCGCGTTTCTTATTCTTACAGGCACCGTAGAATATAAGGTATATGGACGAAAAAGATAGAAAAAAGAAACACACAAACACAAACTGCGTGGCTTGGAGCGACTTTTTTTTCTGTTTACAGATTGTTCACGAATTCTTTTTGAAAGTCAGCGCAATTGCACGCATTAGTTTCAGCATCTTTGTTTGGAAACGATGTTTTTTTTATGAGCAAAGAAAAGCCGTACACTTTAACGACTATGGGCATCTCTGTCTGAAATTTGCAATCCATACATTCTCAAAAGGCTACCGCACGCCTTAAAACGTTTGTTTTGTGTTCAAGAATTTTCGCATCTCTCGTATGGTTTTTTTGAAATTTTCAACCCGTTTTCCCAGCTTGGATTTATTTTTCACTGCTCTCCTTCCGTTTTCATGGCGTATGTGTTCAGGCGCGCTACGTTTCAGTTCACATTTCGGCCATGCGTTTCGGTGTCGATTGAATTTCACGCTTTCTATAGGCGTTCGCCTGCTCGCCTTGGTCTCATTTTTGGCCTTTTCTTTGAAGGTCTTCTGTTTCTCGGCTGTGAATTTATTAAAATTTCTTCCTGTTTGATATATGCATTTCAATTTCATGCTCGAGAATGGTAGCCGTGAAACCACGGGCAAAAGAGAGACGCCAGGACAACACAAAACTATGTTTTGGTCGCCTTGTGTTTTCTTTTATTTTCCATGTGTGC
The DNA here is from genome assembly GCF_013339725.1 of Rhipicephalus microplus. Classification (NCBI taxonomy): domain Eukaryota; kingdom Metazoa; phylum Arthropoda; class Arachnida; order Ixodida; family Ixodidae; genus Rhipicephalus; species Rhipicephalus microplus. The sequence continues at coordinate 122,278,331 of NC_051167.1, forward strand.
GCCTACCCTCTCTGATCGTGAATCACCACATACAATCGCAGTTTTCTGGAATTTTGATGCGTTATGTCGTTTAACTTTACACTCGTCTTGTCTACACGCTTGAAACCACCCTTCATCTCCTACCTGTCTGCCTCGTTCGGCTGTCGTCTGCTATTTTTCGCATCACTGATTTCTATAGGGTTGGTTCCCTTTCTTTTTCTTTTCTTTTTTAAAATTTGTTTTTTGATTCTGACAGATATGGCGCTTTAGTCGCAAGTTTGTGAAATGCACAGGTGTGTTGCGCAGGGCTGGTGCTGAGACTGCCTCAAATGCTTATTTTCTCATTTTTTTCCTCTCTTTTCGTAGCCGACCGTATGCACGTGCAACCACGGCCTTGCTCAAGCTGTGCCGCAATGCCTAGGAGCATTCGCGATTACTGTAGAATGTTCTGATAAGCTTGAGCGCACAGCGCGAACCGTAGAGCTTACTTTTGTTCTAACACGGTGACTTACGATAAGGCTGGATCGCATTTTGACGCAGGCAAAATGTTACAGGCCCGTGTTACTACTACTACTGTTACAACGTACATCGCGGACGCACAACCCATGGCATAAGGCGCTTCGCCTTTGAAATGCTTTGCCTCACGAGCGTCGGTCGCGTTGCAGGTGCGAAAGCAGACTGACGCGGCGCCTGCCAGCGCAAGGATATGCGACTCCCCTCCCCCCCAGATGGCGCGTTGGTTAAATGTGTATTTGTGTATTTCCGTGTGCCGTTTTATTGCGATAGCAATTATATGGACTCTCTCGGCTGGATTTTGCCGCCGGCGTCGATGTCATGCACCGTATATGTATACGTATCCATATATGTGAAAACGCAAGAAAGAAAAAAGAAACAGAAAAAAACACTCCGGCGCGTGGAATCGAATGTGGTACCTCTGCGGTGTGAAAGCGAGGCGTCAACCACTGAGCCACCCCGGAGCACATCCTTCACCATGCAAACGGCAAGCTACTTATATCTACCACTTACCGCTGCTCACGAGCATCTCGGGGTGGAATTGTGTTTTCAGCATTACCTGCAAGATGGCGCAATGAGCGCGTGTCGCCACATCGCGCGGCGGCGCCCGCTCTAATCTCCTACGCGTACTTTGCCCGGCTTAGAGAAGGGGAGCGACGCTCCCTCGCGCGCCCTCATCTCGCGGCGGCGAGGCGGGGAAGGTCGTACGCCATGGCTGGCCTCGGGCTTTACCGGGAACGATTCTGCTATAGTTACCGGGTGCACAAAGGTCACTGCGATCATTGAAGTATCCGCTTGCCATAAGCGCGCGCTTTTCAGACACAGCAAAGTAACAAATGAGACGCTTATTCGCGTGTATTCGTACCTGTGAGTACGTTTTCTGTGTCATTCGGGCGTGAGGAACACGGGGCATGTATCGATTTTCTTTCCATTTTGCGCGTGACCTTTCAATTTGTTGCTATCGCGTTCATTGCTTCGCCTTTCCGGCAAAGCTGTGGCTTTTTTTTCAATTATTCCTGCTTTGGTTGTTGGCTAATTGGCAACCAGCCGTTTATCATAGGCCAATCTCTGCTTTTTATCGAAGTGACCGATAATTTGACGTTCTTACATTCCGTTGGTGCTACCAGCCACGGTAGTCTAGTGGCTAAGGCTGTGGGCTGCCGACCCGTAGGTAGTGGGATCGAATCCCGCCCGTGGCAGCCGCATTTTCGATGGGGGCGAAAGTTGTCGAGGCCCGTGTGCTTGGATTATTGATGCTCGTTGAAACAACCCCAGGTCGTCGAAATTTCCGAAGCCCTCCACTACTGCGCCTCTCGTAATGATGTGGTCGTTGCGGGGTTACGGGGCTCCACTGCTGAACCGAAGGTGGCGAACCGCATCCTGGCCGCGGAGGCCACATTTTAGTGGATGTTAGCTGGTAGAAGTTCGTGTACTATGGTATGTCAGTGCACGTTATAAAACGCCGAGTGATTTAGAGCCGTCCACTGCGGTGTCCTTCATAACGATATCGTGGTTTTGGGACGTAAAACCGCGCGTATTTTTTTAATAATGTTATATTATTATTATTGGTGGACCAAAGGGCGCGGATCCCATTCCTGGGCGTGGTGGCTCCATTTCGATGCAGGTGAAGCGTGGAGGTCCGTCTATTTAGCTCCTCTACTGTCGTTCCGTGTTTCTTGCTTTTGCTGATTGTGCCTGAGCGCTACAAATACGCCTGTTAGCAAGCCCAAACTAGCCGAGCTATACGTTGTTCTGCTGTATACTTAGATTTAGGCGCACGTTCAACGACACCAGTTGGTCAAAACTTTCGAAGCTAACTACTACGGTGTTTCTTCTAATCGCATAATGGTTTGTAGACGTTAAAGCCCAGAAATATTGTATTACCTGTGATTAAAAGTCGAAAGTTTGTTCGAGTCAGTCGTGCTATGAGTGAGACATTGAATTTCCCGTTGCATTCAACTATGTTTAGCGAATCACAAACTTAGTTAATATCGGCGTTGGGCAATTTACGTTTGTTGTATGTTTCCCACCGCAGCGTATACGTTTCGACTGTCCGAACGTTCTGTGTCCTTGGTTCAGTTTGGGTATAGTTTACCTTTGTCACCCTAAATTCTGATCTCTTTCTACGATGTGTTTTTTTTAGTTTTCTTCAGTCGTATATTTACCAGTGCAAACGTTGTGATGCGACTGTTTCGTACTCGTTGCAACTACGTAATCGCGTTCATTTCGTCTTGTGAGTGTAGCGAAGTTTCATTTCTCTTTAGACAGGCACCATGCTTATATCGCCATGTTTCGTCACGCAACCGCTTCTTCAGCTCGGTGGGCTCGCCGTGCTCTCGACGCTGGGAACTTCAAACGAAACTCGGCACGTGTGTTTGTTCAAAGCGACGCGTTCGTGTTATTGAATTCATTTGCACTTTCCCTCGAACACCCGAGCGTAATGTACCCCTATGTAAGCCCGCATACTCGACGGCGATTTCGAGGTTTTTCACTTGGGAGAATATGACGGTGATCGTGATTAGTAAGCCCCGCTGTCTCTGAGTTCGATACCGCTCGCCTATCGTGTTCGTGTAAGGAGTCGTGTATTCTGCGATGAGGAGTTGGTTTATCAGCTTGCGCTATAAGGCGTTGGTCGCGACAGGCCTTATTAAGGACGAAATCTTCAGAGACCTAATCAAATGCCAAATTTCATAGTCGGCGGCCTGCGTCCCGCGGCGTTGAAGACGGGCGATGCGAAAAAAAAAATAATCATCTCGAGATTACGTCTCTAAATGATGTCACGGTGACGTCACTTGACAATAACGTGACAAGATGACGTCGTCGCATCGCATGGTTACTTGGTGAAAGGTGGTCCGATCACAAAGGCCATGCGAAATCAGGTGAGGTGCCTATGACCTCGAAGGCAAGGCAAAATCGCGTCAAGACCAGGAAGCTTTCAAAGAGTGGCGAGGCAGGATCAATACGTTGACTTCGAGGTAAAATAAGATCGTTTTCGCCTTCGGTTTGCTTTAAATGAATGCACAATTACCCTGTGAGGTTTTTTGGACGATACTGCGAAATGCCTCTCGAGAGCTTTCACACGTCATAGAAATTCATGCCATGATACCTAGAGTGGAATCTGGCGCTAGTGTTTACGCAGACTACTTCAGTGGCGCTTGTACCCCCATGGGAATCATGTAAAGTAAAGGCTTCCGATCTACCTCAGATGGATTACGTTCTTGAGGTTCGCAGTGGTCGTTTGCGGTGTGTAATACAAAGTGACATGAAATATTTTACAGTTAAGTCTTGCTTCGTTCTTATGTATACGTAAACTTTCTTGAAAAAACGTTTCTCCGACCATGAGCTAGAATATTAAACCTAAGCCAGCAGAGTATGGATTGCTCTGCCACGTTTGTCCTCGCCGTTTCTGGGTAGACTAGACTATCAGTCACCTGTGGAACATAGCCGCCCGCGGTAAGTGCCACTCGTTTAGCGAGAAGGGTTTGATGACCTACGTGTCGGGATTGTAACGTTATTCAAGTCATGAACAGCCACTCATATCACTCATATTCGTCAAATCATCACCCTCCCGGTCGGTCGGTCGGTCCCGCGCCCGCCAAACTTTGCGTGCTCTCATTTTTCCGGTTGTGAAAGGGATGATTTTTTTTGTGAGAAATTTATGGTGTATGTGAAAACGTGCAGTACATACCCACGTTATACTAGCACTAGCGTACTGTTGGCTACTATTAGCTGTTCGCTACAATAAATACGCAATAACATAATGCACGTGTACCAATCTCTCGCCCCTGTCAGCCCTTCGCTCATCTTCACAATACCGCTCAGGAAAATCGTCTGCATTTTTTTTTACTTTTCGTACTGATTCTACGGTATCCAGCCCTCGGCTGGACACTGTTCTGGTTTCACTTGGCAGTGTGAAAGGGGAAGGGGGGATGTGATGGCGGAGGCACTGCCACCGGGGAGATCGACTCCATTAGCGGTGGTGTTGCGTGGCGCTCATAAAAAGGCGTGCCTTCGACGCCACCCCTTGTATACAACGCGAACTTGACGACGCGTACGAGGCATAACGCGGGGTGCTTGCACCGCGCGCCAGGGGGGGGGGGGGGGAGACGTTTACCAGCACTCGCTGTTTATTTGTTCCTTCGTGCCCCACCACTCCCACACTGACACTCGCTTGGCCTATGTTATCTTTTTTTTTTCAACGTGCATCGACGTGGTTGCACGATGATTTTCTGTGCCTCTTTTCGTCCTTCGAGGCTTCAATTAGTGGCCCAGAGGAATGCGAGTACGCTGCGTAGAAGCACTTACTGCCATATACGTGCCCCAGGCAACTCACTATGCGCGTGCGATATGCTTAGCCAGAACACTGCCTCCCCGCTCTCCTAACGATGCCTGAAAAAAAAAAAGAAGAGAAAGAAACGAAAAGAACAGCTAAGATAATAGAAGTCGGCTTGTCAGGATTGAGTGAACGCACGTGACGGTAGCCGCTGAGCTGACAGTCGCGTTGGGGAAGTTTAGTTTGCAAAGTTTCCTCGCAGGGTGAAAGGGTGGGTGGAAAATCGCTTTTTGTTTGCGCGCTTATGTTCTTAAGAAGCTCGTACATGGTGTACCCGCTATTTCCTTGCGGTAGTGTGGCTTGCTATACTCATAGTTTGGCCTAGCTATTTCATTTTATTTCAGCACTTTTTTCCGAGAAGGTGGAATATGTGGTACTCGCTGTCTCGTCGCTTGTTACACTGACTGTATCCTAGTTAAGTTAGAAGTAGTGTTTAACTATCATGTCTTGGAGAATTAGTGGGCTTTTCATGACTCTGATGTGTGTTTGGAGAGTTTTTTTTTTTTCCCCGTCGTTTCACCACTTGCCTTTCCCGAACAAGTACTGGTGCTTCGCACTCAAGAGCAGGTGCCGCGCAAATGCGAAATTAATAACTTTCCCAGAGTAAGTGTGCCTTTTGCCGTTCACCCGTTCCGCTAATGTCTTCAGTGGTGGGTTGCGTTGTTCGTTTATTTGTTTTATTTATTTACGCAGCCCTATTTAAGGACTTAGCCTGAATGGGGATCTTACCTTGCGCTAGCAAGACAACAACAAAAAAAATCAATGTAGATACTGTCATGTGTCCAACAAATTTACACTCAACAGAACGATAATAAATATGAATAGTTTACTTGTCAATAAGATGCTGCTCGACTGGAAATATAAAATATGGTTGTAAGATGAAGAAATGTTACCAAAGAGGGAACCTGGAAGCTCTATTGCACGGGTAGGGAATATATATATATATATATATAATATATATATATATATATATATATATATATATATATATATATATATATATATATATATATATATATATATATATAGGACAGAAGTGTATACCTAAGGGCTCGTTTTTCCGTGTTTTGACACAATAATAATGAGATCTAACAGACAGTAATGCCAAGGAATGTACAGGGGAAGTTATTAGAACCAATGAAATGTAAATAAGAAGAAAGAAAAGTGGATGGAGAAATAACCAGCCGTGAGCAGGAAGTGTAGTGTAGCTTGCTCACGGCTGGTTATTTTTCCATCCACTTTTCTTTCTTTTCTTTCTTTTATTTACATTCCATTGGTTCTAATAACTTTCCCTTACATTCCTTGGCATTACTGTCTGTTAGATCTCATATATGAATAAGAGTGTTTTCACACTCGTTCGTTGGCTTATAGATGGCGCTGACTGTCACTCCTACTTCTAAATTCACATATAAACCCCAGAAAGTGGATGGAGGGACGGCCGCTGTGATAGCTCAGTGGTTAGAGCATCGAACGCGTTATTCGAAGGTCGTAGGTTCGATTCCTGCTCACAGCTGGTAATTTTTTCATCCACTTTTCTTTCTTCTTTCTTGTTATTTACATTCCATTGGTTCTAATAACTTCCCCTGTACATTCCTTGGCATTACTGTCTGTTATATCTCATTAATATTGTGTTAAAAACACGGAAATACGAGCCCTTAGGTATACCCTTCTCTCCCTTATTTCATATATATATATATATATATATATATATATATATATATATATATATATATTGGTACGTGCAAATATTGGCGTTATGTTCACAACGTGAGAACTGCCACCACGGACTTCAGCTAGTAAATGTGATAAGACTATTACGAGAGTCGTGTTTTAAAGTTTAGTGATTTCGGGCCTAAAGTCGGTGAGAAGTCGGCTGTTGTCATGACCTGTTGTGCCTTTCTCCCACGCCTTACTTTCGTCTGAGTTGAATCCGTACCATATGGTTAACTTCGTTTCCTTCTAAGTTTATAGCGGGCCAACTTATTATCTTCTTGTCATCCTCTCACCGAAAAAAAAAAATACCTTGTGCCCCAAGTTACCAACAGTCCTTTGATTTCATCTTCTAGCTATGTTATTTCGAGAAATGAATATGTATAATTTTAACGGGCTTTTGTGCTCATCGCCCTACGTTCCTTCAATGTTTTTTTTTTTTTCATTGAGTAATAGTCGTTACGTTATTGAGGTAGAAATAAGAACACGCGTTATTGTTATTCACTGGCGACCGTGCTACATGGCTAACATTAAAGCGTGGTCGATTGTTGTCTGACTCGCTTTAACTGAACAAATTAAAGTCATTTATTTTTTAATTAAGAATCATTTGTAGTCTAATCTCTTCCGCGTTATCGCTTAGCTAAAATAACGTCTCTGCACCCGTAGGTGTTTGCCTGTAAAGCGTGCTTTGCCACGCGTGTGGTGTTTGTGCGGCAGAGCCTACTTTGTTTTTAATCCCGGTTGAGAGTCACAAAACCATTATTGGACCCTAGTACGTTATATCTAGTGTCACTCGTTCCTCATCCAAGCAAGCACTTCTGGTGCAGCACTTACTTCCGGTTTTCTTGAAGTCAAGGCAATATAATTTTTTTTAATGATGGCATATCCTCGTAGTGAATGATGATGAGTGGGGCGAAGCGTCGAAGGGTTTTATCGGCAAACCGTGAATAATCCGCTGGCCGCGTCCGTCCGTACGTTCATGTCTGTCTGTCTGTCTGTCTGTCTGTCTGTCTGCTGTCTGTCTGTCTGTGTCTGTCTGTCTGTCTGTCTGTCTGTAGGTATGTATCTATGTCCGTCCGTTCCTTTGCCTGTCCATCAGTCCGTCCGTCCGTATGTCCGTTCATGTGTGTGTGTGTGTGTGTGTGGTCTGTCGTCTGTCTGTCCGTATTTCCGTCCGTCCACCTTGTGAACGCTCCAAGTGCCGCCATCTCGCATCTTTTCATCATGTATCCATCATATACAAGTACCGCTATCCCGCGGACATTGCAAGGACCAAAACGAGAGGTGGCTAGTACATACAGGAGACGCACGACCCACGCCTTAAGGACCTTCGCCCCCTAAAAACACAGTTTGTACCTCCGTCATAGGACTGTGTTATAGCACGAAACTAAAACTTCTCCTTACCAATGTATTTTAATGTTTACTGCACACTGATGTAAGAAAGCTTGCGTAATGTCTTTTGGTGTTTAACGGGGATGCAACCACGTTGACGCTTGATGGTACATCTGCCATCCAAGAGACACAAATCCGTGCTCAGAGACTAAACAGACATTTATAGTAGATTTAGCATTTGTCGGTGAGAGCGGAGTCGGAGAGAGCGGTGTGACAGCCAGAAGAGCATCGCTGATTGTCTCTAGAAGTTGGACGAAGGTTGCGTACTCGCGGCATGTCAAAGAGCTATCGAACGACACGGCTCTACCGAAGGGAAACGCAACGCGCGACGTGTCGCCCCCTGTTGGCTGACGGCATTTTCCTCGGGGTGAGCGTCAGTGGCGAGCGCGGTGTTACAGCCATGCTAGCAGGCAGGCACGCGTCGCGTAGATAGTAATACACGCCAGCATAGCTATTTTTCGGTATGGATGGATGTTATAAGCGATGCGTCCGCCTAGCCTAATGGTGCCATCTGGCGGTTCGTCAAAGCATTGACAAAATTGCACTTTTCCTATTGAAAACACGTCTGATGATACGGACGTGTAGCAAGGCAGCTTTGAAGGAGCTAATCCTGGCAACAGTGGCCTCGATGTGTTACGACCCCCCCCCCCCCCACACCACCTATCCGACCAACAGTGCTTTGAGAGGTCAGTGTTCATTATGAAATGCGCGTTTGTAGTGCAGTCAAGGTATGTAAGCATCGCGCAGGGGCTAGCGTGCTAGGCTATTGCTGTGATGGACACAGAGGTCGTGTGTTAGAATCCCATAAACGGAACACTTTTCTATCTGTTTTGATCGTGTGATCGTTATACGGCATTTCCGTCACGGAACTACGTCACTAAAGTCTTCGTGGACCCCTGCATAAAACACTTTCGTGTAAAAATAATTAAGCTAGCACGAAATTGGTGATTCATTCTGGTTTGAGTTGAGAGTTATATTTGATAGGACACCGAAGCGTAAGACGACTGAATGACCACTTTATTATAAATAAAATTAATGAGGACTGATTGAACGGGTTCTGCGAAAGAGCCAGCGGTTTTCTTGTGTGCATCTGGAGTCAATTCGACGCCTCGCGGAGCAGATCTCAACGAAGGGCTTCATTTTACTTGGCCTCCAAGATCCGCCGCTGCAGCGTGATGAAGCACTAGGTCAAGTGAATAAATACGCAAGAGTACATGAAAACCGACTGGGCAGCGCCGCTTCTAGACACCTAAGTCAACGATTATGGTCGCGACCAATTTTATTACCTTGATTAAAACGTGCTTAGTTGGCAGTTGTCTTACTGTAAAGCGTGCTTTGCTATTTGCCGGGTGTTGTTGCGGCAGAGTTTACTATGGTTTCGGATGGCAGGCTAGCGGGAGTGCTGCCGGTGGAGTGTAACTCGACCATTATTATTATCTTGTGTCACTTCTCCTTTTAACGCAAAATCGCTGAGGAGCTCGTTTCGCAAAAAATTTGGTGCCGGGATTGTCGTCGTTGTTTGTGGGCGAAAAATTGGCTTGGTCTGTGAGCGAAAATTTGAAGTAGATGCAGATAAATATATGATAAAAATCTTTCGTCAGAATGAAAATTGAACCCAGGCCTGCGTGGCAAGCAAGTGTGCTACCATGGTGCCAAGCCAGCGCACCAATGCTTAGACTTGTTTCACACACACACACACACACACACACACACACACACACACACACACACACACACACACACACACACACGCACACGCACACGCACACGCACGCACACACGCGCACACACACACACACACACACTATATATATCCGTGGGCAGGAACCGAACCTGCGACCTTGGAATGGGAGGTTAGCCGCCGTGGTAGCTCAGTCGTAGAACATCGAACGCGTTATTCGAAGGTCGCATGTTCGGTTTCTCCCCACGGCAAGTTATCTTTTCACCCACTTTTCTTTCTTCACATTTACCTTACAATTCGATCTGATAACCTCCCCTATACTTGCCTTGGCAATATTGTCTGTTATATTTCAATAATATTGTGTCAAAACACGGGAAAACTAGCGTTTAAGAATACACTTCTTTCCTATATATATATATATATATATATATATATATATATATATATATATATAATATATATATATATACAGCTCTTCACATAACAACTGTTTATTCAGCCCAAGTTTCGACGGGAGCCTCGTCTTTTTAGGAATCATTGCGGCGTTGTTGAGTATTTCACAAACGTACTCGCACTAGACATCCCACGAAAGTTTAAAACGACCAATGTTATGCTCATAAAAGTGTTTTTCTTTGCAGCATGGTTGGAGGCGATTCGAACAGGGATCGATAACGCTATCGGGTTCCATTCTTGAAGGGGGCGCTCAAACGTCGTCCAAGCTTTTTTTTTTTTCGCGTTAACGCATCTCTATCATTCTTTCTCTCTTCACTTGTAGCGCTAGACATTGGCATTGACCGCCCCCTGACCACGACGCCATTCCTGACGCTGTATCGGAGACGCGAACGACAACCTGTCCTTCAGCCGTGGAGTCACCTGATGAATGTTCTGGACGATTCCTACCACGGTGTATCCGAGGTATGTCTATCAAACTTCGTGTTTCTTTGCTTTGTTTGCAATGTTTTTGTTCGCATACCTAAATGCAATATAACTGGAATGCCGTAGTCGTGACGTAAATATGAATCCGTGAACTCCTGTATACTTTCGTTACTTTTTGTATGTGATAAGTGCATGCGTGCAGTTTTTTTTTACTACCACTCTACAATCTTTCTTCTACGACCTCATTGCAGTTACTGTCCTCTGCTGTGTATACTTCGTCATTGTATGACGTTGATGTGCACTGTAAATGAGTCGGGCTTAGCTTTGTCTTGATCTGATATTGCTAGCAGTGATGCATGTTACAATCTGTAATAGGGGTTCGTCAAAAACCCTGGGTTGCTGGACGCTTTCCAGTTTAGCTTCCGCGCACCTGAAAATAGTACTGGTTCTTTCTTCCTTTGAACCTATTATCTCTTCCCTCGACTCTCTTCTTCTACTAGTACTTCTACGAATGTATTCGTTCCTTCTACAGCAACAACAACGACAACAACAACAACAACAACAACAACAACAACTACTACTACTACTACTACTACTACTACTACTATTACTACTACTACTACTACTACTACTACTACTACTACTACTACTACTACTACTACTACTACTACTAATACTACTACTACGACGACGACGAAGATGAAGGCACACATATCTTCGCCGTGAAAAGCTGAGGACACCTCTGCCGCGCTTCCATTGAATTACCGAACATCGCTTTCTCTCTTTCCCGTACAGCGTCTTCTGGCGCGCGTGGACCAGTGGGCGTTCAACACCTTTGCCCTGGACGCATGTTCGGGTGGCCGCTCCATGCCAATCCTATGTGTGCACCTGTTCCACGAGTACGGCTTCCTCAGCACCTTCAACCTAGACGCCGTACGCGTCTGGCACTGCTTCAGTGAGTACTGGTCTTTGTCCTGGTCTTTCAGCATAGCGCTTCAAACTAACGACGGAACTCAGTGAAAAGTGACTATGCTCGGTGCGAATGCGCATGGAACGTTGTGAACCCGCCTAGATCAGAATTTGTAAGCAATCTAGCTGTGATGCTAACAACGCTTCGCATTTCAGTACACGCCGACTTTGCTAACGCGTTGATACTCTACAAGTTGTCGCGCAAATGAAGGCTTTTCTGAATACAATGCCCTGTTTGTTTTGAACTCGCTAGCTTTGTTATAACTGCGCAAAAAGAAACTTGATTCCTCGGTATCGAGGATCACTATCGTCTTAGTTCGGAACCTCCTTCATCCCCGTAAAAGCGGATCTAGTTTGCCGGGATTCGCAAACGGAGATGGTAGGCGTGGAAACACTGGGCACAAGAAAGAAATTGGGACGATTTTTAGTGTTGCCCTGAGTGGTTTCTTGCGTCCGGTGCTTGCACACCTGCCGTCGTTAATGATGAGTACATTTTCAACCTCGTAGCCCGAAAGCAAGAACCGTTCGGTTTGGAAGTACCTCGTGGCGTAACTGCGCAAAAAATTGACGGGAACAAATAAAAAAAGATTAGTTAGTTGATAGATAGACTGCACTTTTATTTGTGCTTTCCTCTTCTTTCGTGTTCTAATTCTTTTTTTTTTTGTGCGGTCACAGGATGTGTTAGTCCCAACTCGCTCGACTCGCAGCTCTCTTGCTTGCTTACCACCGACAAAGAAACGCTTCCGACTTGACCCCGCTCTAAATTCTGAAAGTGTAGAAACTCGAGAACTAGTCCAGGAATGTGAGCGACTGATCTCACTTTTTCTGCGAACTCACTTCAAAATGCGTACTTCTCTCCAAGTTCTCCTTCTGAAATAGGATAAAAAACTTTTCGATTTTAACTCCAAACTAAATTCAGAACTCCGACTGCTCTCCTTACAGCCCATTTTGAAGGTTTTTCTCTGACAACAAAGTTGGGGACTGTGCCTTCGTCGTTGTCTCTTTCGGCGCTTCCAAAGACGCCCGGATGCGAGTGTCAAACAAAATAAGCGAGATTGGCATTGTTAGTTGCCCTTTGGGTAGTACTGATGTTATTGTATACTTTGGAGAGGCCTTCGCGTGTGCAACTGCAGCAGCCAGCATTTTTTTTTCAGACTTCTTAAAATGCGCATGTTTGTCTGTCTAGTGGCAAAGACGTAAAAAAAGGCAGCGACATTGTTCAGGCAAAAAAAAGTGCATTAGAGTCACGTCAGACTTAACTCTTGGTCGTCCAATCTCTCGCTAGTCGCGTGCTCGTTCATATCTCTATGGTGACGACTTTTCGCAGTGATAACGCTGAAACTTTTCGGAAGCGAAGCGCATAGTCACATTTTTTTCTTCAAACTTATCTTTTATGTGTGTGTGTGTTTGTCGCGTCATTCACCTTCGACCTTATCGCGATGGCCGAAATGAAATTGTTCGTATCTCAGCGAGCAACTTCGTGCACTTAGTTCTTCGTTCTTCCGCCTTTTTTCCCCGGTGCAACGCAAAGGCCTGATTGACGCCGGTTACCATAGCAACAACCCGTATCACAACTCCGTGCACGCAGGCTGACGTCACCCAAGCCATGCACTGTTTCCTCTTAGAAGACAAGGCAAGTTTCTCGACTGCTGCTTTTACTCGTCTCTTCTTTCTTACTTATTTATTTCTTTAATTAACTCGCCCCTTTGTCGCAAAGAATGATGACGTTCAAATGCAAACGCTACTCCTTCTCGTTTACTATGCAGTTGTGTCCGTGCATTAGACACCTTTAGTTGGGCTTACGTAACGAGCCGACGTACGCAGCACTGGCACGGAGAAGAACTGCGCATGTGCAGTACGTAACGCATCGATTCCAGATATGCGACGTACGCTCGAAAAAAAAAAAAAAACGCGGCGTGCGTAAACGTCACGAGGCGAAGCGTACGCGGCGTGACGCTCTCGCGATATCTCGATTGATATAGGAACCAGATAGCAAAACGGTAGCGACGGCGTCGAACGCGGAGAGCGACAAAGCCGACCCAAACCGAGTGTATTTTACTTTGAGGGACGACGTTGCGCTGCTACCGCATGAGGGCGCTAAAAAGCACTCAAATGCTGTTTTATTTCTAAGAACATACGTCTAGTTGAACCAAACGTGTATCGGTACGGTCAATACGGCGAACTAAAAGTGTCGTTGAGCGCTTCGTATGCAGCGTACGCAACGTATTGTGCCACGTACGTAGGCTCATTACGTACGCCCAACTAAAAGTGTCTAATGTCTGATGCGAGCTAAGTAAGGGGATGCGGATGCGTAGGAATGGCAAGAACGAGAAAAGAAAATACCTTTCTTCCCTGTTTTGTGCACGTGATACTGATATCTTGTCGTTTTTCGGTTTGCCTTTATTCCTGTCTTCATCGTGTGTGTGTGTGTGTGTGTGTGTGTGTGTGTGTGTGTGTGTGTGTGTGTGTGTGTGTGTGTGTGTGTGTGTGTGTGTGTGTGTGTGTGTGTGTGTGTGTGTGTGTGTGTGTGTGTGTGTGTGTGTGTTTTGTACTGTTCAGTTGCAACGACAACCACAAAAAACTCACTAAGTTACCAAAGCTCCAGCGCATACCCCTGCGCTGCTATGCTAGAACAAGTCCTGACGATACAGGTTTTTTCACGATCCACTTAAGTCAAATCGTTTTACTCGGTGTTCTTGTGGCGAGCGTGCACATGTACTTTTTTGCAGTAAACATAAAACATCGTATAAAAAGAAATCGAACCGGTGGCACCTAGTACTCGTATTTAGAAGAGTGCGATTTTGCCGATATATACTTCATGTATGCGGCATCACTTTATTAAATATATCGAAGAATTTACTACTCATAGATTTTAACGGTTATTGTCAAGGACAGAAATTGTTTCGCTTGCGCCTTCTTTAGAAACCGAGGTCACTACCATGGCTTCAGAATGACGATCGCACAGAATACCGCGCTATCCTTACGTTAGGCCAAAAATGGGAAACGTGCAACGTATCAAGGACCGTCCATTAGAAACCGGCAGCTCCTTTTTCTTTAGTTGCTTCGAAGTGCGCGTGCCGTTTATAGAAGCAACTCGCGTCTCGCTTGCAATCCTACACAGGTTTTCGGTCTTTATTCCTGTTGGAAGGAGCGTCCAAGGCCGAAAGAGACTGAGACAGATGGAGATAGAAAGTTGTTCGGTCTGATCGATTTCGACAGGAAGCGGCAGTTGGCCGGCGAGCAGCGCCACGCGGTGGCGCTGGAGTTCCGTTACACATACACGACCGGAATACAACGTCCATCTTTGGTTCTACGGTCGTGGTGGGGTAGGGCGGGGGTGTTACAGTTTGCCCTGGAGAGCGATGAGTCTACGAGAAATCTGCGGAAAGAGCTCTTCGCGTAACGTTGTCGTTGAAATAAGAAACTAGTTCCGTTCGCGATTTGCCCATTTGTACCCATTCGCCGACGTCGCTGCTATATATGTCCATTGACGTCAGCGACGCTTTCCGCGTTGTAGGAGCTGCAATGCCACTTCATGTCCTACTGTTTCTGTTGGTAAGACGTAGTGGCTTCTCTTTTTCGGTATGAAGGATGGTGCCAATAGCGCATTCTTTTTTAAGATAGTGCCCGTTATAGATTCTCTACGTCGAAGTCTGCGGTATAAGTGACGATATAGTGGTGTGGCTTACCCCTCTTTTGTAAAAAAAAAAAGGGGGGGGGGGGTGCGGCGGCCGCTATTCGAACAGCTCCTTCGAGTTTGTTTATTTAATATTTTAACGTATTTACTTATTTTTGGTGCCTTCAAGTCTATCAGAGGATAAAAGTAATGAAAAAAACCGATGCTGAATAACTTGTATAGAACATCAACAACATTACGCACGATAATGACGATTTGTGTTGAATGAAACAAAAATAATAGCGAATGTATTAGACTTCTTCAGAATAATAAAAGAGTACTCACACAGAGTATAAACAATTACTCTTTTATGCTGGACATAAAGAAGTGATTGCGTACCGGTTTCTTTTGCTGGTCTACTTATTGATTTACGCTTTCGTCATCTCGTCTATACGTAACTTGACCGCCGGTTGGAGCCTAGCAAAATGAAGCTGACTGTGAAAAGTGCGGTCAGGAGTCGCAGTCACGATTTTGGACATTATACCCCGGTGCTCCAGCTATTAGGAAATAACATAGGGTACTACGTCATGACGTGCGCATGCGTTGGACGATCGGATGAACGGCAAAGACACGAAGGAGTTTAGCTGTCTGCTGTAGTTGGCTGGAACTTAAGGAGACAGCGGCGTTCCCATCTCAAAAGCGGATGCGCACGAGCCTACACCCTTGCGACAGCAGCGGTGGCCAAACGCTTGGGCGTCAGCTTCCACTACGCGAGGTAATGGGTTCGATCCCCAGTGCTGCCCGGCTGCCCACCGGTTTTCAATGGGTACAGCCTGGCTCCGTGGATTGCTATGACACCGCTGTGATGCGAAACTTACAACACTTGGAGGACTCCCAACCCGCTGCGCGGGACCTGTGGTACCAATGGGCGCCCTGTTTAGACCGACGTGGTGAAAAGGTCGCTGATTCTGCTTGTTGAGAGTGTGTCTAAAAAATTGGCCCCTTATCTGCATGGTGCACTGCAAACGTCGTAAAAAGACGATAGTCTTGCGTCTGGAGAGAGAGAACAAAACGTTTATTTGGTGTTCTGGGCAAGAAAATTGGTGAATGGTATTCTGTAGGCACTGCTTTAGAGTGCCTCGAGCGTGCAGCGGAGGCGAACGAGCGCATCAAGTCACGTCACGCGTGAGACATGAGCGCTATCTGGCAGTTATCTTGGAAAACGAAGCGCGCGTGCTCTGTGCGCCCGTCTCGGAGGTGATAAGGTGTAGATCGCAAGGCGACGGGTAGGTGCCACCACCGTGTCGTCTTAGCAAAGCGTTGGAAACACTTGACTTTTCGTGCAAGCGTTGCCTGGTCAGCGCAACGTGATAAACGCTACTGCCCTTAAAATTACTTATGTATGCCTTTTCTAGTAAGAGAGACACATACAGAATATTGACGTGTTGTTACGGTGCCTCAGATATGCGCAATAATTGCTTTTTAATTGACAATCGCACAAGTATGAACGCTGAACCATGAGCAATTTCGGTGGGCGCTGCGGATGTGGTCGGCCGTTTGGGGTATCGTTTCGCCACTTTGATGCCGTTTAAATCACCGTTAAGGGTGCACAAACAGACAAATGTACAGACAGGCAGACCGAAATTTCTTCTTCGAAGGTCCCCAAGAAAGACTATCGTCTTTCAAAACACGAGTGAGACTATTTCGTTGGTATTTTTCATCTGACAAGCCTAGGTCATTTTAGACCTCCGTGAACATCGTGGGAGCAGGGCAGCCGATGTAGAAATGAAAAAAAGTAGCGATGCAGGAAAGTGCGCTTTCTCCTGTTTTTTACTCTTCTTTCCTACACCATTCGCGATGTGCCTACGATATTCAGCATAAGCCAGCTCGCCAAATTAAAAGCTCTGGTGATCCCAGCACACCCAACCCGAATGAACGGGTTCATGACCAAGCGCGACGTCTGACATTCCGCAAAGTACGCTTAACAATCCGGGGTCGGGAGCGCAACTCCGACCCAATGCACTCTTTTGACGAAATAGTGGAACACTATGGACTTAAGGACAAGAAATGCCCGCTCCCGCACCCAAAGCTCACTAGACCTCACTCTTCCACCCTGGAAATGTAACAGACGGGATCTTTCCCGCCGAGAGGAAGGTTTAGTCGCTTCGCTTCGGACATCGATCCACATTGCCCTGAGAGTTATGAAGAATATTGCTCGTTAGCTCACATGATCTTGCATTTTTCGGCGTTACAAAATGCTTCGTTTAATAAACAAGGGGACTGAAAGGAAGTACTCAAGAGCGGCGATCTCCACGAACAACCAAAGTTGGTCCAAAGGACCCGCGAACGGGCGGAAGACCATAGTCTTCCGGCTCCAACGTGGGCGTGGCCCGCAACTACGTCTCTAGGTCTTTATATTGAGACGTCCCCCTCTACGCCACCGATTGCCAAAGAGAGGGAAGACCACTTAAGCCCTTTTTATCCGGTTCTCTCTTGGCCACGTGTCTCAATCACTTTCCACATACAGGGATTCGTGCTGGGGCCGGGAAGTAAGAGACGTCACGATCTTTTCTTAATCACGGACGCATTTAATTCAATAGCAAGTGCAAATGGCGTACACACATACTGTCCGTGAACGACATCTCTGTTACACGAAATTGTAACACATCAGCAAATACTCGCGACACGCGAAACAGGATACATAAGCGAAGTAACAGTGACAATACAAGGGTGCCTCAATACAGAGTAAACACAGGACGACACAAATGATAAAGTCAATAATTAATAAAACCGCGCAATGGCTCAATATGCCGCATCCCTTCCCGCAAAGCTCGTTTAAGTAAGGGAGGTGAAGTTCGTCTCACAGAATGTCCATGTAGTCGGGGCCTCGGAGTTTGCTGCTCGAATCGGGGCCGAAGGTTGGTTTTTGGCGTCGAGGTCGGATCTGTCCAATTCGTCAGCGTCTTCATCGTCTTCGTCATCGTCGCCTATGTCGTGCCTCTCAGTGATTTCCATCTTAGCCCTCTTTCATAACGCTCCATTCACTCGCCTCCTATCCCTAACTTTCATTCCTCATCGCACCGTCCTTACCCCAGTCATCATCTCATCGCCTCTCATCGCTATCTCTTCGCACCGTTATCTTCCTTTTCCATTCCGTCTCTCTACCATCTCGAGCTCATCGCATCGTCTCTCTGACTCTCCTCGTATCGTCTCGTAGTCCCCTTTTTGTAGGACCCGACTCCGCCCCTCCGTGGCACCT
Organism: Rhipicephalus microplus; assembly: GCF_013339725.1. Lineage (NCBI taxonomy): Eukaryota > Metazoa > Arthropoda > Arachnida > Ixodida > Ixodidae > Rhipicephalus > Rhipicephalus microplus. Next base: position 122,296,659 of record NC_051167.1, read on the forward strand.
AACCAATTGCCACTGTTGGCGCGACACATTTCTCTCAGTCGGACTGTATCATCTTCGACGGCCGCCCCTGCGGCCCACACCAGTAGAAAACCCTCTCCCAAACAAAGCCGAGCAAGTAACAATGTACAAACTCAAGCCCCAGGGAGAGAGTGATGGGCGAGCTGTCCCAAGACACTTTAATTACGGGCGAACAATTGTCCCGATGCTTCCGACAAAGTGCGTCATCTGTAATGGCCAACGTCCGGAGTTTGCAGTGTTGTGCCAAAATGTTTTCGGCCGAACCAATTGTCCCAGTTTCTGGTACTTGATGAGCCGATGTCCAGAACGAGTCTTGACGTCTCCATGCAGCTCGGTGTCTCCCGCGAAATTCTCCGTAGCCGCCGCTTCTTCGTCATTCAATGCCGCGGGTGGGCATCTGCGCAGAACGCAGTAATGAGCCCTGGAGCCACGGAGGCTGACGGAAAGTCAGACCGGACCCGGCACAGGCGCTGCGGCAGGGTTGCATTCCCGAACCAACAAAAGGTGCTCTGCTGCTGCCCCATGCCACAAATCTGAAGGATGCGCGCGGATTATTGCCACCTTACACTGTCACACTGTCTGTAGACGACAAGGCGCCGCCCGGTCCTCGTGTTTGCGCGGGGGGGGGGGGGGGGGGGGCGAGAACAATTGAAATAATCCTTCCAGGTACTCCACTCCGGAACGCCCATTCGTTACACCGAAGGTTTTCTTTTCCTTTTTTTTATGCGTGGGTTTAAGAAACGAGCGTAAACATCTTGAAAGGACCGAGGTTCAGTCAGTGTTTGCGGGGACGTCACAATATAAAACCCAAATAAAGCTTGTTGATCGACTGAATGACTGACGAGGCCTCTTTTGCCTTGAATTCTTCTTAGCCCTACAAAAATATTTCTTTAATAAGGGGCGAAATGAATGCCACGAAGACATTTTGTCCCTTCATATAGTTTTTTTCCCTATAAGAATATTTAATACATTGCGAACTAGCTCGAAACACTAATATTGCTCTCCTGTATTTCCTGAGTTGCGCCCGACTAAAGTTAAACCAGGATGTGGTCGTTGGATAGGGCGCAATTCTTTTCACACGAGAACTTAGTGCTCATTATGAGTGCGTAAACAGTTGAGGCATAGAGTAGAGCGTGGTGAGATGCCAGCTGAGAAGAACGCGTGTCGTACGAAACGTGGGGACGAGGCACGCGTCTTAATAACACTCTGTCTCGCGCTTGCGTCTGGTACGGCTGAGTTAACTTTAATTAGCGACGGTAGACGAGCCAGACGTGCAGCCTGTCAGTGTTTTCCTCCATGCTTGTTGATGTTCCTGCTCTGTCCCTCCTTCGTTCCATTCCTGATACCATCCCTTCATCTGGTTATGTCTACTGCTATGGTGGCAGTGTCTTGGCGTCATCTCAACAGACTAATATATTCTCCTCCTGAAAAAGTGGTCGTCATTAACTGCCTCCCCGTTTCTTTCTGTACTCTGCACTACCGCCACTGCTCGTTTCCTGTTATTACAGTTTACGCGTTGCAGTGACAGACAGATGGACGTGTTCTGCGGACCGGGGCACCTCGGCTTGCTTCTGAATTTTACTATGCTTGCCACACGATGCGTTTTTTTTAAATTCCAGATTCCGGATTTTATTTCAGGTTTCAGGTTTTTTTATTTCATTTTTTTATGGAGCACGACGTGAAGTTGGGTTTTATGTCCTCTTACCTGTCTCTGCGTAGTTTGTCGTGCCTGTTTTGTGCGTCCATATACGTTGAGTGTTTGATTCGGGTATTTTTGCGGTGTATTTGTATGAATTATAAATTAAATGAATGAAATGGAAAGCTGCGGTGCATTTCAGAAGTTGGCGTCAGTGCCGCCGTGAGGCTCCGTATAAATTACAAATCCATATCGTCGCCTAGCGCTTCGTATATTCTGTATACGAGTAAATGTATATGAAAGCTGCAGCTAATCGTGTCTGACAGGGAGAGCAAAAGCGCCCGGCATCTCCGTCGCGCGAAAGTCCCGACGGGGTCGCCCTTCGTCGGGGACACCTGTGACTTTAAGGCTGTCATGATGTCCTATCTGAACTGTGACCAACGAGACGGCTTGTAGCTTTGACGCCAAGGTTTTGTAGGATTACGCCTGATAGCATGCTCAAGGAGCTCAATCCGCTAGCCTTACTTCGTATAACTGCAGATGTCACGTCGGCAATTCGCATCGCGATCAAGGCTAGGCTCGATCTGAATCAGGTACTGTTACCCGGTGACTTTAAATCGCGATAAGGCCGTATCGGTGCTAAAGGCGATCGCGATCTGGCTGGAGTTGAATTAGATAACTGTATCTGAATTAGGTTGAACCGTGTGGCAGCGAAGATCGTTGATCGCGTCAAGAAATTTGATACGGATCGGCCCTAAATCGCAACCAAAATGGCCTGCGTCACACTGGCGTAACATTCCGATTTGGTGCTGTCGGAATTCATTGAATTCGCGCTAAAGTCGACACTGTTCTTAGTAACGTATCTTCGCCGTTAGTTTTTTATGTTGCGTTATTCTGTATCATTAGATTCCATACGCTTAAATCTTGCTTCAACAAATATGGAATCTCTTGCTGCATAATGCTGCTGAAACCAATACTTTATTCCTGTAGAGCGTGCTTCACAACATATAGAGCTATGTGCAGGTGAAGCCAACTTGCGTGACCAAGCACGTAGTTTTGTTGGCGTGTAGATGATTTATCAAATGCGAAGGATTTCATTGTGTACTGAAAGCACTTTTGGTGTCTGTTTGTCTGTTCTTCCGTCCGTCCGTTCGTCCGCTCAGTTACGTCTGTGACCTCTCGTGATCACTCCCTTGACTTGGCGTGAACCAAGATGAGTACGGGAGGGTAAGATGGCTTGACGAATATTGTCACATGCTTGTCAAAACGAAAGACAATGACAGTTGTGCATGTGCCTTGAAGCGCAATGAAATGGATGAAAAAGAAGAACTCTCTTGCGCGTTCTTATAAAAGAACCGACCTGCTTCTGGTGTCTCAATCTCTGCGGCAAGACCTCTGTTTTGACGTCGTGACAATATGATGCGCTGGTCCAGACGTGTCACAGTCTCGTCGCGTACGTCGTCAAACAGTTCCCACCAGATAGTGGCAGATACCCGCGGGTGGGTAAGTGCCACAGGTGTTTGACACTATTCAAGTAATGGTGAAGACACACATGAGTAATTTAAAAGCCTGAGTGTTAAGAAAAAATTGACATAGGCAGCGTTCACCCAACGAATGCAAATAATAAATGTGAGGGTCGCAGCAGTAATCAAACCCCAGCAATCTGCGTGGCAATCAAGTATTCTATCACAGAGTCACGCCATATCTCTGAACTATTTATCAAATAGACCCTGAAGTACGCGAAACGTTAATTGTGGTTGCGTGCAGTGCTGGCTATTCAGTTTTATGAACATTACATATATACTCCTATGATACAGCCATCGCGTTGAGTTAACGTCAACTGTTGTTTGGTGCAACTGTTGAAGGTGATTTATGTAGCAGTGTCATCATCGCTAGCACCAAAGCTTCTTATTAGCTTATTGCTTTTGGTGTTGCTAATACTCATGCTCCTGGTGGCATCATTGTGCGAGTGCAAACAACTGGTTATATAGATATGTGTGACTGCTCTAATTATGTCTGTGCGTGTGACATTTGTACATTTATTCAACGTCAATTTATAACGTGTTGCTCAATAAAGAAATGCAACACGGTCACATTCCCTCCGCATGCTTCGCATAATGTCAATTAACAAGGTACGTGAGATCTGGCAAATTCAATTGATTAAGGACATAATCGATTTATTGATTAGTTGACTGAAAGGGTGTATATTTCTGGCATCTTTTAGGTTTTTTCTGAATGTACACTTGAAGATGGTAACTTCGCCGTCTTTAGTTAGCCATGCCAGACTTCAAATCATGAACGTGCTCTAACCCTGTAAAACGTTCTTCACAACGCACTACAATACAGTCGTCTGTCCCTTTTCATTACAGTCGTCTGTCCTTTTCCATTGATCAGTCGCTTGAAATCCCTGGCAGTTTGCCGGTCAACCTCGAACAATCGATTACAAATGCAGACGAGGGTCCGACTTTGGGACCCTCGTCTGCATACTTTTAACTGCGAACTTTGTATTTTGAATGAATAAACTGAACTGAACTATATCGTTGCGAGTGTCCAGTAATGGCTAAACATAGAATTTCATATGGTTTAAAAATCCAATCTTTGTGAAGTGTGTGAATGAAGGGGAGGGGGATGGCAATGGAGAGGAGTTTGGGATTGGTGAGATCCCGCGAACTACGTTATTTTCGACACACCGAATACGATACGACCGAGTTTTAAATTGAGAGCCCGTATATTGATTTCAAGTTGAGCGCGTCAATTAAATCTTCGCGTGATTGTCGGAGGGAGGCATTGGACCGTGCACCTGCCTGAACGGAATTCTCTCCGTCTGCTGCGAATAATTCTCACAGCGTAGTGGTTTTGCGAAATCCAGCTTCAATTCGATGATTGCGCCGCGACCGTGCATACGGTACCGGAGGATTTGCCTATGAGGTTTTCGTTTCTCTATAACCATTCCTCCCTGCTCCGCGTAACAATATCTGTGCAGTGCCTATAAAAGACTTGCGCTGAAGAAGTGGGGGGGGGGGGGGGGTTGCGGGTTTCAGAATTGCTATTTACAACATATGCGGCAGCGCGATTTCGACTGTTTTTTGCGGGGATTCTATGACACGGAGGCATATACTTGATTCTAAAGGCACTCTTATTCACTTCGATAAGTATTTGAAAGTTATTTGTCGATTTTTAGACGTTGCGTTGCTTTAAGTATATTTGTTCGTTAAGTTCGTGTAAAATCCCGTATTTTCGATTTTTTTTTCTCTCTGACCAACAGCTTTTATACTTTTATTTTTGTTTTACCTTAGCGAAACACGTTTATTTCTTCGTCAGTTCACAGCTGTTCTGCATTCTATTGTTTGAGAACGTCGTATACTAATAAATAAATAAAAAAATAAAAAAATAAATAAATAAATTTAGTAGGTCAGGCACGTCTATGCCAAATTTTACTTGTCCCTAGTTTCGCGATGGGGCGAGGATTCCCAAACTTTTTCTTTATCTGATGTTTATCATGCTGTACTTAACAAATGCGAATAACATTTCTTCGCAGTGCTTTTTCATTTGTTTCGCATTGTTTTGTGTCACGAAAACGGGCTCTTCGATCGGCAACTCTTGTTTCAATCTATTGGCAGCCCAGGCATTCTTATAAATGCATGTCGCAAGAAATGCTCACTGCGCGCAACTAATTCTTACCGTGACATAGCTCTCCCTTCGACCTGTATTTGTGCGGACGTTAGTCGGAAGTGCGCGCAGTCTGGCGAGTCACCTCGTAGTCTGGCTGCCCGCCCGGAGCCTGCTTGTCGGTGGGACTCAACTGCGAATGCACTGCACGGAATTAGCCGTGGAGACCCGAATAGCGTATGCTTCGCAATTCTCGCGCACAGCGCGAAACAAACGCGTGCGCGCACTCCCTCAGAACCTCCGAGGCCTTAATGCGACGGAAACCGAAGTTCAATCTAAACGCCGGACAATGTTTCGGCCAGGATTTAATCAGTTCTGGGAATAATTTTTATTGCTTTTTTTTGTCTTCCGCGTGCTACTCAAGCGATGACGAGCAGTCGTGCAAGAGAGTGAGAAATGTGCGGCGGTGTATGGTCAAGTCAGCGTGGGAGTATGGGTAAGCTGGGAGGGAAGGCATTGGCTTGGAAGGGGAGTGTTGTGAACGAGAGAATGGGAGTATTCTGCGAGTGGAAGTATAGGCTTGCAGAGGGGGAGTGCTATGGACACGAGGACTGGGAGTAAACTGGGAGTGGAAGCAAATGCTTGGGTGAGCTCGGGATTACGAGTTAGCTGCGAGGGGATGTTAGGCTACGGGGGGAAGGTATTATGAACACGGTATTGGGAGTACGCTGGGAAGAGAGTATGGGCTAGGGACAGGGCATAACATGAAAAGAAAGGGAGTAAGCTTTGTAAAAAGTAAGTTAGGAGGGGAGTACTGGGAGCATTGAAATGGTAGTAAGGGCTTAGGAGAGGGAGTATTGTGCGCATGGAAGAGGGAGTAAGCTGGGAGGAGGAGCATGCACTCGAGAGGGGGGTATTGTGAATATAGAATGAGAGCACGCTTGACGGCGGAAGTCGGAGAGGGAGTAACTGGGAGGTAACACGACATCGGAGTTTGATTTGAAAAGATGGTGGCGACTCGCACGTGACAAGGGTGTAGAAAGAGACTCATTTGATCTTTTTTCATCATTCTCTCGTATTGTAGTGAGAAGCGGCGGTTCGGCGGACTGCTTGATTGAAAGTTTGTAATTGTGTAGGCGGCAGTACGGCGCACGCCGTCTGTCTGTCATCTCTTTTATTTTATTTTTTTCGAGAGCTTCGCTGAATCCTCGCACTTAATTAAGAACTCGGAAGCAGCGTGACAGATTTGCAAACGCTAGCTGCTCGACCTTTTACGCCGAAAATGATTTAGACGTATTGTGACAGCTACGCGAAGGGAGGAGGGGGGGGGGGGTTGCTGTAGCTTCGTAGTCTAAACGAACTTGCCCGGAGATTAGAGAGACATCTGCGCCACGCTTGAAAGAGCGTTTTATGACGGCGATTAAGGGAGAACTCTCCCCTTCACCCTCACCCCGCTCAAACGGAATGGGACACCTGCTGTCTCCGAAGCGGCGATATAATTGAGACAATTCTGCCGGGAAACTTTTAGAAAAGAGTCGCATATTTGACATACCTGAGGGGATTAAAACTGAGGCGACGGGTGCTCGTCTTTCTGTTTTTTTTTTTGTTGTTAGGATTGACAGGCATGCTGTTTTCAACTAGGTCAACGAAGAATTTCGTTGTGAAACGATGCGCTGCTTCTGCTACGATTTCGTGTTCCGACTTTTATAACTGTCTGGCACTCTAACAGAGAATAAACGCGTGTGTGCGTGCGTGCGTGCGTGTGTGTGTGTGTGTGTGTGTGTATGTGTGTGCGTGCGTGCGTGTGCGTGCATATATACGTACGGACACGTCGCTATAATGAAGGCTTTTAACTTCAATCTAAGAACGAATGTAACTAAATGAAAGAAATCGGAGTGGAATCAGATTACCGGAAAAAAACTGTTTTACTGAGCTTAACAAAATGTCGCCGCAAGTGTCACCATTCAAATGTCAGTTTGCTGACAACATATTTCTTCTTTGTGAACTGGTGTGTTGTGGGGATGCTTCATTGTCCTGTAGAATTTGGTCTAAGTGCGTGAGTGTTCATCCATGTGTCTATTTTGGTAGTTTTGCCCTTCTCTACTAGTTTGTTGTGGTAATCATTATGCAAGACAGGGGGAAATTAGCCTTGGCATTGACGCCGACCTCTCATCATATACTTTTGAAAGGGTACTGAGAGCACTTTCTGAAACTGAGTTTGCTCCCCTTTACAAATTTCCTGTATGCATAGATGGCACTAAGCAAGTGTGAAGCTTGGAAAATGCTCATATTTCATCTTGACATTAAAGTCAATTTTTCACATGGCGCACCTTTTGACATCGGTAGTAACATGACGTCAGGCTGCTGTATGAATTCTGGTGTCTTTATGCACCAGTATGGCTAGTTAGGATAGCTTCAGGTTCCTAAACATTCAATATGGCCGATTGTGCATCACCAATGGAGCCACGGAGCTGAAGGGCTGTGGAAACATCATGATATCTGGCGAGATCCCCAAGATGATAGTCTCCTACCGTGTCGCGACGTCAGGATTCGGTAAGAACGAGGAATGGCTTTTACAAACACGTGGTGATTAATTTTTCAGGGCCTACTCACGCTTATTAGCACATTTTCTAGGCTATTGGAGACCTGGCCGTTCATTTGATTATTAAAATGAGAAGTGATGATTATTGGGTCAGTACCCCTTTCAGTAATTCAGTAATAAAAAAAAACATGTTAACTGACTAAGCTCTCGCCTGTCTTATGCCTGCAGATCCGTGAGCACATGACCCCTGTGGAGGCGATGGCATCGCTGATCGCGGCCGTCACTCATGATCTTGACCACCCGGGGGTCAATCAACCGTTCCTTATCGCTACCTCCAATCACCTGGCTGCACTATATAATGTGAGTAAGCAACTTGATGTGACCCTTAGCGTGAAGTCAACTATGACGCTTACAGCCATTCCTACAATGACGTTAATTTCAGTCACGCTTACTTCGACGCTCTTCGTGTTGTTTAACTTCATGCCTACTTCACACTTGCCGTGACACTTCCGGCGATGTCTGGCCTGCTGATTGCCGTTATTCATACAGTGGAGTTTGCCATGACGCTTACAGGGATGCCTGCTGTGACATTTTAGTTCAAGCTTGCTCCGACGCTTACCATAATACTTGAAGTAATGCCTGTCATGATGTTTGGCTTTACGCTTAAAACATGTTACGCTTGCCATGATGTCTTCCGTGATGCTTGCCATTACTCCTAACAAGATGGCTACCGTGAAAGTTTAAATTCAGGCTTGAAATGAAGTGACGTTTAAATTCAGGCTTGAAATGAAGCTGCAAGTTAAGGCTGCGGTTACGTTGAAGTTTTTGCTTGACTTGACACTTGCGATGAGGCACCAGTGATGTCTGCAGTGACATTTTCGTTGCCGTAAGTGGGATGCTTGTCGTGACGACCCTTGCAGCGATACTGATTGTGAAGTTTAATTTTAGGCTAGCCTCTCACGCTTACTTTGGCGCTTGTAGTAATGCCTGCCGTGACGTTTTATATCACGATTGACGTGACGCTGTGATTCTTGCCATGATCTCTACCTCAATGCATACCGTTACTCTTACCATCGCTAACCCTGACGCATTCAGTTATGCTTGCCATTATGTGTAAATTACTCTTGGTAGGGGGCTTATTGCTGGCTATACCTTGACGTTGGCAATGACGGTCATTGCAATACTCACTGCTTCTACATTTTAAAAATTTCAGACAGCTTTTTTGGTAAGTCGCGTATGAAATATAATGAACCTGACACTGTTCTTTGTAAATATGAAACCATGGTCTTATTTTCAAAAAAATAAAAAATAAGTGCTATGATAAAGTAAATAATATAATCGATTTACTGGGTGGTTTAAGCAGTAGTTTCAAAGGCATTGTTTAAATTTAGAAATAGAAGCTAGTTCGTAGTGTAGATTAGCCAGGAAACTAGCATCACTAACGAGGTTGAGCTGCCTGCCATTCGTTTTCTGGAAGTTTTCTGGAAATCTCTTTTTAAATAAATAAAACGAGTTGAAGTAAAACTTTCGCCATAATTTCTAGCCGATTTTGGGGAGGAATTTTTTTATAGTAGAGAAAGTGTCACAATTTCTGTCAAAGTGGCTTTCCTTCATTAGATCTAAGGTTTGCACATCTCATTTGCATAATATGTACTGAAGGAGTATTTCATGAATTCTTGAAAGTTTATCAATCTTTTTCTATATATTTGGGAAATCGTTGGGGAAGTAGATTTTGGCCTCTTCGATCGGGTAACATAGAAGCCCAAAAGTCATTGTGTGTTGCTGTTGATATTTAACAGAAATATTCCAGTAATATTTTAAAGAAATATTCATTGTATGTGCACGTTGATTTGTATAACACAAACACAGCCCTTGGGTTAGTTGCTGGTGTGTTTTTCTTTTGTCTGTAGAATTTCTCGGTGCTAGAGAACCATCATTGGCGTTCTGCCGTGTCCTGCCTGCGTCAGTCTGGGATTTTCGATCACCTGGCCACTTCTGTATGGTGAGCAGTGTATACCCACGTGACGGGGTTGTTGGCATGCCAGGCGAAGTCGAATTTGGTTCCCAACTTAGAGACATGAATTAAAAAGCAAAGGAAAAAAAGATCCTGTACCAGGTGTTTAATAAAACTGCCCAACATAGACCCCAACTTGTACTTGCACACTTCTCCAATCATGTCCGTGTACACCCTCAATAGCACAATCAAAGCAAAAGTGTTTAAGTGTCCCTTTTTTTGAATACCCTTTGCGTGTGCGCAGTATTACGTATATGCGGAGTGGGCTTTTTTCTTGTGTATCGTTTTACAATAGGGATGTCTGCCCGATTTGTTGGTAGCATTTGGGACCCTCTTCAATGCTTATTTGTTAGGAACGCTCTCACAGGCCAATGCCAACACGTTTCTTAACTCTGTTCACATCGATTTCCCTAAACAGCGTATCTGCCTTCAGCGTATGTAAATGCAATTCGTTCTCATCGTGATGCAATTCCGTGCAGGGATGAAATTGAAGAACAAATTCGAAGCCTCATCCTGGCAACGGACATCACTCGGCAGCAGGAGTTCCTGTCCAGGTTCAAGGTGAGTGCCCTTCTCTCTTGATAATTATCATGGCTACCATCATCATCTGCTCCATGAGCTACACCAGAACAATAAGAAACAAAATTATAAAAGAGTAATTGTAGGAACATAGTTAAGCACCCTGATATAATTATTGGAAAAATGTTACTTATCAATACTTAAGACGTAAGGCACAATGAAAAAGTTTTTTTTTTTGTGTGTGTGTGTGTTGAACACATGCTTACTATAATCTTCGCCTAATTTTCACTATGCTGCGAGATTCGTGTTCTGACAGACCCTGCTTTTGATTACTGAGAGTTGTGTATTCCTGTATTTTCATGTATACTTTTTCAATTACACAGCGATACTTGGAGAACAACGTGCTCGACATGGCAGACAAGGAATACCGTCACTTCATTCTCCAGGTAGGCTTAAAATATTCAGAAATATGCCAAAACCAAAGCCAGCACGCTACTGTTACTCCCCATGCTACCGCCGTTATGTTCCTTTTTTTGCTCCCTTGAAATAGTGTTAATGAAACCTAATGCTTGAAAATTACGTTGAATTTTCGTGAAGAGCTCAGTCTTGTTTAATAGTGTCGAGAGTTTTTAACTGTATTGGTCCTTTGATGGGGTTTTTCCTTCTCTCTCTTTTGCTTTGTATAGTTCTTCTGCAATTTTAAGAATGACTTTAGCATATGAGAAGTTCTTGAGGCATAAAAATGCTGTCTTATATATTTCGTTTGGCTTTCCTTGAGGAGGGAAGTTGTCCCACATAAGCCTCCAGAAAGCAGACTTTTTATTTATTTCAGTGTGACGAGTGCCAGTGATGTTCCGTGCAGGGAATTTTCCCTTTTTCAAAAAATTTTCACCCGTCATTATGGACAAAAGAAAAAAAGGGAATCTGTGATGTGGCAGGGAATTACGTAAATGGGTAAATTGACCAACAGGGACGGAACATCACTGATGAGTGTTTGTCTCACCTTTCCCGTATGAAGATTGCTCTGAAGTGCGCCGACTTGGGAAACCCCTGCCGTCCCTGGGATATCAGCCACCGGTGGAGCCTGCAAGTCTGCAAAGAGTTCTACAGGCAAGGTACGAGGACACGGGCCAAATTACCTGTTAAGTCAATCGCTCACTTACCGCGTGAAATCCTGATCCAAACTGTGTGTTTGATATTTGGCCACAGCCGCCTTAAACAACCCGGGTGGATTTCATGGCAAGTGTGTGCTCTACCTCGGAGCCACGTGTTTGATTGTGAATACATTAAAAATAACTTCCTCTATTTGTAAATACCGTGAATGTATTTTATGCTTTACAAATACACACGTCCTGTCTATACGTGCTTTATAACACAACATTAATATTATTTATTTTTATTGCATACACAGATACACAAGGACACAGAAGGGAGAGGGAGAGAGCAAGCTGGCAAATGCCACCTAGAGGGGCACATAATACAACAAAAAATATTGCAAGTAATAATTCATGGTACAAGGGTGCAGTACGATCAAGCCTCAGAACATGTGATGATCATAATGGACTTTATAGTTTAAAGCCGGTCACCCACTACAAATGGCACAGACGTTACTGCGTCTATTCTCTTAACGGAGTGCATAGAAAGTTCAGAAATATTTTATGCACTGAGTGTTTGAAGTACATACTAGGAACAGGATATTGCTATCACGCTCAACTCCTAAAGGCAAAGATTGAGGATCTCCACATTTTTTTCTAACTTGGTTTAAGTAACACTTCCACCCCCGCAAGTGAAAAAAGTCACGATTTCACTGTAAGGGTGAAGGAAAGAATGCGACAGCAACAAATTGGAATGTCACGCTGTGAACGGCTAGCAGATTAAAACGTGCAGCCGACTGCTCACGCACAAGTGACGCCTGAAAACAAGACACAGGACGAGAGCGAACTAACAACATTTACCGCTCGACGCGTAATGTGCTGGTTAAACAAAAACGATATACAAAACGTAATCACGGGTACAGATGAGTGCAAACTAATAATTGTCTCTGTTGTTATACCTCGCTGTGTATGATTAACGCGCTGTCTTCGCAATGGAGCCAATGCAGAGATCAAAGTGACCTTTGTGAGCCCGGCAACTTACGCAATTGTTCAAGTGAAAGCCGAAGGCGCACGATTCTCCTCACCAAGGGATAAGTGTGCGCGCACGCATCTAACCCCCCACCTCTCATTCATGGGGCAAAGTACGTGAGAAATAGACGTGGGTCGGCGCATCGCTCGAAGCCGTGCTTATCTCTCTTTCACGCGTACTTTGCCCCTTGAGCGCGGGTGGCTTTTTTTCTTTCTCGAGTGTTCATATATAAAGATACTGATACATATACGGTGAACGATGGCAGCGGTGGTGCCAACGGTGAAAAACCAGCCGAGACCCTTGATATATTTGCTATCGCAATAAAAGAAAGTCTTCTGGTTTACTAAACAAGTTTTTATTCAGCCGCAAGTTGGCAGGAGTGCATTTTACTTACCCATCGCAAGGTGCTGTGTGATAATGCTGGGCTGATAATTTTTAAGGGTTACACTAACCGTGAGGATATAGACAACGTGACAGTCAGAAACATAACAAAATGTTTTTGTTAATAATAAAGAAAGTGCACTTATTTACTGCTTAACTGTGAGTATTACCTCTCGTTTTGCGTGGCTCTTCTCAAGAGGTATCTCGATTTACCGGGTTGCTGGCTTCTTATAACTTACCAAGAGTTTTCAGTTTGACACAGTTGATGCACTGCTGCTTGTACTTCTGCCTTATTTAGTAATTTGTGGTCCTTGCTGACATGAGCGTCAGTCATAGTTCCTTAGTATGCACTTACATCATATGTGGTTTCCAGGTGACTTTGAGAAACGGCTGAACATCCCAGTCACTCCAATCTGTGATAGAGAAAGGACTACGGTAGCTAAGATACAAGCTGGTGAGTTTGGCCTGTTACACATTTGAGTGAATGGCACATGTTTCTCCGTGAACTCGCCTCCCTCTCAAATCGCTTCTTGTTAAAGGCAGTGTCCTGTACTTTTCATGCTTAAGTGTTTTTCCCAGCTCCACTCGCGTTACTATTCGCTACCCCACATCGCACTTTCTAACTAACTGAACTACTTCTGGTTGTTATCTTGAACTGCTTTTGATTTCCAACTACGTGCTGTACAGAGAGTTTGATGGCACCATATAGGCGCAACCTGACTGGTGCCCACTTGAATGTGGCCCACCTCAGTCTGAAAAAACTGAACCTCGAAACTTTTAATAAAGCTTTGTGAATAAACTAACGATTTCAGCCACAAGGCATTGCTGCATTAAATGTCTTATTGGGAAGTGGTCGTGAGAGCCCACAACATTTTATGCTTTTGTCGTTAGCTCTCTTTTATCAGGGCTATTGAAATTAGAAGCACCAATCTTAGTCACACAGCATTTATCGTTTGCTGTGGTATTAGTTGCAACAACATTACCCAATCTTCATTCTCATGCGCATAAAATGTGCATAGAATGTATGCTTTTTTTCGTATTCTTCGTGAAGATTACGTACTAATGTGCAACTATGATTGTATAATCTCAAGTATGTTGATATGATCTGTCAGCACTAAACAGATTTCACAGTTGTGTATAAATGTATAGCATATGTGAATTTCTTATTTATCTTAACTTTGCCATTCAGCACAAAAAAGGGAAAAAAAGAAAAAAACAGTTATGTTATTTCGCATTACTTTTTCTTTGTCTTTTTCCTTATATATTTATAGTTTGTGTCCTTCCTGCAATAATTCCTTAAAGGATTGGCAGTATGTACTAAATAAATAAATAAATAAAATAAGCCACTGCACACTCCTATGCTTAAGATAGTTGTGTTATAAAGTCCAGATGCTTTTAAAAAAGCTGCGACCACAGGTACACCGTTGGTGTCAGGCTGAGGACCTAGCACAACTTTATGAGCTATGGAATCGATCAAAAAAGGAAATCAATTTGTGTTGTACTCGTGGATGTGCTAGGCTTGTATAAAATATGTTTGCAAGTGTCTCTGAAACTTGACATTCATCACAGTTCAGACACGTGTGAAATCGCGTCAACAAAATTGACGTGTTGAGGTATGCCACCTTAGTGGGGCTGAATTAAGGTTATAAGTGGAAAATATGAACACACATGCACGATGCTGTGTCTTCATCTTCTCTTAAATATTCTCCCGTTCCGCTGGCGATATACTAGCATTTCAAAAGGCAACAATGTTCGCCACAGCAAGGGTCGCCTGTGCACGCGCTTTGTCTTTAAGTTTCGACGGGAACAGCAGTTTGTTTTCTTTATGACTAGGGAAAATTGGGCCTCAATTTGAAGCCGTACCCACACTACGATGGCGGCCACTGCCACTATCTTTGCGGGCCAGATAAACTGATAGAGTTCAGTGAAGAAAAAGGAGTGCTTTGCTTCCATGGAATACTAGTTTAATATTGCAAACGTTTCTGGGCAGGTACTGCTCGGTACTGCTCGACGTAAAGCTGATATGCCTTGCGTCACTGATTTAATCAAGAAACGTCTAAACGTTGGCAATTTGGGTTGGAATTCAAGTCATAAATTCTCATCTCGATAGGTTACTTTCGTTATGAACAGGGAACTGTTGTACAACTAACCTAGCATTCACACCAACAGAGTGAAACAGCCTTATCTCTAAATGGGCACCGCGTGAGAAGGTCATGTTTCCGAGATAAAGGGTGGGCAAGCCCATGCTTCACTTAGCCGGTAAAGCGATGTGAAAGCTTCCATAAAACGCTCCTTTCAAACCTGCTTGGTTGCATCTTACCATCACAGACTTCTTCAAGTACGTGGTGAGCCCGCTGTTTGAGATCTGGGACCAGTTCTTGGACACACCTCTGTCTCACGAGCTGCTGCGCAACCTGTGGCTCAACCACGTCCAGTGGGAGAAGAAAGTGGCTGCGGCTGATGACTCGACCGCGTCGGCGTCTTTTGAGACGGACCTCAACGCTCCGCTTGCTTCGGAGGAGGATGAGGGCGACCTGCTAGACTTTGACGACGAAGACGATGAAGAGCTGCCGCCGCTGCTGCGGCGCCGCAGTGCCACGGTGGCCCGCTACTCCTGGATGGAAGAGACGTTGGGGTCGAGTGCTTGGGGACGACGACACAGTATGCCACTCAGCGTACCCAAGCTGCCATCGCGGACCGTCATCCGGCGTCGAAGGCAGTCGCTGCCCCTCGCGGTGGCCAAGGGTGTCACCGCGGCAGCAACGGGAGGCCTGCAACCGCCGGAGGTCAGTCGCGGCCATGCGCTGGAGCAGTCGCAGTTCCGGGACTCACGCGTGTGTCCGATTGGTATTCATTACGATGGTGATGATTGTATTATGTGGTGATAATATCTTTCCTAAAATGGGATGGTTTCAAGTAGTCTACAGAGAAAGAACAGAACAACTGGATGAGTAGCACAGATTGAGAATACTATACAATGAAAATTTTTTTCCTGTGTACGAAAGAAGGAAAACTGCTCAAAATACTTGTTTATTGTCTAATCAAAAAGGCCTCTCGAGAGGTTTTGACACTTGTTTGCATTCCGGATAATTTACACCTTAACTTCTTCTGTGACCACATCCTGTTCCTGCCAGATGACCAGATCATTTTGCCTGACCAGATGATTTTGTCAATATTTTTATATTATTAGGTGGTAGGCTTGTACATGATCTTGTGGGCAATACCACAACATTTTAAAATACGCGAACTGACAGGCAGTGGCACATCCAACACACTGCCTTTGTTCTCTGTATCATTACTTGTTTGTCCATGTTTCTCAAAACATTACGCTACTGTCCTCTAATATGTTTTTCCATCTCGCAGGAGAGGCCTTCGTCGCCGGCCTTGTCGGCCGAGAACTTGCAGCCGACGACGAGCCTGCTGTCGCTGTCCAGCACCCACGAGGGGGCGCCTATCAGCACAGTGCTCCAGAGGGTGTCTCGAGAGAATGAGCGTCGCTTCCTCGTGCACCAGCCCATCTCGTACCCTCCATACCGACGCACCTCGGAGCCATTCGTGTCGACTCCCTCGAAGAGGGCCTTCCCACGACGCTCCGAGTCTGTGTTTGCCTTCTCATCCTCCATGGAGGTCGAGCTGGGCGATGGAGAGGACAAGGAAGCTGAAAGTGGTGACGAGAGCAAGGAGACGACGGTGAAGACGAAAGAACAGGCGACAGCAGGAGGACAGGACGGCGATGACAAGACTGTTTCAGAACAAGACGAACAGGGAGACAACGAAGCAGTCACTGCGGAAGAAAAGCACGCTCAAGAAGGTGACACGCCGAACTGGGCAGGAGGAGACTCCTCAGGCTCGAAGACTTGCGAAAATGGTTGCGGAACGCCTTCACCACCGCCATCTGGCGTGACGTCACCCGCAGGCAATGAAGTCGTGACAGGAGCGAACACTGGTAGTGCTGACGGTCGTCGTGATGGTGGATCGCGATCTTCCACAGCCATGGTTCGAGAACGCGGAGAGGGCGACTTGACGTTGGGGAGTTCGCGGGCGAAGCCGCCTGCTCAAACGAAGCGATCTCGCCTGCATTGTACTCCGGCGCAACTTGCTAACAGGACGCGCGGTGAGTAGATTCATTTGCATACATGAATGTCAAGATTATAAAGAGTGTTGCACACTCGCTGTCCTGGCTACTGGCGGCGCAGACTGATTATCCCAAGTTTAAGCACACACAAACGCCATGAAGTGGATGGGGGGGATAGCCGCCGTAGTAGCTCAGTTGGTGGAGCATCGAACGTGATATTTGAAGGTTGCAGGTTCGGTCCCTGGTATTTGAAGGTTGCAGGTTCGGTTGCAGGTTCGGACAGCAAGTTGTCTTTTCATCCACTTTTCCTTCTTGAACTTTACATTACAATTACTCTTAATAACATTCCCTATACTTTCCTTGTCATGATTGTCCATTAGATCTCGTCAATATTTGTAGTATTGTGTGTCGAACGCGACGCACGGAGAACACAGGGCACGGCCCCGAAGCGCCAGCTGTCAAGAAGTATGCAGCAGCCGGTAGCCAAGCAGGAACTCTCTTTATGTGACACAAGCATCACTATATATACATATGTACAAAGCCCCCTAGGGGCCTGCCAACCGGTTGAAAAACTGGAATTGAAACCCTGACACCACATCATCACCCCTTGTGTTGAAGAACACTTGGGGTCCTACCAGCTAACACATTGCCTAATGATAATGAACATGTGTACAGCATGCATACCAAAATACAATAGTATATCAGGCAAAGACAAATACACAATAGAATAAAAATGTATGGTGTACACAGACAAGTAACAACATGCACAGCGATAACACATAAATAATTGCGCAGCAAACTAGAGAAAGGCAAGACAGGCACCCGCCGCATACCAGCCTATAATCCCCTCCCTCGAGAGAGGATGTCCACATAGTCATTGTTTTGTTTGAATGTACGGCGTCGACACCTGTATTGATGCCATACATGACTGATTCTAAGGCTGTGGTGGTGATTGCTGAAGCGCGCTCTTTTGTCAGGCATCAGCTGGAGGACTCATATGCCGTCCTACGTGCTTGCACTCTAGACGTGAAAACACTGTGCAAAAAAGAGCATCTCTCCCTGGAGTGGCTGTATTATCTCACACCAGCATTTTGTAGAGTTACATGAGACTGCATCTGAAAGGGATTGACATAGTATAACAGTATAATTTGTGCTGTCGCGTTCACTGGTTTGCCCTTGCCATGAGATTGATTTTTACGTACTTGAAAACCACTTTGTGCATCCTGTTCCGTCTTCGTTGGAGCAGTAGTAGTGTTAGTAGTGGTAGTAGTAGTAGTAGTTATGCTAGTAACAGGACCAGAGAGGGGGGAGACATGCGTAAAATGAAATTGTCATGAAATGTATTGGATGCTCCTAATAATGCTTATGACGATAAGCATTTTTTCATTATCATTATTACCGCTTCCTTGTTCGATGGTTTTTCACGGCGTGGAACTGGCTGAACTTTCTACAGAGCCTCTTCGGAGACTTCATAGAAAATGCAAAACACTGTCATTCTGGCGCATTTTAGGGGCAAAGCTTCTTATAGCATAGCTTGTGCATGCCCATTGTGGGTGACCGCCCCTCGTTGATTCTTCAACTTGTCATAGATGGCGATACTTGTACTATACACTGAAAATGCATATGGTACGACACTAGAGGGCGTTACTTGTAGAAAAGAAGAATTGACGTCACATGTACGGAAGGCGAGAGAGACGATCGCGTTACTACGATCTTGCGACTACGTTCCCGTGTTCTTCGGTGGCACAGTATGCCAGGGGGCGCTCTATAGTACAATAAAAGCGCCGTCTTAGCACACGCATTCATTCAGAGGCTCGGGGATGGAGGAAGGACAAGGCTGCTGAGTGGCGTGCACGCAGGGCAGTAGCGGTTCGCGCTAGGAATAAGGAACCCCTAACGTGCGGGCGTGTGAGACAGAAGCGCGCTGCGAGGACCCTGCAGTTCGACAACGGTAGGCCGAAGTTGCGTGTAGACCCAGCTTCGCCCTAGTCTCCATCATTCATCCCGTGGATATGTTGTCATTTTCTTTTCTGGATGCATGCTTATGTATCAGACTGCATTCAGTGTGTGTGTGTGGTAACTGAAGTTGTTCTAACTATGCTTCCTTGTGCTGTGCTTTATTAGGTGTAGCACTGCAACTGTGCTTTCAATCACGTAGAATAATAGAACACAACTTTATTCAGCTGTATCTGGGTGAATATGTGAGATAGGTTATAGCAGTTATACAAAGTGACCGACAATGATGTCTTACAGTGAGCTTCAACACATTGCTAAAATGAAGGTATTGCGCTTACGTGTCACACTTAGTTTCAGTTATCCAGTGTCACTTAGTCTCGTGTCCTCTTATATTTAATTGATCTACACAATGCTCTTGTTGTGTTTCATCAATTAGCCCTTTGTGTGCTGTTACCCCGCAAAAGGTTAGCCTTAAATTAAGGACATCGCAGGAAACTATAGAAAGGAAAATTGTGGTTGTAGCCTCAAGAAGCAAGATGAGTATAAAGTGGGCCAGGAAACAAAAGGGTGTACAGGCCATCTTAACAGAAATGAAGACATGGGCAGGACATGTAGCACAAAGATAAGATTACCGTTGTTCATTGAAAGTAATAGACTGGATTCCAGAGAGGAGGGGGGAAAGAAATAAGCGGTAGGATAAGGAGGTTTGCTTCTGGATTCCAAGACATGCGAATCAAGCGCATGAGAAGGAGGCATATAGTTGGGCGGGCAGATGGGATTTCTTAATCATGACTGTGCATACGTTCTTTCCTGTCCCCAGCACCGACATCAGTCATTCCCATGACTGCCATCTCCCAAGGCGACGTTCACGATCGAGCCTCCACCGAGAGAGGGCCCATCTGTCAGCCGAAAGTCCAAAGGCCTGGAAGCGACCACATCGCTGGACGACAATGAGGATGTGCCGATGCCGTCGTGGTCACATCGCTTCAGCTTGATCAATGAGCGAGAAGCGCACCAGATCGAGTTTGACCATCCACCCGAGGCCTCGTGGAGAAACTGCGCAAGGTTCGAGCATCTACCTGTCCTTTATTGCAATAGCAGTTAGGGGAAAAAAGCAGGCGTAAGCTGGACCATTTGATAATGGTTCTTTCTTTAACATTATAAAAATGGCGAGAGCACCATAGAAGAGAAGAAAACACTGATAATACAAACTATCAGGCAATTGTCAGCACGTGTTTGTGTTTTCTTCTCTTTTGTGCTCTCGTCCCCCATTTCGTGCCGTTGCACCACGAGTTGTAAAGACAGTCCATGAGATGGCTTGTGGACGGCGCGGTCGTCATGATGGTCTGAGTGCCTGTAATCATTCGCCCGCTCAGATATGATGTTTGCACTATAGTAGCATCAATAGATTATTAGCTAGCTCAGATATGCACATTTCTAAGATCGTACTGCCCACCGGGCACCTGCGCATGCTTACCACCAGCATACATGTGCCTGATTGGCTTGTTGAAGGCCGGTCAAACAGATAATACAGCGAGGAAAATAAAGACAGAGAAAGAAAATCATATAGGAACAAAAAAGAGAGGACTTGGCAATTAGGATTGTGCTGAATAGAATTAAATTATTTACACTTGGGTAATCATCACATTACCAATTAAGAACATATTGTTGAAGGCCTTACTATTAACGTATTGCTAATCTTGATCTTCTACTTAAGAACACGCTAACACCGTGGATGAGAACATTGCCTTTAACACTGTGCTACATAGATCATGCTAATTATACCTGTACTAAAATATGCTTTACTAATTAAGAAATTGGTATTAATCTAGATTGGCCAGCCCCCATGGTTGGTCCACCATAGCAGCGACTAGTGCAAATTTTCCAGGCTTTTTGAGTCCTCGTTCGCCTCTTATGCTCACGTGACTCATATGCTGATATGGTCACGGGGCAAGAGAGTCATGTGTATGTATGACTCTTCTGAAGGAACCTCGTGAACTTTCTTCCGAGATCATTATACTCTCAGTATACGCGCCATGTCAGGAATCATCGAAAAACCTGGCACATACTCTCGTTTTTTTTTTCTTAGAATGAGCCAGCTGTCGTCGTGACCGCACGAACCCATATTTGTGTCGCCATGTTTACCAGGAACAACCGGAGGAGTTCGGCACCGACGTCACTGGGCCTGGAACGACAGGTGTCCTTCCTGGATGACCCCGCAAGTGTGACCGGAAGTGCTCTTCCAGCTTGCAGCTTGGTCGGTGCACTGCGGCGCCGCTCTTCCATGCCGTCTGAGCAGCAGCTCATTCATGGTACCTTAGTGCTTTTGTTTTTTAAGCGAAGCTCTTATAACTCGTAGACCTCAATGGCGGTGGCATACGGTGCAGTGCAGAAATGCGGCCATCGAAAGTTTGCCGGCAACATGCGCATTTTGTATGGACGGTTTTCGAATAATCGATGCTCCCTCAAGCGCTTGTCAGAAATCAGCCATTGGCGATACCGCAGTCTCATCTTTTATCAAGGTCACTTGTCGTTTCACGGATCCACGTTTCGTTGCTACCTGAATATTAACACGGGACCATTGTTATCTCCTGTATCTGCTGTTGTGTCTGTGCTCCTCTGCGCGTAGATGGCTGCCCGATCGGCGGCTTATATGTTTATTCGTGTACAGTTGCCCAAATTCTAAATGGCTGCGCGCGAGTGGGCTTTCTTGTGTCTATATTTGCAGGTATGAATGATGAATCAAGTTTCAAAAAGACAGGAAAAGTGCGTGCCGTCAAAGCATGTGCCTACAACATAAATTTATGCAACTGCATTCTACCATATGATGCTGACACAAAAAAGATGCGGCTAAGCGCGATAGCTAAACATTTGGGTGGCTTTACTTATCAAACTTGCATGTATATCAAGCTGGCACATATATATATATATATATATATATATAAGCCAAATCTTTTATCTACTGAGATTCTGCCTCCCAACAGAGGTCGGAGTGGTGTTGATGAGTATATACATATGAGCAGATGACTCGTATGACTAATTTTTACCTGTAAATATATATATATGTATATATATGTACAGGCATGTGTTTTGTAAAAGTCTCTGTGGTGGGACTACTTCTTTACAACTCAGAACTGTGCTGCAGGGCTCCCTTTAACCCTTTTGCGCCAATCGATGGGTATAGAGCTCATGAGATTTTCTGATGAAATGGCTGATGATGACTGCACACGTGAACAACAAAAAATGGCTGCATGCCGAATAAGTGACGGTCGTATTCACTGTAGTTGTATTTTTCGATCTGTGGTTGCCGCACTAGTCTATGCTTCTTCAATAACATTTATTCTTCTTCTTCTGTGTTTCGTCTTTCATGGCACTGCCGTCTCCGAGACCTGTACGTGCGGTATGTTGTTACGCAATTAGAAAAACAAAGACACGTTATTGATTGAAACAATGGGACTGATTTATTAATAAAAAAGACACGTGCAAAGTGCGCAAAAATATCGTTCGGTCATTTTGATTTTGGCGCATTTTTCTTGATTTCTTTTGTTCACAAAAAGTTAAAGTGCACCCTAACCTTCCCGCTCTTGTTTGGTGGCCTCCGCGCAGATCTGAGTCGCTCGGAGCTGGTGCGGCTGGCCGCTGTGTCGGCTCCGGCCGCGGCGCTGGCGCGGCGGCCCGTGCAGCGCGAGCTCATTCCGGCGCCACAGCATCGGCTTCCTGGAGCCCGTGGCCCCGTCGTCCGAGTCCGAGGACGGCGGCGGGTCGTGCGCCACCTCCACGGCGTGCAGCACGCGCCGCGGAAGCTGCGCTCCCCCGCCCCCACACCAGCATCATCCACGCAGGCACTCCAGCATCAGCTCGAGGGACGAGGACGAGACACGCGACCTGTTTCTGCCTTTCGTCCCGGCGCCAGCTGCTGCGTCGCCTGGGTCGCTCAGGTGACGTATTGGATGGGATAGAAGAGGATATGAAAGTGAGGTTACACTACAGTGGAATAGGGCGAGATATGATAGGAGATAGATATGATAGGAGATATGACAAGTCAGGAGAGAAAAAGGTATGATTGGAAAAGGTATGTTAGGATAGCATTGGGTGAGAAGCGATAGAACAGGATAAAAGTGGATATGGCAGCATAGGACTGAATAGGGCTTGCTGAGAGAAGAAAGAGATTAGCTAAGATGGGATAAGCTGCGATGTGATATGATCAGATAAAATCGCATATAACAGCATTATATAGATTATGATAGGACAGGCCAGAGGAGGCAAAAATATGATAGAAAAGGTTAGGGTATGCTGAGATTTGATAGAATAGCTCTGGACTCTAGGACAAGATAGATGAGGACAGGATAAGAGTGCATAGTAGAGCCTAGCATAGGTTACGATATAGGGAACGAATTAGGATATGATGTGACAGGGATATCATAGGATCTGCTAGAATAAGAAAAAATATGGTATGATACAAGAGAGCTTGATATGATATGGTAGTATAGGGTGTGATACTGTGAGAAGCTATTAGAAACAACAGTTCTCTAGAAAGGCGATGAAGACAATGGCGAGCTTTAGCGCTGTGCATTTAGTGTTCGCAATGACTTTGCACATGTCAAAATGCTGCGTTTTGCATAGAGCGCATGTGCACAGCATACAAAGCGCAGCTTTCTTACGTATGCAGCGCGGTTATGGACGCATGTACATAGTACTATCACTGACCAATGAGCATATGATCGCATCTGGCCAAATAGGAAAAAATACGATATGATATGAGAGGACTTGATATGATATGGTAGTAGATGGGATATGGTGAGAAGCTATCAGAAACAAGAATTCTTTAGTAAGCTCTTGTAAAGCAATGAGGACAATGACTGAAACTGCTTTCGTGTTTTTGCTATTCCACCATCTTAGCTGGGGTTGCTTATTTGTGTGTTCTCAGGTGTATTTGTATTTTTTTGTAAATAAATGCATAACTTCCTTTGAGTACCTTCATCGCCGGGGCAATTTTACACGATGGGATATGAGAGGATACAAATAGATAGTATTGATTACGATAGGACATAAAATATCACAATTTGTGATTGCTCGAAACAAAAAAATACGATAGGATATGATAGGTCAATTTACCACAGTGAACAACTCTGTGCAAGGGATGTGTATGATATGTGCTTGCTGGAGTGGTTAAAACCACTCAAGGAAGCACATACCGCTCCTGGGATGTAGCACATATGGCTCCTGGGATGGGATGTGTATGATATGTGCTTCCTGAAGTGGTTAAAACCACTCCAAGAAGCACATATCATGCACATCCCATCCCAGGAGCCATATGTTCTCGTTCAAGCCAGTGTGCTTCCTGGAGTGGTTAAAACCACTCCAGGAAGCACATATCATGCACATCCCATCCCAGGAGCCATATGTTCTCGTTCAAGCCAGTGTGCTTCCTGGAGTGGTTAAAACCACTCCAGGAAGCACACTGGCTCGAACAAGAACAAGTGCTTCAGTGGTACAATTTTATACAGGTTCTAAATCCGGATAAAGGGGTTCCGTTCTATGGAGTCGCTCGTGATTGGCACATTTGAGCCGTGGGGAATGTCGTGACGTTTTATGTCACGTGAGCCAAATTCAGACTGAGGCATTCCGCTCCATCGAGTCGCACAGGATTGGCCCATTTGAGCCGTAACGAATGCCGTGATGTTCCATGTCACGTGAGCCAAGGAGTCACGTGTCTGCTTTCGTCTGTTTCTTGGATGGAGGTGAAGGAACGGTCAGAGAGACCGTCCGAAACGAGATAGAAAGATTGAAATGGCTGCGAGGTGGCATGGATTAGATTTAAATGTGAGCGCTTCGTGCCTTTCTGTATCCGGATACTTTGAGAACATGGCGTTGCAGCGGGCCTCATGCACTTACGCTGTGGTTCAATCCCCCCTTCGTTGTCATAGCCACCCGGTCTGTCTGTCCGTGTCCGTTGTTGTAGGCAGACAGACGGACCGACAGACAAACAAACAGACGAATGGGCAGACAGATGGATGGACAGACGCACAGACAAACAGACAGACACAGACAGACAGATGAACGGACAGACGGCAGATTTCCCATTTACCGGTAAAACCCTTTCAATCCTCACCCCACTAATCATCATTCACTCCGTGGTGTTACGAGCATGCTGTGTTCCTTGCAGAGACACTGAGTGCATTCTTTGCAAGTCGGAGATACGGCAGGCGTCCCATAGAGACGCTCGACGTGTCTCTTTTCACATGGGGCACATCAAACAGCGACACTGGATACGTCACATTTCCATTGCGCTCAAATGGTCCTCAAGTCAACGTCAAAATTGTGACGCAGGCCTCCATTTTTCTTATTGGCTGTTCGTTTCCCCTCGTCCTCGCGACCAATGCGGACCATCCATTTTTGGACGTAATGAACGAAACGCCTCCGTCTGAATTTGGAACGCATATAAGATCGCCCCACAGGAAGCCATCAGCCTCATGGGAAATGCATCAAACGACTCAATGCTCTTGGTTGAACATGCTGCAATGAAGGCGGTTGTAATCTTACACACTATTGAAGAACTCCTGTTTGGAAATTTTTTTAAGGAGCAGAGAGAGAGATTTGGAAAGAATATCACAAAGGATTCATGTATAATGCACTTGGAACACCTAAACATCAAGTGGTGCCCTAATATTTGCTCCATGCAGTCCGTCTCGAATTCTGAAGAAGCCGGGAAAAACATGTTTATTGCAGACTGCATTCAAGTTAATAAAGCACACTGCACCACCTTGCCCCCGTAACTGGTTGATGGCTGAGAAGTCGTCGTCTGTCTAGGTAGACATGCTGTTTCGTGAAGTTAATTGAACCTCAGCTGCTGCATTATGTGTCGGGTCTGTTTTCATAGAGGAAACAAAAAAGTGGTAATATGTGCTTGCATTAGCCCGGACCCTTAATGCGATATGGTCTTAAGTGGCGCTTGTGTGCTTCCTGTCTTGGTTCATTACTTAGACTGCAAGCTACCTATAAGCTGTCAAAATAAGCCGGCACCAGTTTTGGCCAGAATCAAAGCACACCCTCTGCGTTTCACATTTTCGGGCGATTTGTGAAAGAGCATTGACAGGTGGAGATTCAGCTTGCTGGTTGAACAGCGGAACTTTAAGCCAGCAAATGTTTTCTGTCAACAACACTCCTGTAAAGCATGGTCTTCTACACTTAATGTGTTACGAATGCCAAGCAGACATGATTGGGCAGGCATTGTTTTCGTGTACATCTCTTGGCTTAAACTACTGAAGTCATTAAAACTCGCTTGAGGGACCGACGAAGGTTTTCTGCTCAGTCGCTCCCGAATACCGTAGATGACTGTGATGAGTAAAGGAGAGGCTTGAGGCACATGCCGGATGTGGAGGCGCGGTGACAGTGTGCGAGGAGAAGAGAGTCACTCGAGTGCATGCGCACCAGCTATATAGACACAAGAGATTGTGGAGAAAGGCTTGTGGCACGCGACCCGAGCCGAGAAGAAAAATTCCAGAGCATGAGCTGGCACATGGGCGTTGGGACGCCAAGCTGTGAAAACGTAGGAAACGACTGTCGCTACTGTGATGGAAGCAGTAAAACTGCCTGGTTCTGAGGATGTCGGCGAGAGGTTCAGTGAGCGGCCGTCGATATCCGAAGAATTGAGTGGGGCTGCCTGGACTTGCTGCAACCTGTCCCAGCAGTTCCTGGGTGGACTACAGCTCCTCCGCTTCGATCCAGAACGTATGCGGCCCGCACCACAGTCAAGACGCCGTTGAGGAGTTAGGCCTCGCTTAACTGAGCCGGAGCATGATGAACACCGGAACCAACAAGCAATGAGGTCAAGTGGCTCGTATGGCGACCTCTTCTAGGACGACTTTGACCACGCTATTACTTCGACGTAGCTTCGAGGGTGGCATCAGAACAGCAAGAATGTTCTACTACTGCGAGAGTGCACGAGAGTAGCCATCGACACGCCATCTTGGCTAGGGACAGTTCAAGTCTTAGGAGTGAACTATACTTGGATCAGTGTTAAGTACAGTATTACTGTATAGCTGATTATTGTGTATGTACTTGTTCCTTTTTTGGAGTAAATTTTGAGTGTCAGATTTTCGCCATATTGGGTAGTATTAAAATAATTTTGTCGTGTTACCGCCAACTCGTGTCTTTCTGTCAATCAAGCTCTTCATAAGCACTCCCAAGATAAAATTTGTGACAATGACTGGAAGACGGAAATTCACATTCTTTTCAAGCGTACTTTTGCAGCGCACTTTCGCAATTGCATTCCTGTAAAGCGTGCTTTGTTGCATGTAAGCTATTAGGGAGGCAAAGCACACTTGTGCGGGAAGTCATTTTTTCAGGCGCGTGCATTTACACAGGTAAAATGCTGATGATAAACTGAAGACTATATGCTTGCCAGTTGCTAGCCTATTCCGATCGGTATCTGGAATGCAAAGATGAATATTGTGAGTTCTCAGGCAGTAATTATCACCAATAATGAATTCTTGCCGTTACATTTTTTGTAAAGCTTGCTTTTCTATATTTGGTATTGTTTTGAGGTGAAGAAAACTTGTGAGGGCAAGTAAGTATGTCGCAGGGCCTTTCTCTGTGCATGCTTGTGTGCGTGTGTGCTGCCGCGAATTTCGTTATGGGAGAGTAGATTACATCACGAAAACAACCTATAGGAGAACTTGCACAAAACTGCTTTCAAAATTGATTGTATTCATTCCAATACTGTTCGTTATGGAAATGATCAACTTGGTGACATGTGTTCCAATTGATGCATTGCACGCACAAACTGTTTGTCACTTGTGTGCCAGAATGTCTCATTGTTAGCAACCGTCCTTTCTTTTTTCTCACTTTGTAGACGACGTCGGGGGTCTCTGCCAGCTGACGTGCCCCTGCCGCTCATGGTGTGCACTGCGGAGAAGCCGCAGCAGCAGGGCAGTCGAAGGGTGGTCTCGAGAACCGGAGGTGCCAGCGACGCGTTGGATACCACGAGAAGGCGTGGCTCCACGGGCGAGATACTGAGTGCCCTCATCGGTCCCTATGGGGCACTGCACGCGTTGCAGGTAATCAAATGGCCTCAGTCACGCAATGTACATGAAGCGTTCTTGTTAGCGCGATTTAGGATGGTGTATCATTTCGTGTTGACACATTTCTTATGCAAAGCTGTGCGAGGCCAGATAGAGAGCCGACATAAGCTGGGAATTCGCAGCCTTTTCCCTCACACTTCCAGGCATTTTGTGATAAAGGAATGCTCATAGTCATAGTGGAAAACAGTGCGATACACCAAAGTAGAGTCAGACCTAACAGTGCTAGCACTGACTAAAAACTCCTGCTATTTATCTTGGCTATTGATTATAACCTTGGTGATTCCGTAGTCCATTTTATTACAACTGAAGAACAGTTGGTTACATTAAAGCATATTCAGTCGTTTCCTCAGCCTGAACAACAAGATGCCGCTTTCACACTACACTTGTCTGAAGCACTCTTTCCTTGTGCAGAACCTTCCTCGGCGGGGCTCGGGTGGTGGTCTGGAACTGCTGAGTGGCCTGTGGCGTTCGCGTACCCTGCTTGGCTCGGACTGGTCGCCTAGTGGCGCGCCGCCACAGCCGGTGTCGGTGGCCGGTCGCTTCAAGCTTCAGAGGCAGGCCTGCTCCCTCGAGTCGACCAGCGTCCAGTCGACGTGCTCGTCGGCTGCGGGCAGCATATTCAGCAGCCAACGTAGGGGCTCCTTCCCGCAGGAGTTCTCTCTCTTCTCGTTTAGTTCAGGTGAGTTGACGGGTGGTCTGCACGGATCTCTTGTCTATGAGTCGAGGTCGTATACAAATATGAAAAGCTGAATGGTTTTGTGACTAACGATAGGTGTGGTCAGCTGAGCCATATGTCTAGAGAGCCATGTTATGTGCACTTATGAAAGATATGAAGGGTTTTCTTGTCTAACAAGAGCTGTTCAGTTACCCGAACCATGTGTCTTCAGGAGTCTTGTTATTCTCTTATGAAAAAAAAAAAACTATGGACACTCTCCCCAAGGGAACCATGATGGGATGCGAAGCAACAGCGATGTGCACGGCGTAGACTTCGTTGAAACGGGCATCAACGCGGGTGCTGGAAGAACGGTTTGAAGCGAAACTCGGTGTAGTGTTTACTCGAGTAAACGTTTATTTGAAACACAAGGACACAGGAGGCGGGACTTATTAAAGACACTTGCACTCGGCTACCTTGGCTCGTGTTATGTCGGTGTTACTCGCGCGCCATCTATATTCTCAAACGTGATCGATGTTCTTGACTTGTACCTCATCGATGCTGCTGGTCTTCCACTGCCGAAACTTGCATTTGGCTTCCCTGGCTCACGCTTCGTCAGTGTTGACGTCGCCATTCGCCAACGCGATCGGATTCACTAACCCTCGCAAGCCCGGCGGCAGCCGGGAATGGTAGCGCACACTAGCGGGAAACATACCGCGACGGCATCCCACCCATCAGCGCGATCGCGCCGCTGTCCACATTGTTGGCGCCGTGAGATTCTCGAGCTGCGACGTGCGACAACATGCATGCGCTCCTGAGGGAAGGCGTGAGGTACTTGGCTGCTTCGCATCTAAAAGCTGAAGGTTCTTTTATATAACAACTGAGCAGTTGGCTGAGCCTAATGACTTGAGAAACTATGTTATATACTTGGGGAAAATATGAGCGTTTTTATCAAAAAGCTACACCTGAGTAGAGAGCTTGTGTAGTTTTACTTACCGAAACCAAGATATGACTATGAGGGATGCTGTAGTGGAAGGCTCCAGAAATTTTGACCATCCGGGTGTTCTTTATTAACTTGTGAGTAGCAAGGATAGAGTTATAATTATGCACCTATAAAAACCCTTAAGGGTTTTCCTCATATAACAGCTAAGCAGTTAACAGCTAAGTAGTTATGTTATTCGCTTGGGAAAAACGTGGAACGTTTTAATAAATAGTGACAGCCGAGTGCAGGAACTGAGCTATATATTTCGAGGCATTTTTATAGACTTATCACACAGCTAATGGCTTTTATAATTTAACTATTGTAACAACAACTGAGTAAGTAACTGAGCCATATTACTCAAGGAGTTGTTATACACTTAGAAAACAGAATAAGGGATTCTTAAGTAATCACAGTCAAGCATTTCATTGATTAAGGCACACGGGTGACAAAATATCTGAAGGTGCTTTACATTTGTGTAGACTTGCTGTAGTAAGTCAAAGCCTCTCCTGCACATTTTGCTCGTACCGCTACTGCTTGTCGATTGCAACTGCTCACCAACCACTGCGCATCAATTATAGTGTCAGACACACATTGCTGAATTCTGCCCAGGAATAATACTATGCTTCCTAACAATGACTTCAGCTTAAAGCTTTTGAGTCAACTCGTGTGAAGTATGAAGTTGAGTGGGGCTTTGCAGCACCACTGCCTGCTGGGAAAATTTCTGTTAGGTTGGAGCAGATTCACCACATTAAAGAAACCGATATTTCCATGAGCCGCACAGCCTTCCTAGAGTTCTAGCAGTCTGCTTTAGCAATAGAGATGTTAATTTATTTCGATGTGATTTCTGAATACTATGGTGGGTATTGCCTTGAAACTCCTTGTTCAATAGCATTATAGTTAGTACTGCCATGAAATACTATGGAGTTTTCAATACAAGCTATGAATGTTCTCCACTAGGTACTGGGACTATCATTTCATTTATCTGTGTCTGGCTTCCTGCTGATGTTTGCACAAGTTTCCTTAGCCTTCTTTTCTATGCATTGCAAGTGGCAGGTGGTTATTTTCATTGGTTAACATTAGAATCCTTCGTTTTGAAGAACCCTTATTCTGGGTGGTTCAGCTGTTTCTGCATTCAGCTTGTGATTGTCAAGATAATCGACACTTCTTCTCAAGCCGTATAGCAGTGAGGGTCTTTTTCTGTGAAGGGTAAACCACATTTGCACCTATTTCACATCCTTTCGTGTCTCAGCCATCGAGTTGATATTTGTGTGCACGCCCAGCGACGTTACATAGTTCCTAACCATACATGTGCTGTCTTTTCTTCCATGGCTAAAACAGGAGAGCTCTACTGCTG
Source organism: Rhipicephalus microplus (assembly GCF_013339725.1). Taxonomy (NCBI): domain Eukaryota; kingdom Metazoa; phylum Arthropoda; class Arachnida; order Ixodida; family Ixodidae; genus Rhipicephalus; species Rhipicephalus microplus. Next base: position 122,327,604 of record NC_051167.1, read on the forward strand.
TGACGATGGTGGCGGAGGTGACTAAAGCCTCGTCGCACCAATCCTTTCATGAGGAATGAAAAGAGACAGCCAAGCTAATTCACGGGGCAAAAACAACCTTCACAGCCAGCACCTTTTACAAAAGAGTCATCCGCATCACGTAGGAACACGAAACAAAAAAAAAAAAAACAATATACATAAACAGTGTATATACATATATATATGACTATACACATGCATGAGCAGCAACACACTGCCGAACAATGAAAAATCTTATTCGAAAGGGCGCCACATCTTTGGCGTGCTGTCACGTGGCAGTACAAAAACTATGCAAGCGCGGGAACAACGCCTGTCTCCGCCACTGCCGCCGCCAAGCCAAGCGACTAGCCAAGTCAAGTGACTAGCCAAGTCTTCTCCGAAGACGCATTCTTTCCACGAGAGGGATTTCACTGCAACCAATCAACCAAGCCCAGTTAATTGTTCTACTGCTTCTGTGTGTGTTGTTCGGATCGTCGCCGGTGGCCAGCTCGGAACAGTGCGTGGAATAGCTGTCGTGTTGAGTGTGCAGCCCACTCGCGGCGTGCGAAGTCGCCGCATGCCGTGGTCCGACCCCCAACTGGTTGTCCTGAACCCGTAGCACTGACTACTAAATGTGGGGCGTGCAGTGGTCTGTGTTCTAATTTCCTTCGTGTTTTTGTTTGTGACACCATATCAGACAAGAGACTGGAGTTGACTGTCTTAATGCCCCGGTAATTTGTGTTTTTAATTCCTTTCGCCCTTTGAGATTGTTCACATCCTCCTTACAGCGTGTGTTTGCACGTCTTCCTTCCTCTTAAATCTAGAGTGTGTGGCGAGTGTGATGTCCAGTTTTAACACGTGTTTGGTGTGATTGAAAAGTGATCGTCAGCATGACGTGTCGTGTGACCTGATTTAATTTTTTTTCTTTGATTAAGATCAACAGGGTGTGCCCATGTGCTAGAGATGGGATGATTGTTAACTGCACGCAGTTATCGCAAAATATTTTCTTTTCTGCTTCTTAGAATGCGGTGGTTGTCGTGCTCGAGAGGAAACGCTACCAATGCAGATTTTTATGCGCGGAGCGATCCTGCGTGTTCCCTGTGGGTTTTTCGTTTCACAATGCACATCGCAATTATTCGAGCACGGGGGTCACGTAAGTTTAGGAACACAAGTTACCCTCGCACTTTTACTTTAGAGGAATAAGCACATCTAGCCTTAGTCATCGATCATCAGTGATGTTCGTTCGTTGTTGCCGTCATTCATGATTTGTGTAGAGATGAGTACCTGAGCATCAGCCATCAAATTTAAAGCTTTGTGCTTCTTTCGCATTTCAATGAAAGTGCATTGTGTGATGGGGTCTTTATTAGGCTGATCAAAGCGAGTCCTCAATCACACTCCACAAAGAAAAACACGTAAGAAACACTCGAGCAAATTCGCAGGATGGTATGCTCGAGTCATCCACGAGTTCCTGTTTTTTGTGTTATGGAGGAGCGAGCTACAAAATCTGAAACAGGGCTCTAGGATGATCACTAAGTTAATTGAAGGGGCAATCTGAAGGTCGTGATTCTTGGGTGGCTAAAGCTGGAAAAAAATTTCCTAGTAGTATTGTCGATCCTTCATGGCTAACACATTTGACACTGTGCCGCATCTCTTCTGGATTCAAGTACATTACATTGAATTTCTCCCGATTGCTCAAAGTCCAACACATGAGGACTGAAAAGCTCTGGAAACTGGTCCAGTGTGTTTCGTAATATCATTATATTCAAGTTCTTTTTTTTGAGTGTTTGTGTGTTTTGAGTTTGTTTGTCACCTTGTGGTTTAATTATTGCCTTTCGTTCTTCACCACTGTTTTCACATTGTGTTCACTTAATTTGGTGCATTTTTATGTTATGACATGTGTTCTTTTTCTGAGTAATATCGGATGCCCGAAGCAGCTCCTCTGTAGAAGGTATGGGTTAACGGGTCACGGAAACTTTGTCCGCAAGCTTTCCTGCAGAATTTCCAAGTTTATTTAAAACTTTTAAGCTGCCAATGATGCTCCTACGACTATCGGTGTCATTTCAGTGGGAGGAAATCTGCGAGCACAAAAGGTCACTTGTAGAAGATGCATATATGCCTTCGTACTTCAGATGAAAAGGCCAATCATGCAAAAAATGTGTCACTGAAACACATGCCTCAAATATGGCTGTTTTGTTCACATGAACAACGGTTTCTCTTTTTTAGGTGAAAAGGCCGATGATTTGTCAAATGCCTAATTAGGTCTGTAACGTGTAAAAATGTACTACCCTTGGGCTCAGATGACCAATGCTTTCTCTGTTAACCTACCGTTGGTCATTTCTGTGCAAAAAACGCAACACGTGATTCTCTCAGAAGTACAGAGTTGTAGGAATAGAACAATAGACTTAGCAGGTAATTTGTATGAACCAGAGTTAACCGAGTGCCATAGACACTGTTCTGAAAAATGCAAGTCACTGGGAGTTAGTCTCTTGCTGGGCTACTTGTGCATGAAGCTTTCCTTATGACCTGTCAAATGTCTTGAGATTTCATTAAATGCAAAAACCTACCTCTTTAGAGAACAAAGCGTGTCGCTTTTTGTCTTCTTCACTATCGTTTGTGCATTAACAACATGCACACACACACGTATTAGCACATCTTGCAGAGCTGTGCAAGTTACAGCAGGGTACTAAGGGTGCTTTCTTTTTTAGCAATGCTGTAATCTTGAGCAGTGCTTTGGATATACATTTATGTAAGGAGTGTGCAGATGCTAAGAATTCTAAACTATGGGATTGTCACCTTACCAAAGGCTGATGTCAAAGTGTTCAGGGTGTAGAAGTTACTTTAAATTTGAAGCAATGCTTATTGCTGTGTTGGGATGTTATTTTAACTTCGGCAGACGTGGCCCATTTCCTGAACCAAGATGAAGTACTGTCAGAATGTTGCTAAGTAAACTCCGATTCTTGAGGAGCTAGACCTTGAAACGGGTCAGCTGAATAATGTCTGGGATAAACTAAATTCTACACAGAGTAGGCTAGCTAGAATACTTTGCAAATGTGGTACAGGTCTGTGTAGAAATCTTGCTCGTGCACTTGGCAAACATGGAGAAAAATTAAGTTCAGTCTTATTATGCTATCTGCTATTCTGTCTCTCGAATGCAGTTGCTGCTTCTTGAATCCTTTCTGTTTATGCATGTTTAAGTTATTTTCATATTTTTCGTTCTCTCTTTCACTTTGCATCATTTTTGGTTGCTGTTTCTATTGCTTGTGTTTTTTAGGTGGAACACAGATCAATGAAGCTAGAGCAGAGCCACTCATGCTCAATGCACGACTCGAGATCAAGTGTGAACATTAGAATCAATTGGTATAAATGGTAAACTGCATATAAAAATTGAATTATTGACTGCATCATGTTTCAGTGTTAGCCTGAGAGTCTGTCCTGCTGTTCACACAAGGGGTTTAATGTACCCTGAAATTGAAATCACAGCACTGGTATCATAGGCATTCTGCTTTAGATGTCAAGTTCAGGAAAATAATTGCTCTTTTCAACTCTTGGGTTACAACTTACCTTTTTATGCCAAAGATATTCATATAGTGGACAAGGTGGACACTCATAAAGCTAAGCTTGCTTGCTTACTGCGCAATTTGCTTATTCTGTTAGTGTCTCTTTGAGTTATTACCCTGCATAGGACAGAAATGAGCCATTAAGTAGTATTTTTGTACTATTGCTCTGAAGCTCACCTTTGCCGTGCTTACCTGGTGATTTGAGCGCTAGTTGTGCTGTGGTAAGAAGTTCTTCAGTCATATTCTCTGAATTTCTTGTAGCATCGCAAGGCTTAGTGCTAAAATGTAAGCTTGGACTAACTTCTGTTACATAGCGGATGAGCAGCCGTGTTCAGAACAGAAGTCGTGCAGGATGTCCCCTGCTTGTCTTTTCTGCAGAAGTCCTTGTTTCTTGCTGTGGATATAGATATCTGTTTGCTCACACTATTTGTGCTGGAATCTTTCAAACGTTTATTTGCCCCCACTGCCGCTTTACGTCGTGCATTTCCTCGCCATTCGGAGTGAAGCTGTTTTTTTACGTGCTGTAGCATATTAGCTCGGCTGTATTTTCAAGAGCGCCGGTATATTAATTATTTTTCCGGGAGAAATAACCTGAAGCTTGAGAAACAAAGCCAAGTATCTCTGTTCATACGTGCTTGAGTCACGAATACACTCAAACCTCATTATAACAAAACCGCATCTGCCACAAAAATACTTCTTTATATCCGAAAATTCGTTATAAGCAATTACTAGTAACACTGTGGCTATGGCAAAGCTATTGGTCTCTTGCTTCATTATAATGGATAATTTGTTATATCCGAATTTGTTATACCGACGTTTGAGTGTATTCACATACACAGTGGTATTTTCATGAATTGTCTAAAGAATCATTACTAATGTTCACATGCTGAACTGGCTTCGGGAGCATTAGCTGCTTACCGAACGATGCTCTAATGTTTTGGAAAGTCTGGGCAACCTCAACATATAAAAGAAAAGGTTTAGAAAGAGTGGATGATGTGTGACTCGGTGTTAGCCACTGGTTTAGAATCCTAAAATAGGGCGTGTTAACAGTGTGGGGTGTTCCATTAATGGTACTGACCTGCACATCTGCGAGAGCATCGTCTGCGCTTGCGCACCAGCCTACACTCATGTACATCGCTATTTTAAATCTAAATTAACTCATCCCAAGATATTCTGGTTCATTGGCATTAATTTGTCATCACACGCCATGTTATTTGTCCCTATATCTCGACTGCTCAATGTAAAGATGAACGTGTTCTTTATACATTACCAAGGAACAATATTTGAACAAAGATTCCTTGCAAATGCTTTCATTCTAAGGATGATGCTATAAGCGCCGCAAAATGTCCAGAGAGTGCATGGATCACCTTTAGTTGAACCACAGCAGCTTTTTCAAGGACTCAAAATTATAAGTCATATCCTTAAACACTCTTTCATGCTACACGTTAGACTTGCGCGGGAGTTTGAAAACTGCTGTAGTGCGGCGTCTGAACACCAACACAAGAAAAATTCAGATAGTATCACACCCAACAATCGTTTAACTATTGCTCCTTTTTTGTTTAGTTTGGGAAAGGTATCACTTGATAGAAACGTGCCATGGCCCGTGAATGCGAGTGTGGTTGATAATGTGTGCTACTTTTGTGGATCACCTGTTTGCATTTTCATGTACGAGTAGATTTAGAATGACGTCTCAAGGGACCCTTTATCGTACTGCGTGACACTTTCAAACAACTCATCATCCGACAAAGCACCTTTTCCTGATCAACAGAGCTTGGCAAGTTGAAAAGTCTATGCCTATGTGAGCTATAAACACAGCTCACATTGAGTTCAGCAATTGGAAAGAGAATCTGGAGAGCATGTAAAGTTGCCTTATTCACTCTTTTTTTTTTCTGGTGTTTCTTGGATAAATTCAGGGAGTACTTTGACAGCAAGAAAAATGTAAATTGGGAATTAGACTACTTAACAAAGTACTTCTAAGTTTTGGCAGTAATTAATGCTTGAACCAACAGTAGTTTGAAGTTTATTTATTTTGTGAGCAGAAAGATGCACAAGAGCCAAAGGTTGTGGGACATGATTCAGCTTCTTGCTCATATGTTCATTTTGCATGCATGTAGTTGATGATCTACAATGCAGGAAATACAAGTAAAATAATACAGGTAGTAAAGTATATATAGACTGAACACTTCTATGAAATTAAATTATTTCTATAGGTTTTCAATTAGTCCTATGGCCTGCAACATTTCTTTTTTTAATCATAGAATAACCGTGATTTATGCAGCTCAGGCTATGGAGGAGCTATATATGCTATCTTGATTACAGGATAAAGGCACTCTGAAGACTCCAGCGTCACCGAAGTGACAGAGTAATCAATGCACTATCTTCATCGTGACATTCATGATGTGTTCTCATTAAAGGACCCCTGACAGAGAAAGTTTTGTTTGCGAGTTTTTTTACAGTAATTTGTAGCTTTGCAACTGGTAATGCCGAAATTATATCGTAAATGCTCTAACTCATCGTATAAAATATGTTAGGGTTGTTAATTCAGAGCTATTTTCTGCCAGTTCGAAACGCCCGCCTAAATACCATAAGAAACTAGCGTCCCACAGCAGAGCAGCACCTGAGACTGTTTTCAAATAGATGGACCCGCGTGTACTGAAGAATGAAACGATGTGGGGGCTTTGAGCGTGTCCCCCTCGGAAAAATGAACAGCATTCCTGGCGTGAGCAGCCAAAACCACCTTGAGAGCAGCCCTACAACAGAGTGGGAGGGGTAACGAACAATAGCCCTCGTCGGGTGCCATTCGGGGTATTGTGCGTGCCCCGCAAATGTTGACCCTGCAATGTCACAAGGGGAAATTCCTTCCAAGTCAAACCATAGAAAATGTCAATTGCACCTGAATACTCGGAAGAGCATGCACCCTTACTTTAAAACCAAATTAAAATATCTTCTAGGCTACGGACGCCACTAGTAGTCGGTCAGAGGTATCCCCGCATGCAGAACTATCAAACAACACAAGCATCTCGAGTTTTCAAATTTGGTGTCGGGGGTCCTTTAATGTTGTTTCATATTTGTATATCAATTCTATAGAAAAGTTTGTGACAAACTGCCATGTTGAAGAACTATAGTCACCCCTGTATTTCAATCTGCAGTTACAAAATATTTCTAAGGCTGTAGTTGCTGCTGTAGACGAGCTTGCCTGAGTTTACAGAATCAGTGTTTTTGTTGTCGCTTAAATGTAATCGTATTGTTCCTTGGTTACAGTTAGTTAATATTAGTTTCAAATAAAATGTTATTGATTTATGTGGCTGTCTATAAAAATGGTTCCATAACGGTTCTAGGACTGCTGGAAAAATGTTTGCCTTACTATTTCAAAAACTATACGAACGGCATTTGATTCATATTTCTATACGATTCGATGCCATCACTATTTGATTGGTATTCCATTAGGTTCTGAAATTGATTATTCGCACACATCCCTGGCAAGGAAAGGGCACAGTAGATTACTTTCATAACCCATTAGGGTAAAAGATTGCTTAACTTATTTATACAGCTTCGTACTTTGCTAAGGTCATTGGTTAGCATGCGGACATGATTGTCCCAAGCTAGATTTTCATGAAGCCATACTATGAAAAGTTTTCGCATTGTTGCTCATTCTAGGCATTTTGATTGAATAAAGCAGTTACATTAACTTGCATTGCTTTATTTAAAGGTTCAAATATTACAAACTTTGTTTTGTTGGCATTCAATTGCAGGGCAACTACATTAAAGAAACTTGATATTTAACTGTAATTCATGTGACGCTTCCACACGTAAGACGATACGCATCTAGCCTTTTTTTTTTTGAGCTGGATTCTGAAAAGAGAATATTTTCAAAAACCATGTTGCTATGGTTATGGCAAAGACCAAAGAGACTTCTTAGCACAAGGTCTGGTGGTCTCGATAGCGTGCTTTGTCTCGACCAACATCATTCATCGTTGATTACCTGCTGCGAACGTCACTTTCTTTGTTCCGCAGCATAAGTGAGCATAGATGTCCGTGTTTAGCGTTTCTTACCCTATGTGCGTATAAATAACGCTTTTTAATCACACAAGTAGTATCAGTAAGCCTCTAGTGCTAAGAATAAACGAACAGAAACTTTCTAACGCTCACACACACGTAGACACGTCACAAGTGTTCATTTCCACGCGAACCATTCGGCGTGCCCGTTTGCGGCGTGTGTCAGGGCTCACGTGGCCGGGCGTCGAACTGAGACTACAGTCGAAGCTTGAAACGTTTGCTCTTAAAACGTTTTCATCAATCATGTATCTCTTCGCAAGGAAGCAAATCCTCTACTTTATGTCGTTTGTGTAATGCCTGTGGGCACATCGTGTATCAATCATCGTCCTCATCCCCCTTCCTCCCTGCCCGGTTGTTCCTCGGGCGCGTGGGCTGGTCGGGAAACCAGTATGGAGGCTGGGACAGGAAGTCAGATAGCTGGTATCTGAATTGATCATTAAACAAAGTTAGGTGCTCAGACAAAGACACAAGAGAACCAGACAACTCATTCAATGCCGAGAGCACAACGCCAGACATCACACAACACCAATAAGATTTACTGGCATTTTGTGTTGGCTGAAGTTACACCAGCCAACATACACAACATCGACAAGACACGCAATACCGACAGCACAAATAACCAGACAACACATACAATATTAACACACAACATAAACACCGATAACACACAATAGCAGATTACATGCAACACTGGCATGTGTGTTTCCTGTTGTTTTTCCCCTCGTGTTCGTATCTGTGCACCTTTCTTTTTTTCACGAGTACAAAGGTCTGCGTAGGAGCTATGTCAGCGAGGTGTCGCATTGTGCCCCGTTTTATTTAATTTCATTAGTTTAAGAAGGCAGACAGAGTCTCATCAAAGAGGGTGATCTTGATAGTGTTCTCCTGTTAAATTCAAAGATAATTGCTTGTCTAAAAGTTCAATAGTAAGTCAAGTCTTACTTATTAGTATACAATTATCTAACTGTAATTTTCTTGTTCCTCTTGCTTTTCACTGTGTCACAGAAATAATAAATTTAAACAGAACATCGTCTCACACTGGCAGCGTGCCATTGAGATCATCATTCGACACCACAAAAAGGTGGACAATGTTACTAATTAACTATCTAATTGATTGATTGATTGATTCCAGCCTCACCATCTTATTGCAATCGTAGTGTGTAAAACTGCGATCACCATTCGGTGGGATGAATACCGGGAACGTGATATCCATTGATTGACTGATTGATTGATATTTAAAACTAGTATACAGTACCACCGCTTTAAATCGTGTGTCATGCTCTTCAGCGGAAATCCTTCGCTTTCTATCTCATATCCTTGCTTCGGAGCTTACCGCAGCGTCGGAATACCCAAGTATCACGGTTACGATACCGATCACGTGATATGAATAAGAATCCCCCCTCACAGTAACTGTCACGCCATAAGTTGTAGCCCATTCACCCCATAGTCTGAAGACCTTCCATGGCGATCGTGGCATATATCGAATAACGTCGTGTTAAATTCGGATGAATGCTACGTATTATCATATCACCATACAAATTATTGGATTCTTATGGGAGGTTTTGATGGAATTTATAGCACGGAAGAAAGCAAGTTGCACTAACTAGACCATAAGGTATCTTTTAAGACACCGTGTGGTCTCGCAAGTATCTATTTGACGTTTCCTTCATTCTTTGTTCATAAGCCTCTGTCACTGGCATCTAGTAGAACGTTTGTGTAGAGTGCTAGCACTGTTATTTATAAAAAAGCTCGCACCCCCAGTTTGCGAAACTGCCGTAACAAATAATCATCATTACAGGGTCGGTACACAACCGAATGAGATTCCTTTTTTTCGCTGTCCTCCTTACAGTTGACAGTTCTCGCAAGCGGATTTCATCCGGTGGCATAACTTTACCCCATACGACAGTCCTGTTTTACATTTACGCGGCGTTACATATGCGAGATTCTAGTACGCGTAGCTTAAGGATGATACTTCCATTTTTTCGGCCGGTCTTTTTCAGGGAAGACTCGCAGATGCTTCAGCCATATTAGCCGGTTAACATCTTTTCAATCTGTGATAAGTATTCACGTAACGCTCACAAAGTTATCTCCCCTCTACGCTCAGGAGAGGTGGTCATTTTCGCTTCAATTTATTGGTTAATTGACTAATATTTTCCTTAAGGAAAATGAGAGTAGAACGTATAGTTGAGATCATCGCTCACATGTTCTTGCTTTTGTCATTTTAGTGCGCGGGGTTTTTACTGGTGCTTTTTTCTTTAGAGTACGATGTGTTCATTTGTTCGTTTACCGGAAAACGCGAACTTGTAGCGGTTCAACTTACCAAAGTTCACAAAAGAAGAATAGCAATGAAATAAAAAGCTTTGCCTGTCAAGAGTCGTTATACTGACTTGTCAAAGCGCAATTTTATGTTTGGTAAAGAAATAGCCGTGCAGTTCTACTTGAAGTCAATGGAAAGGTTGTGGGGTGGCAGCTGTAGAATTTACTTAATATGCTATGCGGATACTGGCAAATTAAAACTAGTGTATTCAAGAGCAAAACGATCGCGTTTTCTCTGACATTTAGTGTTGTGTGTGTCATTTTTATTCAACGTGCAAATATTTTTTTTTAGCAAACAGCTGTTGCATACAGTGTCACGTCGAGGATACAATTCAAATCATTTAAAAAAAAGAACTTTAAAACATGTTTTTACTCACGCGACCATACTTGTTGTAGATGGCTGTGTTTAGCTTGTGTTACCTGTCTTGCAAACAGCACGTGTCGTTGAAGCGCTACACGCGGCATTATAGCGTACTCTGAGTTTGCGTTGTCCGAGACGCTCCCGAATGAGTGCTGACACAAGATTGCTTGCTCACGATTAGTTATTACGAGCTTATTGCATACTCTCTAAAATAGCGAGAACATCATGAACATGAAAATTTGTTGATGTCTCAAGAGAAGTCTCATAATTTGCATAAATACCCCAACAAAAAGACATGGGCGCCAAGGAGTAATCTGTCGACGTTCAACGCTGAACTCTTGCAAGCAGTTGATCGACTCTTGCTTTGGTGCTTCAAACAAGGCAGAACTGTATCGCTATTGTAAAGCTGAATCGCTACAACATACTTGCTCACTGGAGAAGCCTTCGTAACTTTGCCACATGGCTGTCTTCCACATGTAGTTCTTTTTTTATTCTTACATTCGCTTTGCTGCTACTGCCATTTATTCATGCAGACAGCCGCATACTTATCCTGCACACAACGAATTCGCATTAGTATCTCGTGCTATAATCAACGATATCAGTGACTGGAAAGAAAGTGCTTTCTTATCGCTCGTCTTTCTTTGGCGATTGCTCATGCTTTGAGGTTGCAGATCTTGAGTAGATAGGCCGCGAGTTTGTCTTTTTTTTTTTTTGCATAGCTAGCTTTGCTGGATGCTACGGATACTACACCGCTAAATGTAAGGTGCAATTGTGTTTCCTTCATTTTTTTTTCTCGCTTTGAAGTGCATACCTTCACATTGTGTCATGATGGACACTCATGGAATCCTCGTATCACGACTTCTGTAAGTGTACTAGGCCATAGGCTTGCATCTTTTTATTTTATTTTTAGTTTCAGTTTTGCATGACTAACCTATGCGGGATATTACACGCCGAATGCTCTTTACCGCTCACGCTGAGCTGCAAGTGTTCTTTCTTATTTGTCCGCCGCGTAGCTGATATCTGATACTCATCAGTATATTCATCAGCACACTCATTAGTATATTGTGCTGTAACGGAGACATGTGGTCTTTTTTTCCAATCATGACTTTTCCAGGTCCTGTTTCGTGCCACCTCAGTGATGACCGAGGCTTTCATTTCGCTGTGTGTCGTGCTTTGCGTGCTTAAGATAGGCAAGCTTAAAAATTCTATACGCGCTAACGTGCATCTTTCCAAACAGAGTTCAGTTCTTCAAGGGATCGGAATCGTGTTCTAATGGCAACATTCTTTGCTCAGTTTCAGAGTAATACTTCTGTCTATGTCTTCTTACTTTTCTCTCATTTAATTAAAAACAAGTAAAATTCCTGATTTTCGTCAGAAACAAAAATATGGCAGCATCGTCAAGGCAGTTTTTCTTCAGAGCTGCGTGCCTAACAGAGGAAAGGTCCTGTTGAGTAAGATACACGATAACAATGCCTAAATCACCCCTAAGCTGTACTGACGTTCGCCGAATGAAACAGTGAGGTCGTAGTGAAAGTAAAGTTAGTTGTTCCTTCTTAAACATTTGCAGTTTTGAGCTATATCGTGCAAAAATCTGACAAAATGGAGTTATTCTCGCTTTTTCTGGTTTGTTACTCTTTCTTTAATATGTCTTTTTTACTTTTTCTTCACGGCACTGTTATCGACATTAAAGAAAGAGTGCCCTATGATTGGCAAGCGTGTGGGTGGGTGAAATCTGTTCTGGTTCATTAACAGCGGCGATGTGGAATAATCTTATATTTGAGCTGTATGGTATTGGTTTGCGGCTCAAAAAAAAAAAAAAAATCTTTTCATTGCAAATCGAACAAGCACGAACATCACACAAAGCAAACAGAAGGGTGGACGCCTCAGTTACTGGTTTTATTTAGTTGCTGAACAAGAAGCTCTTCACTTTTGGACCCCAAGGAGATAGCGTTTGTGCAACGATGCACTTGAATGGCTGAACGCACGAGAGTTTCAGGAACACAAGAGGGCTAACGCGGTATAGCTCGTTCGTATTGTAAGGCGTGGTGCGGTTAGCAGTGCCACTTCACGGCGAAACGCGAAAGCCGCGATGCCATACGCTAAGCCTTGTCTTCGAGAACCAAGCGAGAGTTTCTTGATTGCAGGTGATGGCACAAGCTACAACTGGGATTACATCTCTTTTTTTTTTCCCAGTCAAGGCTGCGTCGTATCAGACGTCTTGACTGCGTGCTTTTACTGACTTTTAGTGCTCGGGGCACACTTGTAAATATAGACCTTCTGCACTTCCGCAACCCTCGTGATTCGTTTGATGTATTCTTTGCACGTGTACCCTGTCTCGGAAGTTCTCGCACGCGCGGTTTAATGTGTGCTGTTTGTTCTATTAAGTGTTTGACTGCTGGTGTTCGCGTCTGTTGGGAAACATATTACACGTCTGTGTACGCACAGAGGTGTTTCGATCTGTTTTGTCGTGTGTGTGTGTGTGCGTGGAGTTTTTTTGTGATGAGTGCGAATGTTCGTTTACTCGAAGGAAAGAGAAAGAAGGAAACTCGAAGATCACATGTTGACGCTGTTCGTACGTTTCTTGGGCTCGGATATTTTTGTCTGTTTTTCTCACGGTGAGATCGCCTTGTGTAGTCTTATCATCTGTGTGTGCAACATTGTGTGCAACATTGCTCAATTTTGAACGTGGTGCCGGAGACTATACCGGCACGAGAATATGCAGAAAATGTGTCGCGGGGTGACGCGACAACGGCTGATCACGCGAGTTGGAGCGAGAACCGGAAGGTGGCGTGGCACGATTGATGTCACCACGTGTCGCTGGCTTCCGGTTCGAGCAATTAACTTACTTGACGTCATCACTTTTCGCGCGTTACTTCACCGTGCAAATCGCTAAACACTTCTTCAGCATGCTTTCTGGCATTGATATCAATTGTGAAGCTGCTAAACCCCATTGCTACGTGCACTGCATTGTTATTTGTTTTGTTTTTTTATTTAGATTTTACGCGTGATGCTTAACGCTGCAAAGAGCTACAAAATGGCTATTGTATCATTACGTTATTGGTGTCATTTTATCGTTCGCTCGCTCAGTATACGCGAATCACTGCACGAGTTTTAGTTATAAATGGTCAGAATCCTGATAACGAAGTCGCGCCTGACACGGTAATTGGTTCGTATTTTTCAAAATTCGTTATAGGCATACGTCAGAAGCACTGCATTCACGGTAGGACCGTCCTCTGTTTGCCGACTGGGCGTAACATCCGTTTTTCTTACACTGAGGTTTGAATGTAGGCACTCAAATGATACAATCGGTACTCCTTGGAAATCGCCCTATGTGTTTTTTTTTTTTTTTTGCACAGGCCAAATGAGTGAATGTTTGTTTTGGACACACACTCTCTCGTAATTTTGCCCAAGGTACAGTAACCGAAACTGAATGTTATAAAGGCATCACCACACATAGCCGTTTCAGCGTGTCAACGCGTATAGCTTTCCTGACGCTTGTCGCGCCTTCTCCTCATTTAGAAAGAAGGCCTGCGGCTACACGAGGCTCCAAGTCATCTCTCTAAATAGAGAAAAGACGCTACGCCACGTCAGAAGGCCACGCGTTGACACGCTGCAATGCGTACGTGGGCTCAGGCCTTGACGACTTGTCCGCGCTCTGCCCATTAGAAGTGCGTTACTGGTGCAGCGTGCATTTTCAGCTTATATGTTGACTATGACGCCACCAACGTGACGCACAGCTAACGGAGCGACACAACGCGGCGCTCAAACCGGAAATCTTCGATCGCGTGCTTTACTTCTGTGCGCTCTAAATTCCGGCATGATTGGTGGTTTATACAGGATGACGTGAATAGCGTCACCACGAGCAACCCTAAAGTGTCTTGCTCGTGCAGTTTTTGTCTTTTTTTCATTGCGGAGCGATTTTCTGTAGCGGCCCACGCTCCTATAGTAGTGTGCTTAGGTTCGTTTAATTGTGTCCCGGAGAGGCATCAGAAAACATGCAAGTAAGTTGCCCTTTCGTTGCAAACAGACGCTAACGTCTGCGTTAGCGTGATAGCATATAGCTAAGCTCTACCGCTTTACTTTCATGGACAATCCCCAGATTCGAAGCGTTGGTTTCCTATGCGTAACATCTTGTTTTTTTGTTCAATTTTGCTTCGGTTAATTTTTTGTATAGCTATGGTTCCGCTAAAGCAATAACGAGTGTCAAATAGGTGCAGTTGAAGGATCAAAGCAACAGTATGTCATCAATAAATCTTGTCTTACGCCCATCCTAGGGACGACCAACGAAAAAAAAAAACAACACCTAATTCACACTGACGATTCGACAACATTATTGTGTACATACCAATTTCCGCCGACTTGAAAACAAAACTTTGCGTCGCCTCTCTTTGATATCCCCTGCTTTCTACTTTAAACTCGAGAGGCGAGAAAACGTCATGGCGAGAAAGATTTAGATGGGAGCATGTAGAATCTAGAGACCTGAGGGAGCAAGAGAGTATACCTAAAGGAGTATACTATAGACTTAGTGATGGAAAATTCAACGGAGAAGCATAACTAGGTCCCGTGATAGGAAATCGCTACAATTGATCGGCTTGATGTGATTGCATCTGCTGCTGAAGCCTAATCATCCCATGAGGCAGCGTGCGCTGGTCGCGAGGAGTAACGTGAGAGGAAGCTGGATTACCGAGGCCAGCTAAAGCGTTTTGCGTTCCCTACTGTTTTTTGTTCTGACCTTCATGCGAGAAACATTCTCTTGCTTGTGTCCAACAAGTGGGTGCTCCACGTTTCCCTGTGCCATATAAAGTATAGTCCCCGAGTTTAGAATTTTGTGTACATCTTTTTTTTTTTATTCCTCGTATTGTTAGACCTCGTAACATCAACGGGCTAAAGATGATGCTCCTCAAGAAGTGATCAGAGCGACGCCATGGCTTAGGTGCAGTGTATAGGGAATTATGGTATTTGATTCAATAAGACAAAGGCGTTGCTCAATCTTATTATCAAAAAAAAAAAACTATGCGTAAAACAATGACTGACTTTCTGATCGCAAGGCACATGGAGGAAGCCTGTTTTGGAAAGCGGAATCGAGCGACTCAAAGCCTGTACCGGGACTGCTTAGACGTTTCATGTCGCGTGAACAAAATAAACTCAAACCAAACATTGTCATTGTATGATCGACCAAACTACATTTCAAAACATATTACTGTTGTCCACTCCATAGGCGTTTCTTCTTAGTGTGTTTTTTTTTTGTCAATTGCTTGTTCCAGACACGGGTTTCTGACTTTGGAAACGGTGTAGTGATTGTGGTGCATTTTACAACTGGACAATGCGAAAAATAACAACATAACAACAACTCAAGGTGTCAATAAAATGAGTGACGTGTACACAACGTGTTTGCCTTGGCGTCGTGCTTCTCTGTTCTTCCACCGTGCGGGTGAAGAAGGATAATGCTAATTTAGGAACAATTGAAAGCTACTGAATATGATGTGCTCCGTTTTCGAGATACATTGTCACGTCATATGTGTCGAGGCTTTCGCCTTCACGGTACTCTGCCGTGCAATAATGAGAGGCCTCGCAGGTAAGGGTCTCTTAGTGTGCACAGAAAAGCTCCGACGCTGAGCACAAGATGGAGGCGCGGTATGAACACCACAGGTTTGGCGGTGCTTATAGATCTAGTTCACTATAGCGGTGCTTTCGTATTCATCAAGAAGCAGCGTACAACGTACTACAGTTGTTCCGAACACGAGTGGAGAACCACCATATGATTGCGAGAGATGCCAAATTGGAGGGCTCCGGAAATTTCATTTATCTGGGGTTCTTTAACGTGTACCCAAATCTGAGCACACGGGCCTCCAACGGAAATGCAGCCGCCGCAGCCGCGATTTGATCCCGCGACCTGCGGGTCAGCAGCCGAGTACCTTAGCCACTAGACCACCGCGGTGGGGCGACCGAGTCGAAAGCAACGCTTTCCGCTGTTCGCGTTTCTTTCAATCGCAATAGTACGTACCTGATGAAGCTGCTTCCTTAGTCTGCAATGGACGTGCTGCAGACATTCCGGACTGTGGAGGAAGGTCTCCTCAACGTTTCACACGAAATCAGCATCCAATTCCACCACAGGAACAGCACGAAACATACTTACAGCCGTACTCGAGTTGTGAAGTTTCGCGTTTAATTTGCAGAGCGTGTGCTCGCCTGGCTGTTGAGAGTGTTGCTTCGCTGCGCTTGCAACAGACGGCGCCACGCGCTTTTCATTATGGTAGCAAGCACTGAGCATAGCCTATGCACTGAGCATAGCCTCCTATATACTAGAGTGTACTAGAACTTTTGAGTGGCGCGACCGAAACACTTTCCTCTTGCTTTCTCCATCCCCAACTTGTGGCGAAAGTAGCGGCGGCGCTGCCATCGCCCAATCTTCCCACTTGGTTTACTCGGCGGCATGGCCGGCATCTCGGTTTTAGTCGCGAAATAACGAAGAAGTAGCGTCTAAACCATTGTTACGCGCCAGGTTGCACAACTGAATATCCGCGTGTGCAACAAAGTCGGAAGTTATCATTTTTTAAGGCCCCGAAAGACGAAGAACGACGACTTCTTTGGGAGCGGAACCTCCATCGGCTTGACAAGCCGCTTGACGCCGATTGTGCTGTGTGCGAGTTACATTTCAAACCGCATTTCATTGTGAGAGACTACGTACATGTTATCAATGGTGTTCAAGTCCGAATTCCTAGGGGAACGCCGACACTTGCCCCTGATGCAGTCCCGACGATCTTGCCCAACCTGCCTGCATATTTGACGCTCAAAACTCCGGCTCCGCGGACCCAAACAAAGCGGCGTCATCAGTGTGTGCCGGCTGAGAATGACAACAGAAAACGGCGACGCATTAGCACTCCTGCACAGCTCCTTGTGTATACCTACGGTGCAACTTCTGCAGATGGCGACGAAGCTGACGAGGCAAGCTCAAGTCCCTCGTCTGACGCGGTTGTCACCCTCGGTGACCTTCGTGGTCTTGTCCTACCATCAAAGTCATGGGCGCTGCACCAGTTTCCTGGATTTGCCGGCGTGTCGTACGTAGCGTGCTCACTGAATCCTAGCACTCGTGAACTTTGCATTCAACGAGCCGTATACTTTACCCGTGCAGACAATGGAATCGTGCAATGTGAAGCATTCGTGCAAGAGAAACTAATTAGCAAGTCCAGTTTAGTAACTGTTCGAGAAGCCTCAGATGCTCTGCAGCTTGTTGCAAGCGTCCCACTCTGTTGTGGAGCAGCAGAAACTTCATTTTTGCCGCCATCGGACCTTACCCATGGTCTACACGCACAAATGAAGTCAAGATGAGAAATCTTCTACAGTGTCAAAAGCGCACAGAAGCACCTAAAATTGAGTAGGCTATAAATTGCGACAGTGGCGTAAAAAGGATGTCTTTTTCGTGCATATTTTCTTACACTCTTAATTTTTTGGCGGTACACCAAGAAGAAAAAAAATTTTTCTAGAAGAGGCTTGTAAGCGAGAGAACGTGCAAATAGTGACGCGAAATCTCAAAATAAATCTTTGATCTTGAATCTTTTTGTATTAAACCTGTGATGGTAAATTTAGCAGCATTAGGGATCTCGGTGCATAATTCATCGATCTAAGCCAATTCATTGTTGCACATCAGTGTTCCTTCAAACGATCTTTCGACCATAACACCTTTTTTTTTAAATGCATTTTGGAAAGACAACCTTAACTCTGTCGTTCTGTTTGTTTTGCTTTATGTTATCTTTTGTATCCTGGCTCTATATTTTACGTTTTTTACAATTTACCTAATTGCAAATGTATTGTTTTATAAATATGTAAACCTTGCATTTTATGTTATCAATTATGATTAACATTAGTTACGGCTCTGCTTTGCAGTGTTGTTGCGTTTTTTAAACTCTCAAAATCTTCCACTACTATGTTTCATCAAAGACATTCTTTTGCAGCATTACGTATTTGCATTTCTGTGGGTCCTACAACAATGAATCTATTCCCATATTTCAAAACCAAAGGGAGGTTTGGAAAAACTCTGCTGTTCTTCAAATAATATCCATAAAGGCTATATTTTGTCGTGTGTGCACGCAGCCACAAGCAATGAGCCTTTTATTTGAGTCCAGATTTGGGTTTTTTTTTATTGATATGATATATAAGGAGATGTTGGCGCACCATCCAGCTTTGGTGTTATACGTGGAATGGACCAAGAGTTCTTCGTTTTGTGTGCACCATATTCCTTTTTTTTTGGGGGGGGGGCGCTTCCGGTGTGTACCGGCCAGCTCGTTTCCCGTCTAAAATGTGTACACTTTAAAAATTAAAAAAAAAACGCGCTTGTTATATTGTACAATCTGCTATGCTGTTTCGGGCTGCAGTGCGGTCAGCAGCAACTTCAATAACAATAACGTCAAATAACCTTTATTTGCGCGAAAAAGGGGAGGTATATGAATAAGAAAAAAAAACTTGGGAGGGAAAAAAAAAAAAAGGGAGATCATCTTCACACTAGGCGCGACAGAGAGGTACCAACACGTACGCGGAACGCCTGCCAGCCATCCGCCCGGGATGATTGGTCAACGCCAGCGCCACCGCATCATTCCACGCCGCAACGGCCACTCCCAGGCGGCTGCTCGCGCCACTCAAAAGCTTCTAGTACACTCTATATATACTTTCAAAGAAAGTATATAGGAGGCTATGCACTGCGCTCGCTGTGTTCTGGTGCAACTGCGGTAGGCGCCGCGGCTTTTGCTTACCAAGCGAAACCAAACGCCCGACAACAGCGCCACTGCATTTTCATGACGTGTTTCCGGTGGAGTTTGCGAATCGTCTTAGCGAAGCGTACACGCCAAGAAAAGATCAAGTGAAAAGGGCGTGTTTCTGTGCCACACAAATAATTGAGATCTATCTTGCATTCCTTTCCTGGCACTATCTCTGCGCGCCCGGTATTTTCACCTCACGAATAACATGCGCGATATGAGAATTAGATAGCTTTCTTGATAGGAAAGTGGCCAAAGCCGAGTTTTCGAGAAGGAAAGCGCAAGCGAGCCGGATAATAATTATTGTTGTGTGACAAAAAAAAACCAGTTTTATTCTATTTTTATCTAGGAAAAACCCATTTTTTGTGGATAGCGTCGCATTGTGAGCGCAGCGTAAGAAACACTGGTGTCTATAGAATCACATATCTGTGCATTTTCCAGTAAAAAAAAAATGGCAGATCACACGTACAGTGGGAATCGATGATATGAGAAGCACGAATGAAAAATGTTGCTATGTCACTTTAAAATTAGTACAACGTTACGAGGTGGAGGTAAATGATGCCGTACATGACTTTCATGTCATGAGCCATACCAAGTTTGGTATCTATACCATCATCGAAACGGCCAGACAGCTAAAAGTCGTAGGCGGATAGATAGATAGATAGATAGATAGATAGATAGATAGATAGATAGATAGATAGATAGATAGATAGATACGCTCCTAGTCGCCGAAGCTCGCTAAGAAATGCTTCGCATTTAAAAAAAGAAAAAGGAAAAGTAAATGACTTTTTCTTCTTGTTTCTTGGAGCTGAAAATACTAGGTATCTGTGAAGACATGCACCAACTAGCTCATCAACTAATTCGTCTTGAGTGGCGTCAGCCTTTGCATTTACAACATAATGTGATTTCGGACGAAAGTAAACGCTCTCAGAAGATTTGGAAAGGATCTATAAATGCATTTGTGTTAAAAAAATGGCAGATCCCACGTACAGTGGGAATCGATGATATGCGAATCATGAATGAGAAATGTTGATATGTCACTTTAAAATCAACACAACGTTATGAGGTGGAGGTAAATGATGCCGCACATGACTTCCATGTCAGTAGTAGTAGTAATAGACTTTTATTCAGCCACAATTTACAGGCCGAGCATTTCGACCACGCGTGCGACCAGTCGGCGCTGTTTTTCTTCACCTTCGGCGCCGATCCAGTCAAACCAGGAGGTGATGGAAAGGGATAGGAGAGGGTAAAAGCTGGATTGCTGAGCAGTTGGGCAGTAAAACAGGCAGTGTGACAGGTTGGCATATGGGGAGGGGCTATTGAAACAGCAGGGGTTAGACCTACATTTATAAAGAAAAATGCGAGAGGGGGTTATCAGGCAATTCATTTGGATGTGCCGTAGAGTTCGAGCCTCGAGCTGCAGTGAGTGATGGATGAGGGGGAGGTTAAAGACGCTTGTCGAGCCGGAGCTGGATATATACCTCTTCGATAGTGTGACGCAAGGATATCTGCCCATCGCTATCCGCAGAGCTCTCACTGTCTTCCGAAGGTGTGGGCCAGGGGATGAACGGTTCCCGGTGCGATATATCACGGGTAAGCTGATGAGCTAGCTTGTTGCCGTTAATACCCGAATGCCCAGGAACCCAGCGGAGGAAGACAGTGCAGGGTTGAAGAGCAGAGGCCGCTCGCTCGACCTCCTGTTGAAGAGCAGGTGGCAACGTGTTGTTCTGTATGTGACGGATAGCGGCGTGGGAGTCAGAGTAAATCGTGCACTCGGAGAGAGAAGGAAGGCAGGAAAATGACTGCATGGCGTGGACCATGGAAAGGACCTTGAGCGAAAGTACATTTGGCGGCTGCAAGTATGACCCACTGATGTGCTTGTCAGGTGCCGAAAGGTGTGGATGGTAGATAACGTAGCCACACGAGCACCGATGAGCCATGTATGAGGCATCCGTGTAGGCAACTCCCTCTGTAGAGAGAGGAGGGGAATGATGCTGTGCTGCCGCATGACACCGGCTGGCGTTAAGAACGGGAGACATATTGGATGGGATGGGAAGGATGCGAAGGTTAGAAGCAGGGGTGCTAGCAGCAGAAGGCAAGGTGGGAACGGAAAAAGGAATCTGAGGGATACCGGCTTGGGCCAATAGCCATCGGCCTTGACGAGTGAGAGAAAGACGGGCAATCTGAGAGTCATGGTGTAGATAAATAAGAGAACGTAATGGATGGAAGAGGCCTGTGGCAAAGAGCTTAGTGGTAGAGGTAGGGACAGGGAGGTTTAGAGCTGCCTTGTAGAGGCCTAATAGAGCTCTTTCGAGTGTGTTGAGTTGAGTTTGGGTGAATTAACGTAGGGTACAAAGTACAAGAACTTCTTAAGGGCGAGCGCATGTGCAACCCGGCACGCATGAGCCTCGTGGAGCCCCGACTGCCGAGTGACAACGCGTCGCAAGAGGTGAGTCACCGAGTTGCAAGTCCTCACGGTGATATGACGCGTGCAAAGGGAAGCCAACAACTTTGCATTGCTGAACAGTGGGGATGAGAGAGCTAGAAAGATGTAGAGAGATGAGGGTGTTGTGGGAGCGCTGGTACGCTGACCGGTTGAGCCGAAGTAGCTCACATTTCTCCGGTGCAGGAGACAGGTCCGCAGTAGCGAGAATGGAAGCGATAAGGTCCAGGCCTCGTTGCAAAGTATCCTGCAAGTGGCCGGGACACCCAGACGTACACCAGCGAGTGATGTCGTCTGCATAAAAAATATGGTGGAGGTCACGTATTTGGGACAGTTGGGAGGCAAGGGGGGCCATAGCCATATAAAATAGAGTAGAAGATAGTACGGCACCTTGAGGAGTGCCGCGGGTGAGGCAGTGTGGGTTAGACAAATTAGTATCGACTCTAAAGCGAGCAACTCGATTGGAAAGAAAGAATCGGATGTAAGAATACATGCGGGAGCTACATATGACAGGGAGGAGAGCGGAGCGAGTATGTGGTCATAACTCACGCCATCGAATGCTTGCGCCAGAAGATAGCTCGGTGTCGAACAGGCTCCAAATGCCTTAATTACGTTCCTGGTTTCAACATGTCTAGTTTCAAATGTTGGTTGGTTGGTTCCTCAACACCTTGGCGCAACCCACCTAGGGGATAGGCCATGAATGGGACGGTGCCTTGCTTTCTAAATCAATAAACTTCTTGAAAGGGAGGGTTAGATTAATTAGGTAATATAGGTAATAATTTAATGTTGTTAGATTTCTAAACAAACAAAAAGAAACTTGAAAAAAAACATAATAAACACACAAAAAAGGAAAAAATAATTCTATACATAAAACAACTGAAGTTATCTATTTTTAGCATTCCATTCTTTTAGATTCTCGTAAGAAATTCGCAACAGCGGGAAAAACGCTCCTGTGGCTGAAACCAAATGCGACTACGCCAAATGAAAGAATCACCGAAAGCATCAAGTTTAAGTCCAACTTTCGTAGGGGTTCTTCTAGTAGATTTTTCCTTTGACTTTTGAATTTTCGGCATAACAAAAAGAAGTGTTCCAAAGATTCATTCTCATGACAATAAAGGCACAAAGGCGCCTGTGCCAGACCAGACCTGTGAAGGTAAAAGTTCAATGAAGGGACTTGACAATGCAGCCTTGTAATTACTATTTCCTCCTTTCTTGATGAACACCACTTGTTCTTCCAAGGGAACTTTAGCTGTGGATAGTCTGATAAAAACAAAGGAGATTTTTCAAAGTTATTGGCCATTGTGCGTTTTTCTATAAGCATGCTGCTGAGATATATTCCGAAGTAGGCAAAATGGGTAAAACAGGACCATAAAGGGAAGATACGGCTAGTGCATCTGCATGCTCATGGAGAGCTAAACATCTATGGCCTCGTACCCAAACTAGTCGAACGAGTCGCACATGTCTATAGCAATGAGCGAGTAGAAAGTTTCTAAGGTACGCGAAAAAGTAGGTGAGCTTAAGGCAGTACTGACCGAGAGACAGTCTGTTAGAACAATCACTGCTGATAGATCTTGGGGCACTTTACGCAATGCTAGGACTATTGCCAGTAGCTCAGCTTGGTAAATAGGGGTAAAGTCGGGTAATAGAATTGAGAACGCCCAATCTAGAGAGGATGATACGATTCATACGCCAGCCTTCTCTTCATAAACAGAAGCGTCAGTCGCTATCACAATGGATGTTTCTAGATTGGCCAGATGATCTTCCAAAATGCCATTTATATACTGATATGGTAATTTTTGCATTCTTGGGATATATATAATCAAATTCAATCCTAATTGCATCTACAGTGTTGAGTACAAGTATTTCCCAAAGGTTAACACTTAAGGTGTCCAAAAGTTTCTGTGTAAATATTGCTTGAGGGCACCGTAATTTAGACCATTGGGGTGTTCTGCTGGTTAATGAACACATACTGTGACCTCCGCTGAGGTGATGCATAGATTTTAAGGAATGTTCGTACTGTTAGAATATGAAATCTTTTGATAAGAGAAGGCAGGCGGGATTCTTCGTATAGGATATTGTTCGCAACATCTTTAGGTAGCCCAAGGCATAAGCGTAAAGATTCGCGTTCTAACAGAATTAGTGGTCGAACCTTGTAAGCCGGAGCGCCAGAAAACAAAACACAGCCGAATTCTTATATCGGTCGAATGTACATGCAATATATCATGACGAGCACGTCTCTACGCAAACCGGCACGATAATTACTGAGCCTGGTTTCAATTGTTTGCTTTTTCGAGTTTCATTTCTTTTCTTCTTTTTCTTGGCCCGGTGAGAATAGGTTACCAAAAGCTCTGCGCTTGCGTCTCTTTTCACTTCGCACGTGTCCCAAGCTAACCTCTTGGACACGAAGGTTATATTTCGAAAATAGCGTTCGTGCTCGAGAAACAGAAATCCTACGATTCATATTGTATTGTTCTCTACGTTGTGTGCGTCGAAAATTCGGCCGATTCAGACATCTTCCGGTGTGGGTACGTGCCATGCCTTAAAAAAAAGCGCATTCGTCAT
The DNA here is from genome assembly GCF_013339725.1 of Rhipicephalus microplus. NCBI lineage: Eukaryota > Metazoa > Arthropoda > Arachnida > Ixodida > Ixodidae > Rhipicephalus > Rhipicephalus microplus. The sequence continues at coordinate 122,351,643 of NC_051167.1, forward strand.
TATCATAACCGTACGAGCCCACGCCCACGTCTTTCCTGTTCCCTGGTTTCGCGATCCTGGTGAGTGACTGTCATCACCATTGTCTCGAAACCTCCGCTACGCGGAGTGGTCGTCAGAGGGCCCTAAGAGCTCGTTCACACCCGCGAATAGCGTCTGTCGCGGGTCCAGATTAGCCACAGATAGTCGCAAACGGCCGCTGGGGTCTAAAAAGGCGACTGGTTTAAGCTCCGTCGCCTTCTGATATATTTTTTTTTCAGTTGCGCGAGTGCGGTCATGATCTGTATTTGTAGACATGTGTACATAGCGCGATTAAATATTGGGGTCTTACGTCCCAGAACCATGGTATGAATGTGAAAGAGGCTATAGTGAAGGGCTCCGGAAATTTTGACCGTATGGTGTTTTTTTGACGAAAACTGACCTCGCACAGTATATGCACAAGTCTCTACCATTTCGCCTCCGTCGAAATGTGACCTCCACGGCGTGGAACGAACCCGTGACCTTTAGCCCAGCAGCCGAAAAACCCTAGCCGCTGCTCCACCGAGGCGGACCGGAGATCTCTCGTAGGTTACCCCGGTGGCCTGACTTAACTGAATGGGAAATGGGCATAAAAGAAAGTCATATCTCACACACAGAAAAGCTACATAGTTACCAAAAAGCATTCCAAGTTCTATAGAGCAAATACCTATTCGAACATTCTGGTAAAATTACAGGGTTGCAATGCATACCGCTTAGTTTCCCAAGTGTTTACCTCGACGACGGGGATGTCTTCATAGACCTTCCGAGAACCACATCTCCCGCCTCGCCACCATTCTTACAGTCTTCAGAAGATCCGGGCTTCAAAAAAGGAAAGTGCCAGTTCGGCCACCGTCATATTACTGTGCTGTGTCATCTTGTAAATGCTGACGGTGTCTAACCAGATCCCTGTCAGCATCTTTTTTACTAATATTTCACAATGAGGCTCCATGTGTTTCCGAATGGGTGGGGTTCAATTGTTATAGGAGTCAGACTCATTGTAATACGAATCTGAATTTTATCAAAACGTTCCAGTTGATCTCTTTGTATTAGAGCCAGGTGTTTTTGTTTTCATCAACTAGATTTTTTCACCAAGTATTTTTTTCAGCCTATTTCTATGGCAGGACGCCGTTGTTGCCGCCGAGAGATGGCACTACGTACAGACATCCCAAAATCCTGGGATTTCGCAACTCTGTAAACCAAACGTATGAACAGAAAGAGGACGTCAGCTTACTTCAAGGGGGCAACTACAAAGCGAACCATATGGGACGAGACGTGAATCCTGTGGGACAAATGGTTATAAGTCGCACGCAGCTGTGAACAATGGTTGCCTTGCGGACTGGTGGTAATACGCAGGCATAGGTCGGCACACTTACTCCTGAGTCGTTTCACTCATACTCGAATCGAGCCGTGACCCTGAGCCTGAGTGAGTCCGAACGGGGGATATTTGGTCAGTTTGAGTCAGAGAGAGTCGAGTTGAGAAACATTTTGGTGAGACAGAGTCCGAATGAGCTCTAAACGCGAAATATACTTCTTGCGTGAGTCTGAGTGAGCTCGAAATTCTTTGCGACCTATGGTCGCGTGTGTGAATGAACCTTTTGTCGCAACTCGCAATGCTCACAAGATCGCCCCGCCACGGTGGTCTAGTGGCTAAGGTACTCGGCTGCTGACCCGCAGGTCGCGAGTTCGAATACCGGCTGCGGCGGCTGCATTTCCGATGGAGGTGGAAACGTTGTAGGCCCGTGTGCTCAGATTTGGGTGCACGTTAAAAAACCCCAGGTGGTCGAAATTTTCGAAGCCCTCCACTACGGCGTCTCTCAAAATCTTAGCGTGGTTTTGGGACGTTAAGCCCCACATATCAATCAATCAGTCAATGCTCACAAGATGAGTGATTGGACACCGCTGTCACTAGCTATGGTTCTGTGCAGTGCGACAGCTTGGCAGTACATTAGAAGTTGTGAACATTTTAGTGCACTGCCTCATATATAAAGTAGTGACTGCGTCGAGCAAATACATTTTACGCGTCGCGTCGCATCACCTATAGGCGGATAACGTTAAGGAAGTCCGCGGAATTTCTTCGTAAAAGGATGATGTACACAGGCTTTCTATTGGAAGGTTTTAGGCCCATCTTCTGCTAACAGCAAGTTCATTTTTATCCACTTTAATTAATTTCCAATTATGTCATAATTAGTTCACAAAAGCTAAAATTTACGAATAGTGTCTTGTACTTTTCTTAGCTTCATTAGTTGTTGCTTTCATTGGGTTTCATCGGCATACTTATATTTTGCAAGTGAGCGTCTTTTTTTTGTCCCGTGAACTTACCGGCAAACCACTTCCACGATCCCCTTCAAAACGACCACCCTCTGTTCGTTGTCAGTTATTCAATTCGTCCTGCTGACCTGACCTTGCTTGGAAGGTTGCGACCTTTATCTGACGGGCTCCTCCCCATGGTGCGATGATGCTTGCGCGTGTGACCCGGTCTTTGCACGCAGCCGTCTATTCAACCAGGGCATGGCCAAGCAGGCCTCGACGAGCTCCCTGGACCGCAACGACCTCGTTGACTTTGTCGTCGACGACCGGACGCCCGAGGAGACGAGGGCCATCTACAACAGCTGGGCACCCAACTACGAAGAGGTACGAGACTTCCCTGCACGTTACCCAATCTATACCTGCTATAGACCGAGGAAGCGATATTTGGTGTGTCCATCTAATGAACTGTTCACTTAGCCGCTGCTGATTGGCTGGAGCTCGGCAAGCAGCACTCCCCTGTTTCCGGTTCTATTCTCGCAGCGTCGCTATGACGTCATGAAGCTTTGACAAGTCTTGTCACGAAAATGCGAGGGATGGGATGTGCTTAACGCCAGGAATGCAGCCTCTAGAGATGCGCATTTAGGCGAACATCTCGGGGGCCGAGTTTGAAATCTGGCCTCGAATTATGCTTGAACGTGGCCATGCGTGTAACACACATTAGAAGGTAGTTAGCTTTCACTACATCGTTCTCAGGCATTTGGAACATGTCCATATGCATTTTCAGACTGCTCATGTTTGTGTTTTGTCACTCTACAGTGCGTCCACTTTCTTAATCTGCGGATGTGCTGGCAGCTAGGTTCGGTGTGTCAACGTAGACAAGGGCGGGTTGACGTCACGGCTTAATGTTTGGTCGAGTTGGTGAATGCGCTCTGCCGAAGTGACATGTCTATTAAGCAGACGCCTCGGGAATGGCTGCCTAGTGGTCTCGGACTCCCCTCAGCTGGTACTTCCTACTCGTAATATTGTCCTTCACGAGGGCCAAGACAATAAAGAAGGTTCGAGAAGGAACAAAATGTCATTTAAAGGGTCCCTGCAACACTTGATGAGCGTGGTCAGAAAACGCTGCCGACCGGTAGACGAGGCTTCCGAAAACACATGAGCAAAATATAGCGCAGCACGCAACCTAGCATTTAGAATAAATTCATAGAATCACCTAAAAATTACTCTCTTCTCTCCACAAATGGCACTACAACCTCACAAATCACTCGACACAGCCGTTGTAACAGCCATTGGCTGATTTGAGCATGGCGTGCTCGTTCGTTACTGGGGTTACCGCGAGAGGCCGCGACTTGTTCGCGTGCACGTGTGCGCGCTATCGCACTGAAACGTCGACTTTTCGGGAAAAAAGAGAGAGGGAGAAACAATGCTGAAGGTCACGAGGCTTCCGTTACATGTTTTCTTTCCCCTTGCCATTCCTCTCTGCCTAACTTCCAGCGTTTTCATCGGGAGAAGAGAAGAGGGAATACAATTGCAGCGTGCGACAAGTCTGTGCAACTCCGCTCGTACTGGACGGATTCTAAAGTTTTCGCGGTGGTGTGTTCATCAGGCAATAAGCTGCTCGAGTGAATCCATTTGATGGCTACGTAGAAAAGTGTTACAGGGCCCCTCTGAGGTCGAAATTCGAATGGAACCAGACCTCGCCATATATAATTACTGGGTCATTTCTTAGGAGAATTCTAAGTAATACTTCTAGAAACAAATATATACTGAAAAACAGATCGAACAAGTGGCCTCCTATGAGACCTCAGTGACGTATACTGACTCGCTTATTCGCAAGCCTAAGCGCAGATAGGCAAGTTTATAGGCCTGTCACAATGACGACAGGAACCTCTCGATGTGTCTGCTGCTTGCATGTCATTACATTGCTTACCTTAACACAACCATTTTTTTACCCAGGACATGACCATGCAGAAGTAAGAGGCTCCCAACATCATGGCACACTTCTTCAAAGAGGAGCTGCAAGTCAAGAAAAACGCCGCCATTCTGGATGTGGGATGTGGAACTGGACTGCTCGGGGTGCAGGTGCAAATGGCTACCGTGTTTCTTTGTTCTCAGTACGCAATATGAATGCCGGCACAGTTTTAAATATGCACGTTTTCACATTTCCGTAGCCAAGGTCATGTTTTCTAGGGAACTCTAGCAGAAAGCGCTTCGTTGAATCGAACGTTAATCTAAATTGTTTACGTGTGGTTTGGAACATTTTTTTTTTGTAGAAAATCGGTGTGTGGCTAATTATGTATGGTTGCATCTACGGATAAAACAACGCGTAAAACTATGATTATCGGGGCCTCTTTCCATCGCCGATTTCTCTTTAGCACCTGTCGCTGTACTCGGTGAAAGCACTTCCCACAAATTGTTGCTCGCTTCTGGCTCGTGACGTAGAGATCGCGATTTGTCCCAGTCATTGCTAAATGCACGTTCAACGCTTCTTAGAGTAGGAAATAATCGTTATAGAACGGAAGTTCACGGCCACGGGAGATATTGTCGCACATTAATGGCGTTTAAGCTACGTATACGCGCCACATACACTACCTCTGCAAGCTTCAGCAAGCATTGCACACCTTTTCTTATTTCGAAAGTCTATCGTTAGGCATGGTATGTTTTTATTTGAAAATAGACATGCCGGTTTGCTTCGTGTATGAAGTCATGTATACTTCATACCTGTACACAATAAGGAAGTACTTCAAGCCTACAAGAATCATTTTGGATCCTCTAGAAATGTTGCGCTCTTTTAATTAAGAAACCTTACAGTTTGATATTATCTCAGAGGCCATATATGTTTTATATATGTTTATTCAGCTGAATAAACTCGGCTACAGCACAATGGACGCACTGGACTACAGCGAGGAGATGATGAGTGAAGCGAAGAAGAAGAGCATCTACAAGCGCCACTTTCTCGAGAAGGTCGCCAAGAACAACAAGCTCACTATCAAGGACGGTGAGTGTATACGACAGGACGCACAGTGAATTTAAGAACATAGTATTTTTTTATTTAAAGGGACACTAATGTCAAACATTAAGTCGATGTTGATTGCTGAAATAGTGACCCAGAAACCTCTGTAGTGCTACCTTTGTGCCAAGGAAGTGCTTATCCTGAATTGAAATAATGCTTTAGTGGTTCGCATCGCGTTATCACGCTTCCCATTACCCGCCTCAAAGTGGAAACTTTCACGTCGCTATTGCCGTGCACAACGTTGCGCGGCTTTATTGCGTGGCCGCCGACACTTGTAGCAGCAGAGCGAAAGTGACGGGAGCCACAGCAGCAACAACGGCCATTGAAAAATGCTCTGTCATGGCCTCCGAGATGGCAGGTGTGCTTGGTTCAACCGGGCCCCGCTAGATGGCATGACCTGTCCAGTTTAACCAGGTGAAAATTGAACTTTCGAACCACTCGCGCCATTACCCATAGTACCATCTGGCGGTTCCTTCATGAATAAACAGAAACGAACAAGCCGCATTTTATCACGTCTCTTGATGCACGGAATGTTCTTTATTTAGCGCAGCTAGTTCGATTACTAGAGATTAATTGTAGACGGTAACTCTGACGTCGTCGGGATCATTTTGCGAATTTCCTACACGTGGCGCATGTGAACTCATGTATTTACCTTAATTTCTCGGAAAGTAGGGCACTGCTGTTGATCATATTGACGTTTTAGACGTTGTCATACATTGATTCTTCACTCTGGCATAAATATGTATTTGCCTTTAGTGTCCCTCTAAACGATAGAAGGCTATCTGACGCCACAATCATTCAGCAAAGGCGGGCATGGTGTAAATGATTTTCAGGTAAATTTTATCCGAAGTAATAGGGAGTTTTAGAATAGCGCACCGCGAGCCCTTGCGGTTCGGTCGCTGCCACTGCGCATGCGTCGTAACGCGAGTCAGCGTTCGCGTTCGCGGACAGCACGTAAAAAATCCGAAATTGCGTGCGGTAATGGCAGCCCGCATGTGGCCCGCAAGTGCTGGTTTCGAGGCTACGGGCGGGGATGGCGGCCCGCATGTGGCACGCAAGCGCTGGTTTCGAAACTATGGTGTCGCTGCGATCGTGCGTTGCGGATCGCAGCAGGGCAAACGCTATTTTAAAACTCATATGGCGCCCGCAACGCCCGCAGCGCTTGCAAACGGTACTCTAAAACTCCCTAATAATGGTAACTCCATATTAGCGTGCCCTGTCATGAAATCGTATGTCTCAACGTGCTCTTCGGTATCACTTATATCTGTGCAGGTGCCCACAAAATGATTCGATGCGGAAGCAGTACTGCGTATGAACGCTATTTCCGGCAAACTAGCGTCGCTCTTATTAAGTACATCTACTCGTTTATAGGCGTTACCTTGCTTTAAAAGAATGTAGAGAAAAGGGCTACTATCTTCTTGCAGGTATATACAGGGAGTAAGCATGAGCTGACCCAGAGGGGGCCACCCGTCGCAACTTCTATGTGGGCTTCTCATAACACGAATCGATCGGAAACTATCGCTACTCGAGCTCGGTCAACCAGGGCTTTCTTGCTCGCGAGATCAGAACAGCCGGGCAGGGCTGCCTGTCAGTCCTCCCGGTTATGGTTCGGGTAAACTGCCATGCCCACACCATGTGGAAGATCTCCAAAGACTTCTCCGCATTGTGCGTGTATTTCCTGTACAGGCGAGATAAATGTGCTTTGAAACTGCTGGGCACGGCAGTGTTTCGGTGTAAAGGCAGAGGAGTGCGTGTTCCTCAGCCTTTCTAGACCCTTACAGGATTTAGGATAAAATGCGTGGGTACATTAGCAGAATTAAGCAATTCTGCGAAACATTAAGTCTGTATTGGGTTCAGGAGTTAAGTGCCTATTAGCATTTCATGGGCGGATGTGCGAATGCGGTCTCTAAAACGCCCTGCGTGCTCGTGCACGCTTGTTAAGAAGCATCGGCGCCTTTGAAAGCGAAATTATTAGCCGTGAAGGCACTGGGTGCGGGCTAGCTGGTACTGATCCATAACTTATGAGACGAGCAAAAAACACGGGAGAAGCGCTTGGCCTGTGTCCTTTAATGTGCCTTTAGCGCTTACATAAGTGCTGTGCCTGCTCATAGCAACACTTTCCCCCCCGACCCAACCCCATATGACGCGCATAGAAATGACTCCAACACACACGTCGGAGCAGTGGGTGGTGCCACTGTCCACGACGGACCTGGCCCACCAGCAAACAGTGATAAACCAGTATGAACTGGTGGCTACGGCCATTGGGGCCCACCAATAAGGCTCTTTCCATAACAGCAGCTTATAATTAATAAATAAAGTTTCTTTCTCTTTCTCTCTCTTAATGAAACACGTGTTAAGCAGCAGGTGATTATACAGACTTCTTCAAGGCTTCTTTACATCAAGAGTCCCACCAACAAACGAACATCAAATGACTCCTTCACTTAAGCGTGCTAAAGCTAATTAAATGAGCTCAAGTACTTATAAATAATATCAGTTAGGTGTTGCAAACAGTAACAGAGACTGCTCAATATCGATACGCCGGAATAAAACTGTTCACCTCAAATGAAGCCTAATTCGGAGTTAACTTAATTTCGTTATATACGAGTAACTGAAAAAATTCGTAATTGAAGAGAGCAGAGTGGATCAGGGAACAAACGGGGGCTAAAGACATCATAGCCGAAATCAAGAAGAAGAAATTGTCATGGGCAAGGCACGTAGCGCGAAGGCAAGATAACCGCTGGTAATTAAGGATGGCAGACTTGATTCCAAGAGAAGGCAAGTGGGTGAGAGGGTGGTGGTGGTAGTGGTTAGAAGATGAGAAAAGGCACCTGATTTCTGCAACCCGGTCGGGAGCATGGCAGAGTGCCTTAATGAGAGGGAGACAGGAAGCTAGGTGGAAGGTGGAAGTCTGCGGGTGTAAAGCGGCAGCTGCAAGCACAGGACCGAGTTGATTGGCGGAACATGGGAGGCCTTTGTCCTGCAGTGGATGTAGTCGGGATGATGATGATGATGTGATGATGATGATGATGATGATGAATTGAGTGTACCAAAGGTCGCAACGCTAGGATTACCCATGCGCTTAGATATCCAGCTGCAGAGAGCATGAACACGCCGTATACCCCACAGGTCCCTAATTCAACCCTGATGTGTTGTCGCTGTGCTAAGGGAGGGCTCACAGCATAATCTTTAACGCAAGGCAACCCATATCTAGATACACTAGGTCGCGATGCTCGCATGCTAGTGATTCCTCGCACACGCAGAACATGGCATCCGCGGATGTACTACGCCGATGGGCGGCCATCGGTCCGGCGCTCCGATCGATTTTGTGGGTACCTGTACACTTGGGTCAGGCATACCACGAAAATTGGATCGGGAAACTCGAAGCCCGCAAGTACAAAATGGAACAGCCACTGAATGCTTGCTATTTTGAACTACTAATGGTTATTCGGTGGTCAATTTCACCCGTCACGGTAATCTTTATGGTGAAGGGGATCGACTGCTCAACCGCAGTTCGCGAAATCAAATCCAAGCAGCGGCGGCCGTATTTTCGATGGAGGCGCAAGTCCTTGAGGCCCGTGTACCTAGATTCAGGTGGTGAAAAATTTCCGGAGCCCTTCACTACGGCTTCCTTCATAATCTTATTGTGGTTTTTTTTTCAACACCAAAAATTATTGTTCGGTAGTAATTTTTACTGAATGGGATTCACTGAAGATGCAGTTAATTCAAGAAAAATTACTCACCTACACTGATCTGAGGGCTTAAATATGTGTTGCAATTTTTATCGTGCTAACATTGGCTTCTCATGTTGGTTAGTATACAACACATATCAAAGCACTCGTGTGCAATTTTATTGCTGTAATATGCTTTCCGTTCTCATTTCGATCCATGCAGCTGATTACGACGTGGTGACCTTATGTGGTTCCCTCATGCCCGGCCACATCATGCCTGATGCTCTACCGGAGGTGGCCAGGCTCGTCAAGCGTAAGTTGTGATTGATTGATTGATGGATTGACTGAGTGATTGATTTCTTCAAGGCACGAAAGTTGTGTCTGAGCTCATTTACTACGCAGCAGCATTTTTGGCGTAACCAGAGGACGACACTCAAAATGTGTCGTGCGTTACTAATAAATGCAAAAATGAAGCACCGTGGTTTGTCAAAAATAATCTGTGCAGCCGTAAATCGTGATTATTTGTAAGATGAAAGCCTTGCATAGCTCATGAGTGAAGAATATTTTATATATTTGGCTTTGCCGTTGCTGTTGGCCTACACCACTGGTGTCACACTTCGACTCGCAGAAAACGCCAGAACAGAAAAATAACGAGTTTGAAATATAATTTATTAAGTAAACCTCGAAACTGCGCTGCAGCATCACTTCTCTAGCAAGGCTGATGAGACATATTCTTCGCGATACCTTGTCGGTGTAAACGCAAGTGATGGACGTCCGTCGGTCGAAAGTGACGTGGTGCTCAAGCAAATGAAAGTGTGCGCATCAGCAAACCAAAAGTCGCATGGCCCCAGTGTTACTTGACGTAACTAATTGCAACACTGAGTGAGCACGTAGTTGAAAAAGATCGCCAAAATTTATGACGTCATTACGGCGTGACGTGGTGACGTAATCACGGGACATCTTCGCTTGATCAACGATGTACTGATCTTTGGGGCAGTGCTAAACCAAACTGAGGTGTGTGCGTGAGCGGGGTTGAGGGGTGATCAAGATTATAGAAGGATGGGGAAGAGTAGCACAAGAACATAGCTTTCGCTTTCGATTCGTCTTATGATGCTGCGTGACATAAAAACAGGCGTTAATTCATGGAACTAATGCAGAACACTTATCCACTTATAAACCACCAATTGATGGATTATTGTCTATCCATCTATCTATCTATCGATTGATCAAGCCACTCACGTCTGTGTGCTCTCGTGTATGCGCCAAGAGTGTCAGATAACAATTGTTGGGGTTTAACGTCCTAAAACCGCATTGTGATTACGAGAGCCGCCGTATAGTGGAGGGCTCCGAAAATTTAGACCACCCGGAGTTGTTTAACGTGCGCCTAAATCCAAGCGCACGGGCCTCTATCATTTTCGGCTCCGTGAAAAATGTGGCTGCCGCTGCCGGGATTCGATTCCGAGACCTACGGGTCAGCAGCCGAGTGCCTTAGGGCCGTTCCACGCGCTTCCCGCACAACCGCAACGCACGTGCCAGGACCCCTACCGCACGCAAGCGGGGGACAAATCAGCCAATTGGCGACGCTCTCTCACCCTCCGCAGCATCGCCAATTGGCTTATTTGTCCCCCGCTTGCGTGCAGGGTCCCGGCACGTGCATTGCGGCTGCGCGGGAAGCGCGTGAAACGGAGAGCCGTTCCACGCGCTTCCCGCACAGCTGCAACGCATGCTAGCGGTAGTGGTTAGAAGATGAGAAAAGGCACCTAATTTCTGCAACCCGGTCGGGAGCACGGCGCAGTGCCTCGCATGCTAGCGGAAGACAAATAAGCCAATTGGCGATGTTCTTTCACCCCCCCCCCCCGCTTGGGTGCGGCAGGTGTGCTGGCACGTGCGTTGCCTGTGTGCGGCTAGCGCATGGAACGGCCCTTAGCCACTTAGACTGCCGTGGTGGGTCAAAATTGTCATATCAGAAGAAGATAGGTGCACGGCGAATATGATCCACAGGTCACGACACAGATAATGTGGCTGTGTGCTGCTAATACGTCATGAAACCCTTTTCGCCAATGACATGCCACACACCCACACAGCACTGCTCGCTGTATCGACTACGGGCATACGTTTTTTTTTACCATATCTGTTTAATCTTTTCAAAATAATCGGCACTAGTTCCACGAAGCAGCAGCATTGCCAGATCGACAGTAACGCGCGCGCCAATGGCAACAAGTCTCTCTCAGCCACGCGTACTTGAAACGCAGCCAACGGCCGCCTCATGTGGATCAACCGCACGCTAGACGCCTACGAGAGCAAATCTGAGCAGTTCCTGGAGGCCCACTTTACCGGCACGCTGCAGTCGCTGTGCCGCCAGTTCCGCATGGAGATCGTTGTCCGCAAGAAGGTCCAGGACTACCGGAACAACTGCGATGGTCAGATCTTCGCGCTCAAGAAGAAAGCATGAAAAAGGGACGTCGTCTCCGCGAGCCCTTCTCTCCCGTGGACGCTCTCCGTGCTCGAAAGGAGTGAAAGGGCTCGTTCTACGATGTCCGCAAGCGCTGGACGTGTGACGCTAACCGGCAGCCTTCCTCTTGTGCTTGATTCTGAAGCCTAGCCTTTTATTCTGACGCCATTCAATGTGACTGCCGTAAATTTCTATAGCTTAAAATTCACCCGTAAACTTGTGCCGTGAACAGGTTCGCCTTAAGCCTGTTTTGGTTTAAACTAGATTTGCGCATTACATGACGTACTCAATGATGGAATAACACTGAGCGGTACTACATTCGTCCCTCAGCTATTGTCTGCCTTATATTGTAGTTCAAATATGGTAATTTCGGCCTGATGTATACTCGAAACCTGCGACAGTATGCACTTGTAATGCTGTGTGGGAGTGCCCTTTCAAGGTATTGCCATCCTTCAAAGGTCATAAATACTTGGGTGTCGCAGTTTTTTAGGTCAACGTCTCATATATGAAAATTTTCGCGCTTTTTTAAATAGATTGTCAAGCACCGAACGTTTATTAGTCGCAATAAATTAAACATACCCTGCGTTTGCATAATTTCAAAACTTTCTAGTGCGAATGCCTATAGGAAGCTTATCACGTTAATAATTGTTCAATTTTACAATGCTCTCACAAAGTGTTACTCGTTTATTTTCCGAAGTAGCAGTATACCTTCAGTAAAATATAGAATTATAGGTGAATATATTTTTCACAGCCACTGTGTTGGAGCTGCAACTAGATATGACTTGATATTGTTGAAAAATAGGTTGCGTGCTTTGTTGTTGTTATTGGTCTCTGCGCGTGGCACACAGCTGCTGGGATGATGATTATGGTGATGACGTTGGTGACGATGACGAAGTGCGAGTTCAGCATACTAAGGGCAGGCTAATTATATACAATGCTTCCCATTGGCGATACTTAGCGCTATAGGTGGCACGTCACTAGTGAGATATGGCGCGAAGGGCGCTCAATAAAGATCGCCTCTGCGCTCGTGCACGGCGATGTGCGCGCGCGCCTACATATACCATCTGTATATGCATACCATCTGTAAGGCATACCATCTGTAAGGCATACCATCTGTATGCCTTACAGGTCGTGATAACCCGTTCGCGCACGCTAATCTCGTGATGGGAGTGATTCGTACGTCTTGTACTCTCACAGCAAGGCTTGCGTTGAGGTTACAGGGTGCTTAAACGTCACTTCTTTCTCTACAACAACCTCGTTTGTGAAAGGAGCGCGCTGCTCAAACGTAGAAAAATTACAGCTGTGACAGTTCGTGCTCGTCCTCTGTATACGTGCGCGTTCATTCGGTCGATTCTTCTTTGTGTTTGAGCAGCGCACCATAAGTGTCGAGCTTTGACAGTTGTTAGTTCGAGCCCATCTTGTGATTTTGGTACGTCCTTTGTGCTTGAGCAGTGGGCTGGAAGTGCTTGCTGTTTTCGCGTGATATTCCCGTATGTAGCCGCCACATTCATTACTTCCCCTCGCGGTAAAGCAGACTTTCTTTATTAGTTCTTTGATGTCATCGTTTCACGTAGTTCACGATATGTTAAGTCTAGGTTAACAACTGCCGCTACCATAATTGTTGAATTATCATGGAGGCTAGTCGTAGGGATGGAAATGTGCCGCTATACTCGTCAACGTGGGTGCATTCATTTCGAACGGTGGTATACCTGCCAAACACCAATAGACATTGCACAAGCTCTTGTGTCTGAATGCGCAACAAACGCTCAACTTCTTCCGTGAATACACACTCCCTATTCGTGTTATATCAATTCCTATGACGGAGCCAAGTTTTCCTTTTTCAGTTTTTGCTATTTCTTGGCATTATAAACCATCATCGTTATTATCGTCACCATCATCAGCCTGATTGCGTCCACTGCAGGGCAGACGCCTCTCCCACGTTCCGCCAAATCAACCCAGTCCTGCGCTTTCTGCTGTCACGGTGTACATGGATTCTGTTGACACGGACTGATGACTTAGCTGTCTTTTGTGATTAATTCGAAAATCACTATCAATCGCGCTCCATCGAAACTAACTGGTCAATGTTCAAAAATGAGATGTTGCGTCGAACCACAAAATATATTCCCACTATTATTGTTAAAGAGCGAGCACAGTCCCCGTGGTTTAACGGTAAACTAAAGAAACTCAAGAATAAGAAAAAAATAGTATACAGATATGCTAAGTGTTCCAATTCTAACACGCCTTGGGCTAAGTATTTCGCTGCAACTAAAGATTATCTAACTTCAATCACGCAGGTCAAAAGTCACATTTACGGGACCACGCTACCTTCTTTGCTGTATAACAATCCTATAGGTTGTACCATGTGGCGAGAAGACAAGAGTTTTATTCTTTTAGCGAGACGGCTCAGTGCTCTCCCATAGTTGAGTACGAAGTACTCGAAATCGTTAAACATTTTTTCTAAACAGACAAGCTAGAGCTCGCCAGCTTCAAAGACAGTTCGGCGAAAGCCACGAAGTAGAATACACCGATACCGCTAAATCAAACGAGAGCTGCGTTATATATTAGCAGTTCAACCAATGCCGCATACCGCTAAAACTGTCGCAGCGCCAATTGAAACAACCTGTACAACGACGGCGGAAGTGGCGGTGAATGCGCTAGCTATTCTACCTAAAGAGGCAAATAATGCCTCCGCGTTAGTCTTGTCTGATCCCCAGGAAGCCTTCAGAATGTTTCTCCGTGGTGGACTATCGAATGTCGCCTTGAAAATAGTATGTGACAGGCTGATATAGGACCATGCCATAATTTCGTGCCCATACCACGAATGTATCTCGGGTAAAGCGCTGGCGCACAGTTTCGCTCGTGATTTGAGCAACCGGGCGAAGAACGACACCGATAATCAGTACGAACCTTGCACTGCACGCGATATACTCGAGCATCAACGGAAGACAAGACAGAGGTATGTCCCACCGCACAAATCGCTTAAAGTTGACGAAGCTTGCCAGCTAAGGCTAATTCAGGTTAACACATATCCACCTTTGGAAAGGTGGCATCAGATAAACTCCAGTGCGTATGTCAACCAATGTCCGTGGTGCAAGTCGAGAGCGACGTTGCAACACGTCACGTGGGACTCCCGGAGCAAGCCTATGGAGTTACAGTCGCCTCTGATACTCACGCTACTGGAAAGCCTTGGAAGGCGGTCCTCGCCCGACCTGACCTGAAGACCCAGAAGGGTCTCCTGGATCAGGCCGGTCGAGCTGCAGCGGCAACTGGTGTCCTGGAATGGGCAAACCACTCTTGACATTCTCCCCTCCCTTCTTTTTTTCACAAATAAATTGTTGCATCATCAGCAGTATAGTGACAGGGACGAACACATGTGACGCGGATATAAAAACACAAGGCATGCACACGGAAGAACGTCGAGACGTTCGTCCCTGTCACTTCGTGTGTTCGTCACGTTGGCGCACTATTCCGTCTGTCAAGAAGCCATGTAAATAGGTTCTTAAATAGAAGAAATATACTGCACAATACTAAGAGACACATTCTTTGGTACCAATTCACACTTGCTGTTTTTGAGTTTGTTGCATCAAAAGTTATGTTGATAAAACAGTGCAGTTTACCTTCCGTATATAACCAGGAAAACAACGGTGGAAGATGATGGAAATAAAGCTGCTGGTTTACCTTTGCTTTCTGAAAGTCTGTAGCGAAAATCGAGGTATGTGACAAAACGGCTTTCCCATAGTAGAGTATTAAGTACTCTAAATCGTTAACCACTTTTACAAAACACATTCGCCAAGAGCTCGTTAAGCATGTCCACGGGGCCGCTTTCAGCTCTCCAGAGTACGAAGGAGCAAATAACTTCTTTAAAGAAAAAAAAAACCCGGCAAGATGTGGAAGAATTGTCTCCTTCCCCCAGGTGGCAGCCATGAGTCCTAGCGCTCTGGCGGCATCCTCGGCTTGCCGAAGGACGTTGAGTTGCACTTCGGGGTCTGCGCTTAGCAGTGTGGCCTCCAACTGCTCTACATTGCTGTATGTTTTATACTGCCATGCCACTGAGGGGCAAGCCCATACTACATGATTGAGATACGCCCTTTGATTGCAGAACTTACACAAATCTGAGTGTATCTCTGGGTAGATTCAGTCAAATGTTACCAGGTTCGGGAACGTGTTGGTTTGTAAGAGGCGCCATGCCGTCGCCTGCTGCTTGTTGAGCGAGGTATGTGCCGGGGGGATTCGAACCCTTCCTAGCCTGTTGTGTTTTGTAATCTCTTCATAACTAATCACGTGCTTTCTCTCCGCCCCCGGACTTCGCGCTGCGCCTGTTCGGCCGGCCAGTTCTCGAGCCAGGTCGTGCGCGATTTCGTTTCCGGGGAGGGAGGAGTGAGCAGGTGCCCATACAATATGAACTACCCGTTCGTCGCAAAAGTTTGCCAGAATTCTTAGCGCTTCCGGTGAGATCCTTCCCTTGGCATAACTTTCAACAGCGGTTTTGGAATCGCTGATCACAACTTCGGCTTTTGTGGAGGCTAGTGCTAGTGCTATAGCCGCCTGCTCCGCCACTTCCGCCCTATCTGAACGTATACTGCCACCGACGTTGGAATCCGTTTGAATATTTGTAGCTACTGTTAAGGCGTTTATTAGCCGGCAACGAGCGAGAATATACAATGGCGACAGTCACAGCCAAGCACGGGCTCTCAGCGCGAGCGGCGTCCTTGTTGGGTAGCCCCACTAGAAGGTACTCAAGAGTTCGACCCATTTCAGAGTTCAGAGGCTTCGCTACAATTACCCCGGGGTCGAAGAGGGAGCTGCCTGGCGACTTAACAGCTTGTTACTATGAGCGGGTAATAATAAGCCTTCAGGCGCTCCACGTTGACGATGTCTCGCCCATGGCGGCGCATGTCCGAAGATTGTTCAACGGGTTCGATCAGATAGTTGACGGGTGAGGTGCGCTCGATGACACGGTAGGGGCCTTCGTATTTGGGACGTAGTTTGGAAGAGAAGCCAGCTGCAGAGGTCGGGATCGAGAGCCATACCAGCGCACCAGGAAGGAACGTGGGCTCAGAAGTGGTGGAGCCATCACGAATACTCTTCTGCCGCTCTTGCTCTTGCGTCGTAAAAGTCTTGGCAAGCTCGCGACACTCTTCAGCAAGCCTGGCTGTCTCGGAAATAGGTGTACACTCAGATGGATATGGCGTGTACGGGAGTATCGTGTCCATGGTGTGCGACGAGTGCCTTCCGTACAGCAAGTAGAAAAGTGAAAAACCAGTCGTGCTCTGAGGGGCGGTGTTAGGCGTAGGTGACGAAGGGCAGTATATTATCCCAATTAGTGTGGTTGGCAGCGACGTACATAGAAAGCATGTCGCCGAGGGTGTGGTTAAAGCGTTCGGTGAGGCCATTCGTCTGTGGGTGGTAAGCAGTAGTTTTGCGGTGGACAGAATGGCACTCCGTCAGAATGCCTTCGATGACTTCCGACAAAAAGACACGGCCTCGATCGCTGAGAAGCTCTTGGGGGGGGGGGGGGGGTCCATGGCGCAGTATAAATCGATGCAGCAGGAAGGACGCAACATCGCGCGCAGTAGCCGCAGGGAGAGCGGCGGTTTCGGCGTATCGCGTTAAATGGTCAACGGCAACGATGGCCCAGTGGTTACCAGCCAACGTCAGAGGAAGTGGTCTATACAAATCGATACCTACGGGCCCAAAGGGACGGTCAGGGCAAGATAACGGTTGCAGACCGGCGTGCGACATGTGGGTTGACGGTTTACGGTGTTGGCAAGTGAGGCAAAAGCGAACGAACTGCTGCACATAGCGGTACATCCCGCACCAGAAGTAGCGTTGTCGAATGCGATGGTAGGTTTTGAATACCCCAGAGTGCGCACATTGCGGATCAGAATGGAAGGATTCACATATCTCTGACTGCAGACTGCGGGGTATTACGAGTAACCACTGCCGGCCATCGGCGTCGTAATTGCGTCGGTGTAGAAGGTCGTCACGGATGGCGAAATGGCAAGCTTGACGACGCAAGGCACGCGTGGATGGCGTTGCGGATGGATCAGAGAGCATGTCGATGAGCGGGCCGATCCAATTATCCTTTCGCTGTTCGGTGGCGATGATGTCAACATCAATGGCAGAAACAGCAGCCGAGGATACTGAGCAGAGCACATCACCTTCAGGCAGAGGGGAGCGCGAGAGGGCGTCGGCGTCAGCATGCTGCCGTCCGTTGCGGTACAGCACGCGGATGCCGTAGTCTTGTAAGCGAAGAGCCCAACGGGCGAGACGGCCTGAGGGATCCTTCAATGATGAAAGCCAGCATAGTGCATACAAATAAGGTCGAAACTTTGTAAGAGCTCAGACGATCGCCAGGCACTCTTTCTCCGTGACGCTGTAGTTTTCTCGGCTCTCGTGAGCGTACGGCTTGCATATGCTACGACATATCAGGGAATCCGGGTTTGCGCTGCGCCAGGACAGCGCCGAGGCCTACACGGTGCGTCTGTGTGCACCTCCGTTGGGGCTGTAGGGTCGTAGTGGCGTAGAATGGGAGGCGACGTCAACAAATGGCGGAGCTTCGCGAACGCGTCGTCACACTCGGATGACCACGAATTGAAGGACCCGTTACTTCCAAGGAGCTTCGTCAGCGGTGATATGATCGTGGCAAAATTTCGTATGAAGCGTCGGAAGTATGAGCACAGGCCCACGAAACTACGCAGTTCTTTGACAGATGCAGGTTTGGGGAATTCGGCCACGGCCTGAAGCTTGGCAGGATCAGAAGGAATGCCATCTTTGGACACGACGTACCCCAGTATGGTGAGTTGCCGTGCTGCAAAGCGGCACTTTTTCAGATTTAGTTGCAAGCCGGCATTGCTCACACATGCGAAAACTTCTTTCAGACGTTGGAGATGCGTGGAGAAATCCGGAGCAAAGACAATGACATCGTCGAGGTAACACAAGCACGTGTACCATTTCAACTTGCGCAGAACGGTGTCCATCATGCGCTCAAAGGTCGCAGGTGCATTACATAGACCAAACGGCATGACGTTGAACTCGTACAAGCCGTCTGGCGTGACGAATGCGGTCTTTGGTCGAGCGTCGTCAGCCATGGGTACTTGCCAGTACCCCGAGCGCAGATAAAGAGAAGAAAAAAAATCGGCTCCATGAAGGCTGTCAATCACGTCATCGATGCGTGGCAGTGGGTAAACATCCTTGCGAGTGATCTTATTGAGCTGTCTGTAGTCCACACAGAACCGCACAGAACCGTCTTTCTTCGCAACAAGAACAACAGGAGACGCCCATGGACTGTCCGAGGGCCGAATAACGTCGCGTCGGAGCATATCGTCAACCTGATCATTACTCGACGTTCAGCAGGCGACACGCGATATGGACGTTGCCGTAAAGGTGGATGGGCACCAGTGTCGATGCGATGCGTAACAACGGACGTGAGACCGAGAGAACTTCGCCTGACATCGAAAGAAGAACGATATTCTTGCAACAGGTCCAGAAGTTGGGAATGCTGTATGGCCGTAAGGTTGTCAGCGATGGAGGGGCCAAATACATCAGCAGATGACGAATCAGAAGTGAAAACAGCATTGATGGTACACGACCTGGGCCGCGCGTGTCATCGGGTACGTCCAGGACTTGTGCGTCGTCGACTGGTTCCACTCTGCCGAAACATTCCCCTCGAAGCAAGGTAACAGCGTACGGGGACGGGTTGGTTACAAAAATAGCAGTGTTGCCCTGGTTGACCTGCACGGTCGCGAAAGGTACTAGCAGCCCTTCCCTGCTGCAAGCGCGGTCAGATGGCGAAACAAGTCCAATGGTGTCGGAGAGACCAGCGCAGTAGACAGACACAGCCGTCGTCGAGTTTGGAGGCACTGTTGTATCGTCTTTCGTTAGAATCTTGCTCAGTGTCGGGGGACTGTATTCTGGCGTCAAATGCGAGAAGGGTGAGAGCTCAATTTCGGCGGCGGCACAATGGATGACGGCGTCATGGCGGGAGAGAAAGTCCCATCCCAGGATGACGTCATGAGAGCATGCCTGAATGATGATGAACTGGGCGACATACAGAACGTCCTGGATGACAACACGAGCTGTGCACCCTGCTGTAGGATGAATGCAGTGCAAACTTGCAGTACGGAGGGATAACCCAGAAAGTGGCGTCGTCACTTTTCGAAGTAAGCGGCAGAGTTTTTCGTCCATAACTGATACGGCAGCTCCAGTGTCAATAAGAGCCGATGCACAAACACCGTCCACAAGCACGTCAATGACATTCGAGGGGCTGCTCTGAGGGCTTTCACATTGCGATAGCGTCGCAGTCCTTGCCTCGGGGACTGCGACGACTAGATTTCCCGCTCATGAGCTGCCGCACTTGGTCGCATGTGGGACAGGGAACGACGTCGGGGAGACGGCGATATTCGAGATGGACCTGGGCGAGATCGAGGTGGCATAGACGGCGGTTCTTCGCGATAAGGACGGCTGAGTTGGCCAGCAACAGGTGAAGAAATTGGAGCCGGCTGTACGCGATGGCAGTAACGGGCCACGTGACCAACGTAACCGCATGCAAAGCAGATGGGCCGGTTGTCGGGTGCGCGCCATCTGTTCACTGGGGTAGGTCTCACGCATGTCGCAAGGGCTGATGGACGGAACGGTGGCTGCATGGTGGACTGAAGCTGAGGCTGAGGGGTTACGTCAACATACCTAGCGGGCATACCCGCTGCAAAGGACGGAGGTCGAGCGGCAGCTTCGGCGTAAGTCAGAGGTGCGGGTGCTGGAACGACTTGGGGCAGCCTGGCAACCACTTGCGCGTAACTCAGGGGCGCAGGAGCCGGAGGCTGTGGGGGATGGTACGCAGGCATTACCTGCGCTATTTCCTGTTCAATCGCTCGACGGATGGGAGGGAGAAGGGTAGTAGGCGATTGTTGAACGTCGGTTGGTGGGCAAAGGGCAGGAGCGAGAACTGACGCGCGATTTCCTCACGGATGAAGGACTTTAGGTCTGCCATCAACGCCACTTGGTCACAACTGGCCTCCAAGCCAGCAAGCGTTGCAGCTCGTGGTGGGGAGCGTCGGGTCATCGAACGCTGCCGGCGGAGCTCCTCGTAGCTCTGGCACAGTGTGATGACCTCAGCCAATGTGCCGGGGTTTTTGGCGAGCAGCATCGTGAAGGCATCATCGTCAATGCCTTTCATGATGTTTCGGATCTTGTCAGACTCAGACATGGAGTGATTAAATTTGTTGCATAGGTCCAGGACGTCTTCAATATAGCTGGTGAATGACTCACCAGCCTCCTGAGCACGTTCACGTAAGCGCTGCTCGGCTTGCAGCTTGTGAATAGCAGGGCGGCCGAAGACGTTGATCATTGCGGTCTTAAAACCGGACCAGGTGCCAAAGCGGACACGTGGTTGTTGTACCACAAACTGGCAACACCCGTAAGCTAGAATACCAAGTTAGTCAGCTTGCCGTCCTCGTCCCATTTGTTGGGGACGCTCACGCGCTCGTAAATGGCGAGCCAGTTCTCCACGTCAGTGCCATCAGCGCCAGTGAAGATGGGTGGATCGCGGATTCTGGGGACATCGGGACAAGGGGGTGGCATTGGAGGAGGTGTTTGCTGAGAAGCGTCGTGGTACATAGTAGATGGCAGGGTACGTGATCGTAGCTCCAAGGGCATAGACAGGGATCGCAGCACTCTCCACCAAACTGTTAAGGCGTTTATTAGCCGGCAACGAGCGAGAATATACAATGGCGACAGTCACAGCCAAGCACGGGCTCTCAGCGCGAGCGGCGTCCTTGTTGGGTAGCCCCACTAGAAGGTACTCAAGAGTTCGACCCATTTCAGAGTTCGGAGGCTTCGTTACACTACGATTACCATGCTTCGGCCATTCTCGTATTCTGCTGCATCTAAATAGACCTCGTCCCAGGCGTTGCCAAACATTTTATGTAGGCGTTTCGCCCTTTCTATTCTTCTAGCGCGGTGATGCTCAGGATGCATATTTCTAGGTATAATGGAGGCACCACGATATGCCCCCTTGCTTGCCGCGGAATGCCCTTTTTCACCCCATGTTGCACGTTTTACGTGACGCCAATTGTGTCTAAAATATGCCTGCCCGTAGGGCTCTGGGTTAACCGATCATACTGTGCTATCGTAGGGGCCTCTATTAGCTCTGCGAGCGTGTTATGTAGCCCTAGAACCAAGAACTTGTCATTCGGCGCTTTTAATGGTAGACCTATTGTTTGTTTATATGCTTTCCTATAGATGCAATCTATTTTGCTCTGTTCGGCTGCGTGTAGTTTAGGATATGGGGCAACGTACACGAAGCGGCTGACTACGACTGGACTAAACGAACTAAGTTGTGTTCATTCATACCATAGTTTTTGTTGGCTATTCGTTTGATCAGCCTGCTTGTTTGGTGGACGCTGTTCTCTAATAGCCTAATAGTTTGTCCATTGTGCCCATTCTCAGATATACGGAGGCCGAGAATTCGTAGGTTCGCTACCGTGGGTATTTTACTTCCCCCTGCAAAAATCGTGATGTCTGGCCTTTCCTGTATGCTTTTGCGTCCCTTACATGAGGGCCTATAAATGAGCGATTCCGACTTTTCGGGAGAACATTTTAGCCCCTTACCTTCTACATATCTCTCTACAGTGTCAACAGCTTCTTGTAATATGTTTTCAATGTCGCCGTCACTCCCACCCGTCACCCAGAGGGTGATGTCGTCTGCGTATATGCTATGTCCGAGGCCCTCAATCTGGTCAAGTTTTGCGGGTTATAGGCCAATCATCGCCACTTTAAATAACAAGGGAGACAGCACCGAACCCTGTGGCGTCCCCCTACTGCCCAATTCAATCTCTTCAGACCTTGCCTCTCCGACCGCAATTCTCGCAGTACGGTCGGATAGGAAGTATCTCACATATGCGTAGGTGCACTGTCCTATCCCCAGTCCCTGAAGATTCTCTAATATGGCTCCGTGTGTGATGGTATCGAAGGCCTTAGTGAGATCAAGGCCGAGGATAGCCTTAGAGTCTAAAGATCTAGTCCCCACGTCGAGTATTTGATGGTTAATCCGTAACATGATGTCCTGTGTTGGTAGTTTAGGTCTGAAACCGATCATGGTATGTGGGAAGAGACCGTTCTCCTCCATGTAGGTAGTAAGACGCGTAAGGATGACGTGCTCCACGAGTTTGCCTATACATGAAGTTGGTGAAATTGGTCTAAGGTTATCCAGCTGGGCTTTCTTTCCCGGCTTCTGAATCATAATGACCTGAGCAGTCTTCCATTGACGTGGAATGGTCCCACTCTCCCAACACTTATTCATGTACTCAGTGAGCGCCTTAAAGGATTCGTCGTCCAAGTTTCTGAGCGTCTTATTAGTTATTTTATCAGGTCCCGGTGCAGACCTCGGATTTAGTCGAGCGAGCTCGAATATAACCTCGGCCTCCGTTATATCAGCATCGAGTATAAGGTTGTCCCGCCCCTTGTAACCGGAAAGTGGTTCTTTTGTTGCGTCTGCGAAGTACTTTTTTCGTAGCTTGTGGAAGTGCTCCTTATCTGTTCCTGCATATAGTTATGTATTACATGTTGCAGCATATGCCTCTATGCAGCCTTTGTACTTTGCGGGTCTAGGAGACTTCGGAGAATGTTCCAAGTGTTTGACATCTTCATTTCTTTATCCATCAAGTAACACGAGGCTTCCCACTGTTGTTGGGTCAGCCGATTCGCATGGAGCTCTATCTTTTTGTCGAATGCAGCTACTTTCTTTCTTAAATTACGATTGTATTTTTGTCTCTAACAGCGCTTTTGAATGCTAGTCCTTGCCTCCCACAGATGCAACAGCTTGCTGTCCATCTCCGCCATTCCCGCTTCTTCGAGAACAATTTTAGTGGCTTTATTGACACTCTGTTGGAGCTTCTCTACCCATTTTTCTATATCTACTATGGTATTATCTGAATCCTCCTCTCGAATCTTGCGGAAATAGTCCCATTCTTCAAGTGCCAGTCGTCTACCTTGCTTTTTTTGAGGGCCTGCATGCACCGCTGTAACTACAACATAATGATCGCTGCCAAAATTCTGCTGCGTGTTTACCCATGGCGAGTCTGCTACGTTCTTCGTAAAAGTTAGGCCCCGTGTTGTGTCATTACTTACGCTGTTGCCTATTCTTGGGGGCTCCTCAGGATTAGTTATCAGCGTAAGGCCCTCGTGTTGAGCGTCTGCCCATAAGTTGCGTCCCTTTATATTCTCGACAGTGTATCCCCTGCAGAGTTCAAAGTACCACTTTTTCTAAACACACCCTCAAATGAGAGTTGATGTGCTTGTCGCCTTGCTTTTTTTAACTGTGTACGTAACCTTGGAATC
Organism: Rhipicephalus microplus; assembly: GCF_013339725.1. Classification (NCBI taxonomy): domain Eukaryota; kingdom Metazoa; phylum Arthropoda; class Arachnida; order Ixodida; family Ixodidae; genus Rhipicephalus; species Rhipicephalus microplus. Next base: position 122,375,374 of record NC_051167.1, read on the forward strand.
TCATGTCCCGGTGATTCTACCGCCGAGTTGATGTATACTATTTAAAAGTATGTGCACCTACCCTTTTGACCCATTTCCTATGTAGTGTCAGTAGTGAGTTATATGCATATGTTATTCTGATTGAGTCTGATTTCTGCTGTTTGTTCTATGTGAAAGTGTTCGTTTTTGTATTGTGGTGCTGTGATGCACAACTGTGAATATGCGAATGTATTTCTAAGTACTCATTCTTCAAGCATTAGTTATGCTCTGTACATAGTGTACATTTCTTCTAAACAGAATGTATTGGCCTATACATCACTGTCGGGCCGCATTCACCATCTTGCTGCCCACGCAACTGTACGAATAAGTGTTCAGTGAGTGCCTTGTGCCGCTTAGCCGAACCTTGTCGAAGCTGCATGGTTTGGCAACCACCCCACAAGCTACAACCCCCCTATCCACTGAGTTTTTCTGAAGACATATACCAGGTGTCGACCTGTGAAGTGAGCCTCCGATGTACCACACGAGCGCTTGTATCTCCTTTTGGGTCAGACCTCGCTGTTGGTTGGTTTGATCCGCCAGGGGGGGTGGGGGAATTCATAAGTAATCGGAAGAGTCTTCATTTAGGCATTAAATGAATTACAAATTTTGTGTATACAAGTTCGGGGGTTGTAGTCATAGTCGGAATCGAGACCACCTACAGCGGCGAATGTATGGGAAATAAAAGGGAAGTAGCAAGCAACAGTACAGAAAACAATGAATTAACGTAATTAATAAAATACATGGCAGATGCAATATTTAGGCAAATTTGAAAGTGTATTTTAAGGTGCGAACGGTTCTACGTTGAGATATGTCGCCGTTGGCGTTGTCGGCAAATCAGTCAACGCAGGGTTTGTCGATATCACAAGCCACTGGCCTCTAACCTCACTTTGTTCCTCCATCAGGCGCGCCAGCCCCTGGGTCACATGCAGGGCTAGCACGTGCACTGCGACTGGCTTCTCTTTGTGCAACAGGGCGCTCGGATTCTCGCTTGGTTAGCGACGCGTACGCAGAGTAATCTTCGTATCACTCGATCGCCGGCAGTTTTTGCGGCAGCGTGTAACGGGTGTTACACTGCTTCGACTGCGATAGCCAAAAACTACAAAGTCACTTGGCTTTGCCCCAGCATGAAGCTACGCTCAGAACTAGCATTGTGAACTATCATAATCGCCAATAAATTTTTACCACGAATTGCCATGCCCTAAAACAAACTTCACCCCCCCACCCCCCAAAAAAAAAAGTTGGCTTACTGCAATTATGCGCACACCAACGGCAATCATACCGGTGGATTATAATTGCAGTACTGGATATCAAACAGTTCTTACTTCCAGCTGCGGCCACTGCGATTTAGATGGAGGCGAAAAACCTGTAAATATATATATTTGTGTGCTCAGAATAGGGTGCACGTTGAAGAACCATGGGAAGTCGATATTTCCGGAGCGCTCCACTGCGCCGTCTCTCATAGTGATGTGGTGGTTTTGAGATGTAAACCTCCACATTATTGTAATTCAAATTGACGAATAATATGAGAATACCGCTTTGCATGAGCAGTACTCCAAATAAAACTAAATGGCAGTATCACCTAAAGCTCTGAACAATTCAGAGATTCTGATTAATTTTTAGTCTTTAAAATATTTGAATTCTATTAATTTTATGAAGCAAAGATGGCTCGTGGTAAAAAGCTGGAAGAAGCTTTAGCTTCGCCACAAAGCAGAATGCAATAGCGTAACGGGCCCCGTTCGGATCGCCTTCTAAAACGGCAGCCTCTCCGAGGACACCTCAACCGGGGATACTCCGGGGGCACCTCAACTGTGCCGACAGGAAGAAGCGTCTGAGCAAGTAACATTGGCCGTTTCAAACTATCTTTCGATGCCTATACTCAAAGTAAATTAGCGAAGTGAGCATTACGTTGTAATTATTTATCTTGCGAATCAGCGAAAGGCCCAGTAATTGTCCGTAAAGCAACACGTGAACGTACGCCGTTTACCTCACTTTGCCACTTTGCTGAGGATTTTGTTGATGATGGCCGTTAAATATGTCTGAGCGCTTTGTAATGTTTCGGGCCTTTGAAGCCTTTTCTCTGGGGGCAACTCACATTTCTCTACGCCTGGAGCAGTTCTGTGTACGCTGCTACCACGCAATATTACATGCGTTGAGAAGAGTCATCAGATCACACGAAATTTGTATAAGGTTTATCTCGGAAGCAGTTAAGATCAGTGACTCGTTACTCTGGTAGGGCATCTACTTTCCGCGCAGAAGGCAGGGTAGAACTCCCTTATTAATTCTGGTTTTTTAAGGGTTAAGCTCCTGAAGCCGGGGGTCTGTACATGCTTTTGTCTCTCTTGGTACGTGACCACCTAGTTTTATGATTCACTCAGCAGGTGCGAATGGATGGATGGACGGACGGACGGGCGGGCGGGTGGGTGGGTGGATGGACGGACGGATGGATGAACGGACGGACGGGCGGACGGATCGACAGGCAGGCAGGCAGATAAAACCCTCCGAAGCTTCACCTCACTTATCATCATTCACTCCTTGGATGTGCTGTGATTTTTTATCAATCATTTATGTGCATCTATATCAAATTTCAACTCACTGACAATGACTACTCTTCACTCCCAACCAACGACGCCACCACCAACGCCGATACCAGAATTATCATGAAATTAGCCATTTAACGCAATCACTTTAATGGCGTAAAGATTATGAAGTTAAAAGCGTGCTAATTTCCATTCGTGAAAACGACGATGACGTTCCTTCTCGTATGGCCGGTACCTACACGCGGGAAAATCACATCACTGACGCTCCAGGTATGAGGGCTCTGCTAAAATTGTACCGGAGATAAATTAACTGAATATCATATTATATTTAACGTTAAATGTTATTTGAAAATAGCAGCCTAGACATTTTAGCTCTTTAAAGCATACTGGAATAATGTACCCGTCTATTGTTCCATCGCTTGTACTGGGTACTGCCCAGCCTTCAAAAGAGAAATTTCAAATTCAAAAGAGAAATATGAATTTTTGCTGTTACTATGCTGTCTGATCTGAATGGAGAAAATAAAAATTATTTCACTATTAATGTTTTCAAGTGCTTTTTTTCTTTTTGTTATAAATATTTATAACTCTAATAGTATAAAAACTTCATGTAATCAATTCTTGGCCAATTTTTCTGTGTGGTAAGAGTCATGGTTGAAGTATCATCATCACCGTTCATTCGTTGCGGGGCCACGCGTCGGCGGTAAGTGAGCCAATATGAATAGATCTCGTAAAAATTGGTTACGTTAGCGTCGGCGACTGATGGTTAAAACGGTGGCATCGGTCCCTGATGGCGCAGTCACTCATCCAGCGGAATTAACGTACTATAGTCGGATACAACTCAAGAAGTTCGTATATACCCCGCCCAGACGGGCGATGCGCTAGAGCCAATCACCTTCGCGACTAAAGAAATAGTTCTTCTCGTGCACTGGACGGCGCTCCCGTAAGGCGGAGTATCCGACAGTATGGTTCATGACGTCAGCCCGGAGTGCGCGCTCATTGGTGCAGGCTCGTGGGCACCCGCCTTTAAGAAAGAAATGCCACGGACTTCCCGAAGTTGTATCTGGCTATAGAGTGCTCACTCTAGATGATTGGCACATGTCTACAAAAAAAAAAAAAACTGAAACAACGCGAACCACAGGACAAGAGAAAGAACACTCAGTATGTGTTACAGTTCGCGCTGTTAGCTCATTTTCTGGAAGTTACCGTTACCTTAACAACCACTACTACAATGATTTGCAGTCTTTCATCCTCATTATAGCAGTGATGAAATACAATCGTTTCATCTCATGATTGAAGCGTCTACTTACCCACCTGTGGTCAAACAGCCAATCAGCGCGCATCGAGAGCAGTGTCTCCAACGATTAAAGTCTCAGAATACGGTCCTCTACACTTGTATTATCGCGAAGAGAAACACCACCAGAGTATATAAAGCATGGTTTTTGGCACAGACCAACATTTACGCATACCTTGAATGTCGCTTGGCGAATCTGTCCTTTCAGCAGGCGTCCCCACATCGCTTCTTGTTTCGACTAAGGTTACTGTATGTGTTAACTTCAGCCAGCATATACAGTAACTACTCTATGCTGCCAACGTAGGTGGGACTTACTCAGACTCAGTCAAGAATTAAATGTATCATATTGCGCTTTAGGCTGACCCGGACTCACGACGCTCCAAAATTTTCTTCAACCGAACTCGCCCAGACTCCAACTTATCGAAATATTACTCACCCGGGTTCACTCAGATTCAAACTCATGGCGTGATCTGAGTCTGAGTGACTCCTATAGTTGGTCGATTCATGGGCGAGTTTGCCGACCTATGTGTGCCATAACAGAAGTATTTGAAGTATAAACTACTGTGTGTGCCACGTATACTGCATCTGCTCTCTGCGGCTCGGGAGCATATACGGTAATTCTTGCTACCACTGACGCCATTTCACTGCGAGTGCTCGTTATCCGCGAGTCATGCCTGACACTTTAAACACTCAAGCCGTGCGACAGCGCCAGCCTAAGCAAGTTGCTAGCGCTACAACAGAACAACCGACGCTCTACATTACGTGGGGACGCCTATAGAGTCACCACGAAATTTAGATACCTTTTTAGGTCAATAAAGGCTCTCTAATACTTTTGGAGCAATGGAAGGAACAGCTCGCCAGCTCTTACTTAGAAGGACAGCTTGTGCTGCTTGGTCACATCAGATGGGAGGCAGTAGACAGGGGAGCTCTGGATTTGTGGTCCCACCCATCGAGCGCATAACCCTTTGTTCCAAATCTTTTTGAAGAAAGATATTCATCTTCTAGGGCGGCGGTGACACCTGCTGAAAGCAAAGGTTCGCCAAGCGACAGACAAGGCGTGTTCGGGTTGTGTCAACAGCCACGCTTTCCGCTGTTTGCGCTTCTTTTCGTAGCGATAGTGCAGTCTCTTCATTCGACCAGCATTCCGGTTTCGCGCCTTGTCACTATTACGAAGGCCCATGCATTGATTGGTAACAACTTATTGGAAGTCCGGCAGAGCTTTCGCCGACCGGGCCTTAGGTCCACGGCGCGGGGACGTCAAGACCTTGCCTGACCGCCGCCTCGTGGGCCTGCTGGACGGCCCAGTGTTGGTCACCGAGGCTGGGGCTGCAGAGGGCAGTGGCCCACCGTGGTGGAAGGGTTCCGTATTTAGCACCTTGCGGATTTCTGGCGCAGTCCCAGCGCATGTGATTTAATGTGGCAACCTCAATATGACATGTATTGCATATATTCGTTGGATATATATTGGGGTATAGTCTGTTAAACAGCGATGGGTTGGGATACATGTGCGTCTGCAGCTGTCGTAGGGCCGCCGCCTGCATACTGTTCAGCTTCTCGCTGGGTGGAGGTAAGGTTCGGCGGGCCAGGTGGAAAGCCTTGGTAATTTCGTTATAAGTCGTCAAACGGTCTTTGGTGTTTCCCCATAGAGGACGGCCGCCGGCGCGGTTCACGAGCTCGCGCGCCTTGGCGTGTGCCGTCTCGTTCAGGTTGCGGTGTGTCTCCGATACCTCTCCCATGTGAGCCGGGAACCGCGGGAGTCTGGTTTGAAGCTCTACCTCTTGATGAAATTTTCTATTGCGCAGGACTTTGGCCGCTTGTTGCGAGATCCATCCTTTGGCGAAGTTTCTCACCGGTTGCCTCGAGTTACAGAGGACAGTAGTGAATGACGGATCCGTGAGCCCAAGCGCCACCGCTACTTCCTCCGCTTCTTGTGCGTGATCACATCGAATACTTGCCGATATTCTCGTTTCGCCTTTCCAATCGACGACCATGGTTGCGAATCGCGAGCGATCCTTATATTGAGCGGCGTCAACGAACCGCGTTCCATTTCGTCGGCGTATAAGTGCGCAGAAGAGCTCTTGCCCTGGCCACTCTTCTGCCCGGGTTGTGTTCCGGGTGAACGTTGCGTGGAATTGGCTCACCCCTTATCGTTTGTCGGATCGCGTCTGGCACATCGACTTTCTGGCTTTGTTCGGTGTACTAACGGATGCCGAGACTTTCCATGATCTAGCCTCCCGCTGTCGTGCCCGATAGTCTTTCCAGTTGTGAAGTGCGCTGTGCTTCGGCTATTTCAGTTTAACGTACGTGTTGTGAAGTCCGAGTTTAAGCAGCAGGTGTGTGCTGGAAGGCCCATACATCTAATCTTTTGTTTCATGCGCGCGCGTGCCCCGTTTGCAGTCGCGCACTCGATTCGTCGGCGACCCCGTTTGCAGCCGCGACGAAATGGCGAAGAAGCCCTCGACGTGCTCCGTGGACCGGTCGGACCTTGTCGACTTCGTTGTCGACAACAGGTCCACCGAGGAGACTAGGGCCATCTACAACAGCTGGGCACCAAACTACGATGAGGTGAGGACGGTTACAGCTTTTGAAGAGACACATTCATAAAAGCTCCTTTACTTGAACTTTGCTTGCAACCGCTTTCAATGCGGCACAAACGCGTTTCAAGCGCGCTGCCTTGAGACGGTGGCAAGTCAAGGAACGTTTCTTAACATGGTAGTGAAGACGTAATAACAATGAGAACTAGCAGACAATGATGCGAGGGAAAGTACGGGGAATGTTATTAGTGACCTTACAATGACACGTATGATTATCTCGGACGCGTCGAGATATAGCTTACGGGATTTCACGATTACAGACGATACTTTGCTAGGCCCACTATAGCACTGCTCAAATTGGTGATACGTCCCCGTGTGGCCAATGGCGGTTGATGTTGGCTACCCTCTATTTTAAGAGCTACGCTGTCTTCCATTTAGTATCAGTTCAATAATCTATTCACACATGCGCAAACAGCTGTATACCTTATGCGGGGCTCTGATTTTTATTTTATTCGATCTAGGACATGACTCTGCAGAAGTACAAGGCCCCGAGCGTCATGGCCCACTTCATCAACCAGGAACTACAGATCAAGAAGGACGCCGTCATTCTGGATGTCGGATGCGGAACGGGACTGCTCGGGGTGCAGGTATAAGCACATGGGGACGCATTCCTAAATCATGGTGATCATTTTGGCATGTCCGCGGTATTTCAGGATTAGTGCGTTAGCGTTTGCGTTATTACTGAACACCGGGCTCCCTAACCATCCTGATACTCTTCGTCAAACTACGTTGGCTTTTATAAATGTCTTCGTGTTCAATGCATGCCCTTATCGTTAAAAAAAAATAGGGAAGACGGCTCGGAAATCTGGCGTGTTCAAGACTTGACCACCGTCGAAAAGTTACGCTCGAAACGATGTATACAAAACACACTTGGTTACTGCAAATATAAATATAACCATGTGTTGGACTTCTGTAAATATTATGGGCCTTACCACCGTGGTTTTTCTAGAGCTTCCGTAAGCAAGTGAATGGAAGCTCTTGAGGTACCGCTCTTGCCATTTTCTTATATTCTGTGTTTAGGGGCGTAGCCACAATTTCTTTTGAGGAGGGAGGGGGGGCTCATCATACTTTATGTACTTGCGTGCGTGTGTTTGTGTGCGGGTGTGTATACGCGAGCAAAATTGAAACTTTTCAGGCTAATTTAGTATTTTCAGCCTCAAAAAGGAGGAATACGTTTCTCGAAACGTTGCCTCCAGCGACACCACGCGTTCTAAGAATTTTTCTTTCCTCCACGTTACGCTAAGTTGCTGCCGCTTCCGCCTCAGGTGACCGGTAACCAGCAAGCGCTGGGAAGATGGCGGAAAAACTTGATCTGTTTATGCACGGTATACACTGAAACAATAAATAATGTTGCACATACTCTGGCATAAAAATATATCAAAACAGATGCGTACTGCGTGTAAACTTACCTCTGTATGCACTGAAAACACTGAAACAAGAAGTGATATGGCACATACTCTGACATTAATATATGTAAACAGGCACTCGCCGCAAACTCAAGCTCTCTGTGCACCAACAGCAATGAAACAAGACTTATTATTCCGCATATTTTGACATGACTATATGAAAACAGGCCCTCTATGCACCATAGAGAGTACAACACTTCAAATAACTAAATTCGTGCTTTAGCCGCTGCGGTGACTCTGTGGTTTCGGTGCTGGGCTGCTGACCCAAAACACGCGGGTTGTGACGCTGGCCTTGGCAGTCTCATTGCGAAGGTGGCAGCATGCTATAGGCATGCTGTGGGATTACAATGCCATGTATTCCAAATAGCAAGGAGCCGTCCACTACGCGGCGTACTTCGTAGCGTCGTAATCACCAGCTGCATACCACGGCGGCAGCTAAATCAACACTTCCTTGAACAGACCACGTCCTGTCGGAATATATGGTACCCAGTGTCATCACCTTGTAAACATATTAACAACTGGCGAGTATTGGAGCCTTTGTACAAAGCTATATCGTTTGAACTTATTGAAGCAGATGCTTTCGACGTCACCCTCTATTCTTGGAGGTTGCGCTTTTTCACTGTGCTCGCTCCTCCAGCTCAAGAACCTCGGGTACAACTACATCGACGCGTTGGACTACAGCGACGAGATGCTGAGCGAAGCGAAGAAGAAGGACATCTACAGGCGTGACTTCCTCGAGAAGGTCTTCAAGAACAACAAGCTTCCCATCAAAGACGGTGAGCATATGACGAGGGACTCGAGCTTATGTTGCACAAAAAAAGCGAATAGTAGAGATCGTTGCGGAGCCATTTGCGCAAGCCTTAAATGACTCATAAATCATTCAGAAGTAGAAAATAGAGTTGTGCGTGTCACAGTCGTTTACGAGTATGCAAGAAACATGGCCGCCGTGGGAGTGTATAGTGGTTAGGTTGCTCCGCTGCTGACTCGAAGGTCGCAGGTTCGATCCCTACGGCGTGCTGTCGCATTTCGATGGAGGCGAAAAGCTTGAGGTGCGTGTCCTGTGTGATGCGCGGGCACGTCAAAGAACACCACATTAATTGATTGATTGATTTGTGGGGTTTAGCGTCCCAAAACCACCATATGATTATGAGAGACGCCGTATAGTGGAGGGCTCCGGAGATTTCGACCACCTGGGGTTCTTTAACGTGCACCCAAATCTGAGCACACGGGCCTACAACATTTCCGCCTCCATCGGAAATGCAGCCGCCACAGACGGAATCGATCCCGTGACCTGCGGGTCAGCAGCCGAGTACCTTAGCCACTAGACCACCGTGGCGGGGCAAAGAACACCACATGGTCAAAATTTCCTAAGCACACCACGGTGTCTCTCATATTTATATTGCCACGTGTGTTTAGAAAAGATGCGGACCTAACCTAATCACTTTCTTTATCCGCTTTTTGTGTGGGTGTCACTTCATCCGCTTTTTGTGTGTTGGAGTGTATTCGCAAGCCATCTTGATGCCCGGATGTGCTGCAAGATACTGGATTGATAAGGGATCGTTACACCCACCGGCGGGGATTCGGTCAGCCACCGTTCGGGCACGCTGGCTTGGTCCTTTTGCTTTTCGCTGTCGCCAAGCAGTGTTTCTTTAGTTTGCTTTCGGGTGCAAGTCAGCCCCAATAAAGTACCCTAAGTTTTATTGTCACCGGGGTCTGCCTTTCTGCTCGTCTGTGCACCGGCCAGCTCAACGTCGCCTACGTGACAATATCGTGGTTTTCATTTGTGAAACGCAGATATCCACCAACAAACATACAACCGCGCGAATTTTGCGAAGTGGTGCCATAATAGCAGAGTTTCGCGCGTTTGGTGGTTCAAGAGCGTCCCCCGCTCTCCCCGCTTTTCCCTTCTCTATGCACCATTCACCGGCTCCTCGAAGTGTGAGGAAAAAAGGTGGAAAGCGCCTACCCTCGAGCAGGCAAACGCGTTCTGTTTGTGGACGACATGAACTGACGGGAACGCTGACGTCACGGCGAACACTGAGGAATACGGAAAGGCCCGGGGATTAAGTGGGAATTGTCCTTAAAGTGGCGGCGTGCCCGTGGCTCGTAGCGCTGCCGCGCTTGGAATTCTTGGTGCGATGACATTCTGAACTTGATGCGCACATTTACTTGAAATCTTGAAAAGTGAGAGAAGGCGGTTTAGGGTTCCTTTGATTACTGCTCGTAACTGCCCGGCAATGATTAACAGTGTGTTCTGTATGGTTCTATAATCCCATAGGCCCCCAAAGTAGATGATTACCAACCAGGCTCATTGACTGTCTTCGTGCCCTACTCGCTGGAGCTCAAACTTGCAAAAATCATAGTCATGCTGGCTCACGCGGAAGGAGGTGTACCATTATAAACTATACCTTTGAATCGATGCTCATTGTATGCTGTCGCCGTCACTTCAGTGAACCCCTAAATATATTTTGCATCTATATACGCTGTTCGTATATGGATACCATATATCCTGCCAAGATATACCATGTATTTAAAAAAAAGTAGGATGGACTAGGTTTTATGGCTGCCAATGAGTTTCCGCGGACAGTTCTACAGAAAAGGCGTGGATGTCCTGACCCCCCGACCCCCCTAATTTTTTTGTGGATGGCATTTTGCGCAAAAAATGCCATGGAAAAAATTATAGACAAAAGCAAAAATAGGGTAAGGCGTCAGCTGTTAGAAGCTTTTTATATTAGGGAAACAGGTGACAACTGTGTGACACTTTCGTTGCTCTGTGTAACGCAGTAGATTTTGTTGACATTAGGTGATCTTGACATGTGTTCCCCACCCCTACCCCACCTTTTTTCTTTCAATTTATTTGACGTCTAGAAAAAAGTGCCCATATTTATATATGCATCGATCAAACGAATAAAACCAGTTGATAGTTCACGTTCTTTCAATTTATTCTGTCCTTCTCCTGTGTTCGTTCGATTGAATGCGCAATGATTATCAACAGAGTTATGCACCAACTAGATCAACGAGCCTAACAAGAACTTGTAAAAAAAATGAACCATTGATGATAGCAGGGTAAAAGCTACAATATCTGCAGCTTGACCAGCCACTCCACCCTGTCACAATGGCAGCAACTTGCGGTACGGAACGAGTTTTAGCTGTAAGAAAAAATTTGCACCCACACTGCCTAATCGAAAAGTAATGTAGATTCCTGAAGCTGGCATCAGAAGCATTTACGGACGACGAAGTGGTACAGGCCCAATGTGATAACATATGTCTTAAACAGATTGTTAAAATGTTTCAAGTTCTCAGAGCGTTTGGTACACACAAGTATACACTGAACACCGTCCGAGAAGTCCTGCAGCAATGCTGTAAACCTCTAAAACCCGCTATCGCCGCAGGGTTCTTCAGCAGCGCGAAGACTGGTGGCAGTGCCCCCTCTCCCTATAATGTTGATAAATGGGTTCATAACGTTTGTTGTCAGGCTAGTTGGTGCATAACTGAACTGAACTGTATCCGATGTCTTACAACCCGCTTTTCAGGCTGACTCCTCCTTCTCATTAAACACCTTCTTCTCCTTCTTCGATCCTGTCTAACATTTGCGCCATCAATTCGAATTCAGTTAATGTATAAGGCCGACCTTGCGCCACCTCCGTACCGAGTCATTGCACACCCCTTCCTAAAATGCCTATCTATGGGGCTGACACTGACCTTACGACCCCCCCCCCCCCGCCTGAGTCACAGTGCCCCCCATATTATGGGAATGTATTGGGCTGAATTGTAGCCCCCCTTCTCCTTTTGGTGACTATATATGGATGCACACGCCGATGGTTGTGGGTGCTCTAGTCCGCGCGCGACGTGCGGCATTTGAGGACACACAATTTAGAGTAAAATTTTAGCAGTATAAGAGGTTGTTTCTGACTCTCCGTAGCGTGTGCCGCAAACATGGAGCAGTGGAGCACACTTATTTACCTCCATGTACAGTGGCATCTCTTCTCCCTCTATTTCGTGCTGTGCAGCTGAGTACGACGTTGTGGCCCTGTGCGGTTGCCTCATGCCCGGTCACATCATGCCTGATGCTCTTCCCGAGGTGGCCAGGCTCGTCAAGCGTGAGTTTTGATTGATTGATTGATTGATCCTTTTCATTTCATGCGTATAAAGTATAGCTTGTTGATAGGCCATCATAGTCGCGGGGAAAGACTGTGCGATAAGAACACTACAAGGAAGACCAAACAGTAACAGCGCTGTGTAGCAAGTACACTTCTTTTCACGCCACAAATATGTGCGCATTCTGGAAATGTAGGGAGTCGGGCTGAAATACTTGTTCACGGTCCCGTTTGGCCTTCTTTCCGAGTTTAATCGCGCTCATTTTTATTTTGCTATGAGGAATACATGTGCCTCGGTCCGCCACTCCCTCCTCCCGTGTGCCTTAACGTGCCTGTCTGACTCTGTCGGTCCAGTGTGTCTCTTATTTGTACGGACTTATCGGCATAGTGAGGGGGACGGTAAAGTTAACCACAGCAGACCCCACTCCCTCCCCTCTTTGTAAAATTCGAAGAAAAAACAACAACTTCGCGACGGATGCAATTGAAGCGATAATGGGCATCTCACGACGCCCTGATTCTGGTCCTCGGCTTTCCAGGGTTAACCCTTTGAGGATCAAAGACGTATGCGCACGTCATGTGCTAACAACAAGAAGACGATCAAAGAGGTGCACGTACGTCATTGCCTGTACATTTAAAAAGCGCACCTTATTCGATCGTTTCTTTTGCTTGGCATTTACTTTACTGCCACACTGTGGGAATGCGGGAAAATTTTTGCTTGTTCCTATGTGTCGCCTTTTTGTGTTTTTATGCTTTACTATAATGATGCGCCGGCTAGTTTCGGTTAAATATCTGCGCGACAGGTCTGACTTGCAGGTAGGAACACTTGGCACCCCTTACGCAATTAGGGGAGAGTAGTTTCCCCTCATTGTCTAACAGTACGGGATGTTGATGTTGCACCGTTACTGGCGCAAGGCGTTTAGAATTTGTTTTCTCAGAAACAGTGGACGTTAATAACATTCCAACAGAACATCTCCACCGAACAGAATATGCACAGACACACAAGTATATATTTCCGACGGTACTGAACAAACATCAGCCTACCAAAACCAGGAAGGTCGAAAGACGAGATTCGCGAGTCTCTCACAAATTAACACAAAAGGGCAAGACCAGTGCCGAAGTAATTCCTCTTCACCAATAATTGAGAGCTCCTCTGGCAGAACAGATAGCAGCTCCTCGTACAGTTGCTCCGAAATAAGGGAAAAGGCGTGACGGCGACTAGCTGCAGCAACCACCTCACATCGATTGCTCCAGAGACATTACGCACCAGCAACAATGAGAAGGCAGGTGAAGCGGCCTCGAGAACAACGACCAGAAGAAACGAAGCGAATTACTCCGAGGCCATGAAATCCGGCATGCACGGCCCTCCAGAAAACACGAGCAAGGTTACAATTGAGAATTAACAAAAAGCCAGTTCTTTTCGTCTCTTTCAACCTTTCGCCACGTCTTTCTAGCCCTTCTTGTCTCCCCCCCCCCCCCCTTTTTTCGGTGCACCAGCCTGCGCGAGTCATTGTGGCTGTTTACATGTGTTAAATTGCCTGCATATAGTCTTTCAGGTCTATGTCTTGTGTACCTGTCTTGTCATCTTTTATCGTTCTGTGTGGTTATAATCTAGTGTATTGATGCAATTTATACAATTCGTACCAGCGGTTGTCGTTAAACGCCACAGCTTATCTTGCAATGAGCGAAACGCGCTCGCCGACGTGTCGCGATGAGCCTCAACTCGATCCTTACGCAGCCAGCGGCCGCCTGATGTGGATCCACCGCACGCTGGACGCCTACGAGAGCAAGTCCGAGCAGTTCCTGGAGACCCGCTTCACCGGCATGCTGCAGTCGCTGTGTCGCCAGTTCCGCATGGAGATCGTGGTCCGCAAGAAGGTCCAGGAGTACCGGAACAAGTGCGACGGCCAGATTTTCGCGCTCAAGAAGAAGGCGTAGAGACGCGTGGTCTCCGCGAGTGCGCATCTCCCGTGGATGCGAAGCTAGCGAGGAGTGCAAGAGCTCGTTTCGTGCACTCTTGAGAGACGCACGCTTGACACGTGGCGCTATCCGGATCTCTCCCTCCTAGTTTGACCGATCAGCCGCCCCTGCTCCTTGTAGTCGCGTCCTTCAAATTGAACCTGCCGAAAAATTCAGGCCTATTGCATTTCGTACGACGTCAGTAAATGATAACCCTTTGTATGCACACGTGTTGCTAGTGCTGGCAGCATCACACACGTGAGCAAAGTTGTCATGGTCCCTTGAAAGACATCTATTTAGGGGCGAAGCTCCTTAGGGTGTGGGTCGTTCCCTCGTAATAGTTTGTTGCAGTAGTAGACATTTCTAGTTAGCTTTAGGAATTGCTCACTAGATGGCGTTGCGTGTATATGTCCTTGAAGATATCTCTAGAAGGCGTTAGTGGTTTTAGTATAGTTGTTGCTTAAAGAGGATAGATGACGCTGATATAAGAATCTGCAGCATATCCATGGAGTGAATGATGAGTGGGGCGAAGCGTCCGTCTGTCCATCCATTTGTCACACAGACGGACGGACGGACGGATGGACGGACAGACAGACGGACAGACAGACGGACAGACAGACGGACAGACAGGTGGACAGACGGACAGACAGACGGACAGGCAGACGGACAGACAGACGGACACACGGACAGACGCTTCGCTCCACTCATCAAAATTCACTCCATGGATGTGCTGTGAATTTTTATTTTTATTCAGTCTCTTTGCAGTCGATTGCATCGACCCACCCTTTCACCTCGATAGCCTTGTGCAGGTAACGCGCCTTTGCGCTGCTTGCGGAATAGGATGCGTTGCAATCTTTCTTCCACTCACGTTGTTTCCGGTGCCTTACAGATCGCTCCACCTGTGTCGAAGCGATGATGTCATATGATGGCGTTCAAGTGGTGCCATGCTATGATACGTAATAGTGAGAGCGACATCACAGTGATATAAGTTCTGGTTATATTTGACGTCATATTGATGACATCACATGATTATTTCTTTTTCTGCATTGCTTAATGTTGACGTTGCCGACGGTCAATTATCGCTTTCTATTATGGTTTAAAACTTATCTTAAACCACGGGGATGTGACTAAACTTAAACCACGGGAAGGACGAGGGAGTGACGTACACAACCCTCGCCATGAGCTACTTCGCATCTAATATTACTCATCCAGACTGAGGCTTAAGGCTTGATCTGAGTCAGAGTGAGTCCGGGTGAGTTGATTCATGAGTTCGCCGACCTATGGACTCCCCTTTAGTATCCGTGTATCGTTTCGCACTACTTGGAAACTTTACCTACGATTGAGTCTAATTACGACTGAGAGACAGAATTAAACGCCTATTATGTGTTCTGCGCGAGAAGAAAATTGGCAGATCCCACGTACAATGGGAATCGATGATATGCGAAGCACAATTGAGGGCGATTGATATGTTACTTGAAACTTGGCACATCGTTACGAGGCACACGTAAATAATGTCATGCACGACTTCCTTGTTATTATCATGTTTGGACGTGTCATTTACCTTCGTCGTCTATTCACGCCACGTGATACCAAATTTGGTATATATGTGAAGCTAGTGAAACGGCCGCATGCACGCTATGAGCGTAGCAAGTAGTCATGTTTTACATGACACGCATGTACTGATTATCATGTTTAGGCGTGTCATTTACCTTCAACACAAGCGTTGTGTGTCCTGTGTAATAGTGGCTGCGCTTCCTACCAACATGGATTCATAGAAACTGGCCCGATGCAATTGTTTATTCATTTACCTTCATCTTCCGATCGCGTCACGCGATACCCAGTTTGGCATATGTGAATCTAGCAAAACTGTCACGAGCGCATCATAAGCGTATCATGTAGACATGTTGTTACATGACACGCATCTCATGATTATTATCTTAGCACCAGTAACATACCTTCGTCATCCATTCACATCCCGTTATATACCAAACTTTGTATACTGTGAAGCTAGTGCAACAGCCGCGAGAGCATCATTGAGCGTGGCGTACAGTCATGACTAGTGACTCATATGGCATGCATGTCATGATTTCCATGTTAGGTTCTGTCACTTCTGTTCGCCAATGCAGTCATAGTCATACCACACCAATTTCGCAACATGTCATGCTGATTGAAACCACCACAAGAGCAGCAAGACCACGAAATGTAAATCGTGGCATTCATGGAATACATGTCTTGATAGTCTCGTTATGACTAGTCGGTTATGCTCTTCATACAGTCATGTTGTGTCATACCAAATTTGTTATTGATACCATTAACGGAAACGGCCAGGAGAGCTAAAAGGCGTACGCGATGAATGGATACACGGACGGACGGACGGATGGACGGAGGTATGGATGGACGGATGGATGAATCGTTATCACAGACCAGAGAGAGCTGCGTTGTTCGCATTGACCTTCTCAAGTTCCCTGGCATTGGCCGCTAAGGGCACTGCCGGCCACATTCCGTCTACTCATGCAGCATGATACACTCGCATTGCATCTCATTTTGGCCGGGGCTCATTATTACTGCATTCGTTTTGCCATCTTGCCGCGGAAACGGACACCCTGGAGGGACAAGCCTGGCCCTTAAGATAATTCGTCTCTAGAAGTTTGTTGCTTCTGAACAAACTAACATATTTGGCGGAGCACTTACGTCAGAAAGTTCTGAGAAAAAACTGTGAAGACCTTATGTTTTCTCACTAAAGCAGCAACGCATATGTGGAACTGCAGGGCGAAATGCAGAAACGCATTCGCTAGGACAACGCGTGAATGTAATCGCTCTATTGTGATTGCAATGTAGGTATTTTTGTTTTATTTGTCTCTTGTTTACCTTGAAGTATTTTGTGGTTGTGTTTGTGTGAACCATCGAATGTACATGTTATTTCAACGTCATCTCATTTCCATGTTCATGTAAATGACGTCTATCTTGTCATCATCGTTAGAGTATGTCTAAGACGGAAATGTTCTGTTGAGTGTTATTGACGTTTGTGGCAGTAAATTTTTTCTAAACACAGGCGTATTGAGCTACGGGACGGCTTTCAGCTCTCCCATAGTAGAGTATCAAGCACTCTAAATCATTAACCACTTTTAGAGGCGAAGCGCCTCATGGCGTGGCTTGTGCGTCCCTCGTAGTACGTAACCACCAGTGGCGCATACCCGAAATAGCGGTCCTTACGATTTTGACCTCCAAGGTGGTTCCGGGGGGAGATTTCTTCTGTGCGTTGTTGAACAATAAAAGATAGTGCTCAATGCACATGTGAATGGCTGCTAAGGGGGATTGAGAGACAGGAGCATTCGGCCTTTAGGTAACGCGCACGCTGCGATCCCCATTAGCAGCTATTGGCATGTACATTGAGCACGATCTGACAAGAAAGGGTTGCTACGTTATACTCGCTGGGTGTAACCTCCTTGGTTTTAGAAAGGTTTAGCGAGCGTTAAGCCGCATAGCCATGAATACAGTGAACTAGTATATACCATGAACTCGAGGTGGCTAAAGGTGGGAAGTAAACCGAAGCGCAAGCCGTAAGAAGGTGTGCATGTGCCACCTCCCGTTTAGTCCTTGAAATGTCCGCTGAATGGCGGTGCTTTTATATGGAGAATATATGATGAAAAGATGCGAGATGGTGGTACTTGGAGTGCTGAATAGATGGACGAACGGACACACAGACAGATGCATGGATGGATGCGTGGATGGCTTCACGGACGGATGAACGCATGGAAGGACGCAGGGGCGGATGCATGGACGAACGCAGGGACGGACGCATGGACGGTTACACAGACGTACGCAGGTACGGACGGAAGTAAGAACGAATGGACGGACGAATGCTTCACCCCACTCCCCATCATTCACTCCGTGGATATGATGCCATGTTTTTTTCTAAACACACCTCCTTGGTTCTTTTAGCGGGACGGCTCAGTGCTCTCTCATAGTTGAGTACGAAGTACTCGAAATCGTTAAACATTTTTTCTAAGCACTGGCTCATTCGTAGTAGAGTATCCAGTACTCTGAATCGTTCACAACTTTTTCTAAACACAGAAATCTATCGAAGTGTCACGGGGCGGCTCTCAGCTCTCCCTTATTATACTCGTGAGTTGTTATCACTTTTTCTAAACGCATATTGCTCTCCTATAGTAGTAGAGTGCATAGAGCATATAAAGCGTTCAGAATGTGTTTTTAGCACAGTATTACGTGCACGGCTAAAATAAGTTGCATCGTGCTTATGCTCTCTTGTTTGTACGTTCCACTGAAACCATTTTGTTACACGGTGCAGTTGTGCTTACCTGAACTGCTGGTACAAGTATGCAATAAACTTCCTGTGTAATCGAGGCAGGTAAATGCTCCCCCGTCCCTCATAGTAAAGGTGTATTGTGCACCTAAAGCTTTCACAAAAAATTCGGCAGACCCCACGTACATGGGAATCGACATTAGGCGAAGCATGTGGAGGGAAGGTGACTTTGTTGCAATTTTTTTACTGAGCGACACGTCATGTGATGGCGCTAAATGTATGTACAAATGTTGCGCGCACAGACATATGTTGTTCCAGATGTTTATATAACCAGTTGTTTGCACTTGCGCAACGATGCCAACTGGAACATGCGTATTAGCAACACACCAGAAGCCGATATGAAGCGCTGATGCTTGCGAACATGCTGGCCCTGGACACTGCTGCATAAACCAACTTCAGCGCATGTCAACTAACTACAGTTGACGTTAACCCGACATGACTACTGTATCAAAGGAGTACATATGTAATGTATATAAAATTGGGTAGGCAGCACTGCAACCACTATTGACGTTACATGAAGATTAGTGTCTATTCGAATAGTAGTTGGTATAGTTAGTAGTGTGGTAGAATGCTTCATTGCCATGCGGAATTCTTCGGTTTGATTCCAGCTGGAAACATGACATTTATTCTATGCCTTCTTTCGGTTGACGCTACCGATGTCGGGTATTTGTTAGCGCTCGCGCGTTAAAATGGACCTTGTGTGTTCTCGACGTTCCTGGTAGATATTAAGTGTCAAACACCTGTGACACATACCCGCGTATGAGCGGCACATACCCGCCCGTGGGTATCGGCCACTGTTTGGTGGGAACTGTTTGACGACGTACGTGACGGGATTGTGACATTGTTCACGCCTTGACCATCGCCGTCACATTCGTCAAACCATCTTACCCTTCCATGCGAATTTTGCTTCACGCCAAGTAAAGGAATTTTGCTTCACGCCAAGTAAAGGAAGTGACCACGAGAGCAACCAAACGTAAGCGGCTAGATAGATAGATAAGCTCAAAGTTGCCGGAGCTCGCTTATAAATGCTTCGCATTTAAAAATCAAGGGACGTATGAGCAGGCCTCGGGAATGTCTCTTCTCTAAGTGGTTCTAAGTGAGAAAGAAAAAGTGAGCTCCGTAACTGTCTGCATCAGGGTGCGACACCTCAACAGTAGCTCACAAGGAATGGGGGTGAGGAGGGATTAAAAGGATAGGATTAAAGGTGATTAAAGGGATTAAAGGATATAGTGAAAGATGCTCTGGGGGTGTGAGTGAGGACATATGAGGGGATAGGAGAAATGGGAAAGATGAAAACACGGTCACAGGAGTCCGAGGACGGGGCACCACTTGCGAGCGCTCTTGTCGGCGTCAGGAGATGGCGTAGGGCAAGTCCAGTAGGTCAGAGCTACGCTGTCGTCGGAGACCGGCGTCAGGAGATGACGTAGGGCGAGCCCAGTCGGCCATAGCTACGCTGACGCCGGAGATCGTGAGGGCACAACCGGTCGGCACGGAATCCAGCAAGCGAATCCGGGAATGTTTTGAGTATTATGTGATTACAGATATCATGTGATTCTGCGCAAGCCTAGTGACCATTTGTGTTCTATTTTCTCCATTTCCTCCAAAGAACCGTCCTCTGTGATATCATCGCAGTATTACAAACTACATCGCAGCTACGCTCTCTTGTTTGTACACGTCTCGGTGATGTCATTTTGTTGTCTTGAGCAATTATATTCACCTGGACTCCTGTTACTATAGCATGAAATAAACTTTTCTGTGCCTCCAGTTTATGTTTTTGCCCATGTAACTGAACTTTGTTTTTGTAAATTCGTAAACGTACGTCCAGCAAGCAAATGTCAGGACGTTGAAATGCGATTGAAGTTCCCGTGTGTAGTATAATGATTTTTTTTCTAAATACATAACGAAGCGTTAATCATTCATCCTTTATTTCAAACACTGTCTAAACACTTGTATGGCTTGTGTGTGCTTGGTAGAATAGTCGGCCATTTTGAGAACGAAACATTATCTGAGCGGGGATGCAATGCCAGGATGGAAATTAACACCAATCATCAACCAAAATTGACCTAATTTCACAGCGCAAAAAATAATAATAATAAAAAAACGAGGACATGAGAAACTGCACAACACAGCGCCCGTGATGTGTCCTTTCTCATGTCCTCTTTTTAAAAATTTTTTGTGCTGTGCAAGCATGTCGATATATTTATGATTATGAGGGACGTCTTAGTAAAGAGTTCCGGAAATATCTACCCCGTGCTGTTCTTTATAACGTGCATAGAAATATGAGCACACTGGACGCAACCTTTTTCGCCTCCTACGGAAATGCGACCACCACTGGAACTTTAGCTCGCGATATGCAGGTCAGCAGAAGTTTGGACCTCGTTCACTCTACACAGCACGGTTTTGATCGGCGCCTTTCAAGCCAGCCGCAATGTTTACGGCCTATCAGAAAAGTATATTTCAACGGGTATGTGCCAGTGCGCGGCCTACCAGTAAGCTTTCGTCATCATAAATAGATATGTGCCACAAAAATTGGGTTGACCTTACTGCTCGGTACTGGTCCTCCGAAAATGACGAAGGCAACAGCGAGCCCAACAATCCAGTCGGTATGATCCGCCCAACTCTTAGCTTATGCCTCCGAGTGGGTAGGTGTCAATCATCCAAAGAGCATCATCATCATCAAATGGCTGTGAAGCAACGGTGTCGATCCGAAGATCCGCTAAAGGTATTTACACATAATGTCCACTTTAATAAATAATCAGAAAAACGTCTCGGGAAGAAAATTCAAAACGTGATAAAGTATAAAACATACATTCCCAATTCATGCGGTTAGGTAAACTCAACCGTCTGGTCGGCTTCAAAAATTAAGTTATCGTTATTGTAATATCGCTTGTTTCCTTTTTTTCTCACTTTCTTGCTCTTTTTTTTGTAATGTTTTCTTTCTTTTACATTATTTTTGTTGCTAAGCAACAATTCAGTTGCCATCTATGGATACGATATGTTTTCTTGGCCAGTCCCCTATATTGAGTATGTACCACGCTGTTCAGGCTACAAACAAACGCCCACTGACGGCAGTGCGTGCGCGTTGATGGGTTGTTAGGGATGTTTACGACCGTCCAAAGGGTACCATGGCAGCACCCAGGAAATCGCGCGTGCCGGGCTGAGCAGCACCTCTCACAATTCCACATTAGTGACCTCGCACCCAATTCAGTGGAATTTAAAGATGGTGTATCAACAAAGTCCTTCAATAGTTTTTTTTTTTTTGGTATTGAAGCATTGCAGCGCTGGTTGGCTAAATTATGCAGTTGGACCAACTCAGGAACTGTGTGGACCAGTCGGGGCTTACTTGCTGATGCTTTGTGATGAAAAGTCTAAAATCAAATCAAAATATTTCATACGTACGAATTGTCTGATTTAGGCATGTGGGGAGCGTTAACACTGCGTACAAAAAAAAAAAAAAAACGAAAAATGGCCTTTCTTCGAAGTCTCAAAATCGTTGCAGTATTCCTTTAAAGTTGCCTCCACTGCACGTAACAAGTTAAGGCGGAGAAGCCAACAGTGCACAAAGAAAACTAATTGGAACTTTATTGTTGCAGTGGCGGCGCCAGGATTTATTAGTGAGGGAAAGGGGGGGGGGGGGGTCCTTTAGGGTGGCAAGTAGGGTGGGAATATACGCGTTGTGTTTTGACTATGCTTGCTCTTTGGGGGGGGGGGGATGCGTGGCTGGGGGGAAGGGAGGGAAGGGGGTAGGGGGGGGGGGCTTATAGCTTTTCTTGGATTAGCAAGAAATAGCAGAGTAAAGTTATACTAAGGCTAAAGCCTGTATGAAGTTTTTCAATTAGCATCTAATTATTCTAACAACTTGGCGTAGAAGTGTTAACCACGGGCATGAATAATATTCACCCTTTAAGATGTTTCACACTCTTTTGCGATTATGCGAACCGTTATGCGACGCCAGTAGCTTGGTAAGTGAGATACCTCAGCCCAGTCGCACGCCGCATCACCTCTTTTAAAAGGATACAATTGGTTAATACGTGCACGAACAGCCATTGCCGTTTGGATCGGTGAACCGAAACCGCGAATGAGCGGCGGGCAGGTAGCCAGCCCAATCGCCATCACCATCGCCGCTCCACCCCGAGGAAATTTCGTGGACACCGTTTATTGGTGGTTCGGCGTAGATGTTGCGTGTCGCTGAGCGAGTGTTTCGTTTGGAATACGCGATCGTGTTGCCTCACCTGGTCCGAAAGAGTTTCTGAACCCACCGTCAGCCGTTCGAAAGGTGAGTCACGATCTAGCGCATTTTCCATACTGGCAAAGCCGCCGATCGCCTTCGACCCATTCATTCGCTATGCTGCGAACGAGAGTTTGAGCGTCATCCAAGACCGGTTTCGGAGTGTACAGCTGATTTTGCTCTGCCCCCGGTGCCTGTTCAGCTCTTAGTATTTACTAAGATCATCATTAATAGTTTAACACGTGTCCTTCAGTCATTTTCTTCCCTAATAGCCACGCATCTTCCTTTTGCGATGCACCGATGTGAGAGGTTGGTTTCATCGCGCCGATGAAGTCTCAATTAATCGTTTCTTACGACGCGTATATATTGAATTGGAAAGTGGCGCCACTGGATTTACTAACTATCGCTGACATGCAGACCATGCAGCGTGGTCTTGCTGTCGGTCATTGTTAGGCGGTATTCTTCGGGTCTGCTCAAGGATGCACTTTAATTGCCATGTCGCTGTTCTTAGTTTTTTTTTCTCTTTTTTTCTGCTCCATTACGGGTACGTGCTGTCGCGCGAAAATGAAAGGTAGCGAAAACCTTTCTGCAGGTGTTCGGGACACAGTGCCGACCGTATCTATGTAATGATGGTGTCAAAGGAACTTTCTGCGCTCGTCATAGGTCTTCCATTATCTTGCATGATTTCCTCGTTGTTCAATATACAAGGTTCTGATTCGGGCTCTAGGCCAACACTCGCGCATGGAGGCATACGCTTCACTAGTGTTAGTGCCGCAAATTACCAACGTCTCAACATAATACTAAAGCATGCAGTGTAATCGCAGCCAGTTTGCCTCAGGTGCAGTTGCTTTTGTGGTTGTTTTCTTTGGAAGGGGGTTCCGCTTAGCTGGAGTTAAAAAACTTTATAACTGCTGTCGTTTGCAGTGGTCCATTTTGCTGGTTGGCGGTTCTCATCAGTCAGCACGACTGGCTCATTGATACCCTGCTGAACTTAATTTGACTAAGTCTTGTAGGACCATGTGTTTTGCTTGCTTTCTGTGTGCTGTCTACTGTATTCAGTTAAATCATCATCGTAGTCCTTCCAAGAACAGCATTACTTGGGTCGTGGTGTAGTACACTGTACTTGCGTTTTACTGTGAGTTTATGGAAATGAAACAGCAAGTGAACTGAGCACTAGGAAAACGAGGACATACACACAACTTTCTAGTGCTCCATCTTTCGCACTGTTTTATATTCTGAGTTGTCGTACCAACGCACCCAAGCATCCACTTACTGCGCATTGTCGTGAAAAGTACAAGGCTTCCACTTGCTTGGAACGGTGCACTCACGTCATTTGACCATGCATCGGTCGAGTAACTTCAATTCAGTTTTGTTCACTGCATGGTTTCACTCAACATGCTGTGCTAGCTTAGCCTGTAGCTTAGAAAATTTGTAAGCTCGTGGATGCTGATGGGATTCCTGGCTACAGCAGCCTCTTTCAATGTCAAATTGAAAGAAAAAAACACCTGTGCAATTTAAAGAACTCCAATGTGCGAAAAATTCTGGACCCCCTCCCCATTGCCGTGTCTCTCATAGTCTCACTTTGGGACGTAAAACTCCAAAAGGTATTTGGGTTTATACACAACCTACATATGCCCATACATCAATTTATTATTATTCTTCCAATGTTTAGATGTCGTACACCGTGTTTACACTAATACATGAGCAAGTGGGGTCAGAGGAACCTTTTCAATAAGTATTACTGCTGTGCTGTCCTTGGGGTTGCTAAATGTGTGTATCATCTTTATTTATTCCTGATGCTCGTTTGTGCTTTTAATGCCAAGGTTATGCATACGAGGGCATAAACGTAGTTTCGTACCAATTGCAGAAATGGCAGTTGAATATCTTGAAATCTGTTCAAAATGTAGTGAATATTTACTTCACCTATCTTCTTGCACTACACGATGCGATCTGAGGGATCACTTTCACGTAACCCTAAACTTATGCACATTGCATTACTAAACTCTTTGCAAGCTGTGTCTAGTGTCAGCTGACTCCTGCCCAGACCGGCAAATTTTCTTAATTCGATCACACCATCATTGTGGCTTTACCAACCTCAATTTAGCTTACCTTTCCTTGGTGCCCATTGATCGACTCGAACAGGCGACTATATATTGGCTTTGCTAATTGCATGTGCTGTACTAATCTCCATTTTTCTTGTAATGTTTAGTTATGAAACAGACCACAGCAGTTTGTTTTCTTATGCACTGCTGCGTTCTGAGCTTTTGTTCGAGCCTATTTGTGAAACTGCATGTTATGTCGGTGTCACAGCGACACTTTGAATCATACCCCACACTAGTCCAGGTCATAATGGAACACGGTGAAGCTTTGTGGTCTCGCGAGATCTATATCAAGACTGATCACTAGTGAGGATCAGCGGGTGACTATGCTCAATTTTTTCGTCAATTGCAATTGGGTCAGTGCTTGCACCCACTGTTGCAGTATGTTAGAGAATGTTAAAAATAAAGTGGTCATATAAGTAGTCTTTTACAACTTGAAGTGCACTATTACCTATTTCGAAGCGGTGCTCTTATCTGAGGTTGTTGTACATTACTTTCGTTTTCTGCAGATTAATTTTAAGACCCACCTTTCCGCTCTCCTTGTCTAACTCCGTAATCATGAGTTGCAATTCGTCCCCTGAGTTAGTCAGCAATGCAATGTCATCGGCAAAGCGCAGGTTACTAAGGTACTCTCCATTAACTCTTATCCCAAACTGTTTCCATTCTAGGCTTCTGGAAACCTCCTGTAAGCACGTGGTAAATAGCATTGGGGAGATTGTGTCCCCCTGCCTTACACCCTTCTTAATTGGTATTCTTTTGCTTTCTTTATGAAGCACTATGGTAGCAGTTGATCCCCTGTAGATTTCTTCCAGGATGTTTATATATACTTAATCGGTGCCCTGATTCCGCAGTGTCTGCATGACGGCTGATATTTCTACTGAATCAAACGCCTTCTCGTAATCTGTGAAGGCTGTGTGTAGTGGTTGGTTATATTCTGAGCATTTCTCTATTACCTGATTGATAGTATGAATGTGGTCGATTGTTGAGTAGCCTGTTCGAAATCCTGCTTGTTCCTTTGGTTGATTGAATTCTTATGTTTTCTTTACTCTGTCTACTTAGGGCAGGTAATAACCGCTGAGCCGAACCACGAGATTGAAGTAACTAGAAGAATAAGAATGAGGTGGAGCACATTTGGCAAGCACTCTCAAATTATGACAGGTGGATTGCCACTATCCCTCAGTAGGAAGGTATATAACAGCTGTATCTTGCCGGTACTTAGCTACGGAGCAGAAACCTGCAGACTTACAATGAGGGTTCAGCTTAAATTGAGGATGACGCAGCGAGCAATGGAAAGAAAAAGGGTAGGTGTAATCTTAAAAGACAAGAAAAGAGCAGGTGGATTAGGGAATAAATGGGGGTTAAGTATATCATAGTTGAAATCAAGAAGAGAACATGGTCATGGGCCGGGCATGTAGCGCGTAAACAGGATAACCGCTGGTCATTAAGGGTAACTGACTGGATTCCTAGAAAAGGCAAGCGGGTTAGGGGGAGACAGAAGGTTAGGTGGGCGGATGAGATTAAGAAGTTTGGGGGTATAAATCGGCAGCAGCAAGCACAGGACCGAGTTAACTGGCGGAACATGGGAGAGGCCTTTGTCCTGCAGTGGACGTAGTCAGGCTGATGATGGTCATAAATATAAATACGAACATAGAAGAAAGTTTTAGAGAAACAAGAGTAGTTCATCGTGAAATTTAATTATTGTTCGAATTCACACTTACTTTTTAAATTCGCATTTCTTTTTACATTCCAGTGCAGTTTTTACAATTGCGGCCAGTGAGTAGATGACAATTGTTTGCTCGTATAACCCACGCCTACAAGAAAGTTATTTTCATTCAAAAAAGGAGGTTCCATCAGTCATTTTCAGGGTATCTGATAAATGTGTTGCATGCTTTAATTCCACGAGTAATATTTAGTGTACTTCAGTGCAACCAAACTTTATTCAGAATGAAGGTCCATGTAGATTGTTGATTATTGTGAAATACAATTTTGGCCCCGATTTTTCACAGCGAAAGCTGTTATGAGATCACAACTCAGGCCACGCTGCAGTTGTCCCTTGCCACTGCTGCCGCCGCCGGTGTCGGCAACCACATAGCACGAAATTAAATAAAAAACCTTGCACCAATGACACAGTAGGGCTTGAATCCTGGTACGCTGGGTGCCAGCTTAGTATTCTACCACTGAGTTACTCCGGTGCTTATAACTTGTTGTCACACTTGCCTTAGGCAGGCTTGACCTAGCACCAATGACACAGTGAGGCTCGAACCCGGGTCCACTGGGTGCCAGCCCAATATTCCACCACTGAGCTACACCGGTGCTTGTGACTTGTTGTCAAACTTGCCTTAAGCAGGGTCGATGGTGGGAAAGCAATCACGTTAATACGACTTTAAAGCATTTTAAAACAGTGAAAAAACAACCATTTGTCGCATAATGCGAATAGTGTAACGAGTGGGCCGTCCAATGCTCCAATCCATCACAAAAGCTTGTTCTCTTTTCCCTATTAACTGTGGAGCATACCCACTTCAGCCATAATTAATCATCGTCATCAGCCACTACATGGACAATTGGCACAAAATACCTTGCAAGTGTTCAGCAGATACCACGCTTCTCAGAAGCATGATGAAAAGCAGCATAGGGAATGCCGGCCTACTACCCAAATGAATTTATTAATATTTACCTAGTGGGTATCAAGCAAGTGTGCTTGCAGTAGTTACCCAATGAGTGTTTCGAAAAGGCTCTGGAAGGCCGCTCTTCTAGCTTTCGCTGTGACTGTGCCGCGCCTTCCGCACAGGCCTGACTTTTTTTTTTTTTTGCAGTATTCATGTGACCCTACTATTACATCCAAAGGTGCTGGTAGAAGAATGTGTCAACTCTGTTAAAGGCGTCCACCCCTTTAGCCTGGTGGGAAAACGTACTGCTGATGAAAAACGCTCCTATGAACATCTGTGTTGCTGTTGTGCGCAGCAAAGAGAGTTTACGAATGGAATGCAATGTCACTACTTTCTCAGTTGCCCTCTTTTCATACAGAGGCCTATGCCCACTCTCTTCGGAGCATCCAGAACCTGCTCTTTGATACCGAACAACAGATACGATGCTATTAGTGAATAGCTGACATAAATGGAGAGCGGCATTTAAATCCGATACACATCGTGCCACGGTTGCTGCTCCATAGTCCGCTAATATTGAACAGTAGCCGCAGTAGCGCGTGCAGGAATCGCAACAGAAAAGAGTGATCGCCTGTCATCACACGTGCTGACGTAACTTCTTTCTGCCATACCTGCCCTCCCTGCTTAGCTTCCAGCGCACCTGTCAGGACAAGAGACGAGAAAAAGTGCTTGAAGTGTGGGAAAAATTTCTGTAACATCGCCCATTCTTTACGAGCGAATGGAACTTCTGTGGCAATCAGTTCATGAATCAATAAGCTCCGATACAGTGGTCATTCAGTGATTACTCGGAAAAGTGTGTCATGATAACTTTCAGCATCGTTATCAATTTCCCAGTTGCGCTGACAACCTTGTCACTTCCCCGCAGGGGCGCCTGTTAAAGCAGGCGTTTGGTGTGTAGCGACACCACGGACCCGAGCTAACGGGGGAGTTTCTACTCCCTCCCACGCCTAGCCGTGCGTGGCTTTGCCGTGCCCGGGGAAAAGGGGATCCTGGGGGTTGAGCTGACGCTGGGTGATTGGACCTTTAAGGCCCCCCCGGCAGAGGCAACACACCCCTTTGGCCCCGGCTTCACGTAGACGGCACCCCTGGGCTGACCCACCCAGGGGAAATCGGTAGTCGCCTTTTCCTATTTCTCTCTCTCTCTACATCTTAGTCTTTTCTCGTCTTCAAATCTATCCTGTCTTCTTCTCTCTTCTATTTACGTCCGATTTTTCCTGGCGGCAAGGGTTAACCTTGTGTATGTGCTCTGTCTTGGGCACAATACATTTGGTTATAGCGGCTGTGTACAGCTGACGTTGACATGCCTCATATATATTTAGGACTTGTCACGTCCCCGTGTTGGGCTCCATGGTGGGCGGCAGGCATGGCTGCCGAACTCACATTTAGTTTATGGCGTTTTCTTCTCTCCCTCCATTGCATGATCGTCCTCTCCCGAAGAGAGGGCAAAAGTATTTCAGCAAACCGAAAGAAACCTTTCCCCGCTACCATGTAATCCATTGTGAAACCGCTGAAAAGAACGCCAGAACTATTTCGCCTTTCGTTGTTTCCAAATGCCTCACCACTACACTTGGACCAGGTTACCAGGCTACAAGAATGGCCAGTGGGGATCTCCTCCTCGAGGTAAAAAGTCAGAGCCAGTACGAAAACCTCTCAAAACTAGAATCGTTTAAAAACATACCTATCTCAATTACACCACACCGCTCACTCAACACTTCCCGAGGCGTTGTATCTGATCAAGACTTGCTTAACCTGACTGAAGGTGAGCTCCTCGAGGGCTGGAAGGACCAGCATGTGACACAAGTACAAATAATCAAAATTAGGCGTGATAAGAAGGAAATCCCAACAAAACACATAATTGTGACATTTTGCACCAGCACCCTGCCTGAACATCTCGAAACAGGATACTTGAAGTTGAATGTGAGACCTTACATTCCCAACCTACGACGTTGCTTCAAATGCCAGCGTTTTGGTCACGGCTCTCAGAGTTGCCGCGGCCAACTCACCTGCGGAAAGTGTGCCACCACAGGACACGCTACGGACGAGTGTAAGGTGGAGGATGGGGCCCACTGGGCAAACTGCGATGGTGCCCATCCCGCATACTCCCGAACCTGTCCAACATGGAAAAAGGAAAAAGAAATTGTTACAATCAAAATCACGCAAAACATTACTTTCCGAGAAGCCCGTCAACAAGTATCTGGGCTTTTCACAAACAAAGCATCGTTTTCCGATGTAGTGCAACAGGGGGCAGCACTACAACGGCCTGCGGAAACTGCCCATGCCAGGCACAGTGTGCCCAGGCGGTCGCCAATGCCCCCACCCACGGCGGGAACAGCCAAGGCTGCCCTGCCTCTCGTCCCCACGGCGACAACCAAGGCCGCTGCAAGCTCTTGCAGCGGCCAGGGTATCCCAGCACCAAAGGAGGTTCCTTCGACCTCTAGCCCAAGAGGACCGAAGGTTTCGCCCCCCGAGGTGAAGGAGACCCCAGGGTCGGCCGATATGAAGGCCTCGTCTCACCAGGCGAGGTCCCAAGCCCAAAACATCAGCTCGCAAATGCGGGCATGCAGTGCCTCTGAGGAGGCAATGGACACCACGGCACCCCTGGTGCAGAAAGATCGGCGTAGCTCCCTGGAGCGTGCCAAACGAAATAAAAAGCCAATAACGGGGCCCGGCGACGGCCCTGTTCTTTGAGTCTTAACGCTTAGCTTAAGAAGCAGACACACCCATTGTTCCTTACACACAGCACTACGTTACCTCCAATATGGCAACTCAAATAATACATTGGAACGTCAGAGGACTCCTCAGAAACCTCGATGATGTTCAAGAGCTCTTTTGCAAACATTCGCCGAAAGTGCTGTGTGTACAGGAAACTCATTTAAAATCTAAAAACACGAATTTTTTGCGTCGGTATGTTCTCTTCCGAAAGGACAGAGATGATGCTGCGGCATCATCCGGCGGTGTAGCCATTATTGTTAATCAAAAAGTAGCATGCACACATTTACCACTGCAAACAACACTAGAGGCAGTGGCTGTTCGAGCAGTTCTTTTCAACAAGCTCGTCACCATCTGCTCTCTGTACATACCCCCACACCACCGTCTTGGAAAACGAGAATTCGAGTCCTTAATAGACCAACTACCCGAACCTTATCTGGTCCTTGGTGACCTGAATGCTCATAGCAGTCTATGGGGTGATTCTCGCTGCGACGCACGAGGTCGTCTCATTGAACAGTTCCTTTTTTCCTCCGGCGCCTGTCTGTTGAATAAGAAAGAGGCAACATATTATAACCTTGCCAACAAAACCTACTCTTCCATAGATCTCAGCATCGCATCTCCATCACTTGTACCATTACTCCAATGGAAAGTTCTAAATAATCCCTACGGAAGCGACCATTTTCCTGTCGTTTTGAGTACACAAACATCATACGAATATCCTCCACGAGTTCCCAAATGGCTTATACACAAAGCCGACTGGGAACAGTTTCATAACAAAGCTCACTTATCTTGGACTGACATATGTACGCTAAGCATAGATGAAGCTGTGCAGTACTTCACAGCTCTCCTTATTAACACAGCAGCCAAATGCATCCCACAAACATCTGGACAGCCCGGCAAGCGACACGTCCCATGGTGGAACACAGAGTGTCGTAATGCGCGAAAGGAATAGAACAGGGCATGGAGGTTGCTGCGCAACTCGCCGACAGCGGAAAACCTTGAGAGCTTTAAGAAAATAAAGTCTCAAGGCAGGAGAACGCGTCGGCAGGCCAGAAGAGAAAGCTGGCAGAAGTTTTTGTCAGGGATCACTTCATACACACAGGAGGCTAAAGTCTGGAACGTGGTCGGTGGGATAGCAGGAAAACAAGTACACACACTTCCACTCGTAAACACTCAGGGTGATACCTTGGAAGATCAGGCAAACTTCCTCGGTGCACACTTTGAACGGGTATCCAGCTCGTCCCACTATACTGACACTTTCCAAAAATACAGAACAAGAATAGAAAAGCAGAAACTAGAACATAAATCCACTAGATACGAGGCATATAACCAAGCTTTCAGTCTAGCTGAGCTCCGAACATCTCTAAACTCCTGCAGTACTTCTGCCCCAGGTTCTGACCGTGTGGTGTATGAAATGTTAAAAAACCTACCAGCCGAAACACGAAAAACCTTACTTTGTTTATACAATGCTATCTGGTTTTCTGGCACTATCCCTACCTCCTGGAAAGAGGCTATTATTATTCCCATTTTGAAAGAGGGCAAGGACCCTTCTTTAGCTTCAAGTTATAGGCCTATTGCACTTACAAGCTGCTTGTGCAAAGTATTCAAAAAAATGATAAACTGCTGACTTCTACATATTCTTGAAACAAACAATTTGCTCGACCCATTTCAGTGCGGGTTTCGAGAAAGTAGATCCACCACCGACCACCTCGTTCGTATCGAGGCACAGATAAGAGACGCCTTCGTCCATAAACAATATTTTCTCTCTGTGTTCCTCGATATCAAAAAGGCGTATGATACAACATGGCGTTTCGGAATTCTAAGAGACCTGTCCCACCTTGGTGTGCGCGGAAGAATGTTTCATATAATCGAAAGTTACCTGTCAAACCGGACATTCCGTGTCCGTCTAGGCAGTGTGCTCTCCCAAACATTTGTCCAGGAAACAGGCGTGCCACAAGGTGGTGTGCTTAGTTGCACACTTTTTATCATCAAAATGAATTCTTTGCACTTGTCCATTCCCCGCATGATGTTCTATTGTACATATGTCGACGACGTTCAGCTTGGCTTCAAGTCATGCAACTTAGCCATGTGTGAGCGGCAGGTTCAGATGGGTTTAAATAAGGTCTCCAAATGGGCAGACGAAAACGGATTTCGACTTAACCCACAAAAAAGCACGTGTGTCTTGTTCTCTTGAAAGAGAGGCATGCACTCGGAACCTGACATTCGGCTGAACGGGCAACGTCTGTCCGTCAAAGCCGAGCATAAATTCTTAGGCTTAATCTTGGACAACAAGTTGACCTTCGTACCGCACATCAAGTATTTAAAAACAAAATGTTTAAAAGCCATGAATGTTATAAAAGTGTTGTCACGTACTACATGGGGTAGTGATAGGCAATGCCTCATGAACCTCTATAGAAGCCTTATTCGTACCCGCTTAGATTATGGGGCCGTTGTCTATCAGTCTGCCACTCAAAGTGCCTTGAAGATGCTTGACCCCGTGCACCATTTGGGCATCCGCCTTTCTACGGGTGCTTTTCGCACCAGCCCCGTAGAAAGCCTTTATGTTGAGTCAAATGAGTGGTCGCTTCATCTGCAGAGAACTTACATGTACTTTGTTTATTTCCTTAAGGTGAAAGCAGACAAGAAGCACCCCTCATACTCTACAAATAATGATTTGTCGAGCTCAACTCTGTTTGAAAACAGGCCTTCGATGAGGCAGCCCTTCTCAATTCGCCTGAAGTGTCTAGCTGAAGAAACTGAAGTGTCACTTGAACACAGTTTAATGGCTCCTGTAGCATACCCGCCACCGTGGCACTGGCAGACTACAGACTGCGATGTGTCTTTCCTAGAGGTTACAAAACATGCACCTATTGCCCATATCCGAACATACTTTCTGGAACTTCAACACAAATACACATGTCCTGAGTTCTTCACAGATGCCTCCAAGACTAACTCCTCTGTGTCCTACGCTGCTGTCGGCCCATCCTTTTCGGATGCTGGCCCTCTACATCCACGCACAAGTATCTTCACAGTGGAAGCTTACGCGATACTGGTGGCAGCTAAACACATCAAACAATTACAAATACAAAAAGCAGTAATTTATACAGACTCCCTCAGTGTGGTAACGGCTCTGCACAGTCTTAAAAAACAAAAAAACCCAGTCCTTGTCTCACTTTACTCCATTTTGTGCACACTCTACACGCACAAACAACATGTTGTAGTGTGCTGGGTGCCAGGGCACCGTGAGATCCAAGGCAACATGAGGGCGGATCAGCTCGCGGCATCCGTCCATGAGAGCACCGCCTTTACATCCATATCAATCCCTGCCCTTGATCTTAAGCCGTCTCTCAAACTAAACCTCAGGGACTACTGGCAGAGCAAGTGGGATACACACACACAAAACAAACTACACGTTATCAAGCCACACCTTGGCCATTGGCCACCAGTATCAAAATCACGTCTAACAGAGGTAACACTAACAAGACTCAGGATAGGGCACACATACACGACACACACACATCTTTTATCCGGTGGTGATCCACCATTGTGTGATAAATGTGGTGAGGCTTTAACAGTTCTTCACGTTTTAATCCAATGTAAACAGTTAGACACTCTAAGAAGACAACACTTCCCATTACCCTACCGACAACATATACCTTTACACCCTGCAATGTTTGTCGGTAGGGAACCACTTTTCACCCATAAATCATTGTTAGCTTTTTTAAGAGATGTTAATTTTTACCATGTATTATACCCAGGCATTGCGTAGCGTGACCTCTCAAGAGAGGTCGCTGCTGCTGTGATTACATTTAAAAGCACTTGCCTCGCAGCCCTTGGACACAAGGGCACTGATGAGACAAGTGTGCTAGTGCCAAATATTTTTACATGTTTTTATTATCAAAACCTTTGTCACCCTTTTTAATATGCATATCATGCCACTGTCATGTCTTTAATACTTATGTTTTTACCCGCATTATCGTGAGGAATTTTAAGGCCCCTATACAGCCACGCAACATATCATTGTCCGCATCTCTATACTCATTGAAATGGCGCTCTTTGGCCATCAATTGGCCCTTGCACCATAAAACACCACACATCATCATCAGCAACCTTGTCACTTCCACAGGGGACCCGCATGGCTCCGTCTTCAGTTTTCCTCTACCTGTTGGGACTTCTTCTCGTTGGCTTTAGTGTTGTCTGCAGAGCAGAAGTGCAGTTTGCGACAGCCATAGACATCAGCGACCTGGGTGAGCGCGTCGTTCGTAAGGACCTGTTGCCCGCCTGCCAAGCCTGCAAGACTGTAGTCAAAACATTCCAGAATGTAAGTTTTTTCTTGCTTCGTATGTGTTGTGCTCGGCTAAATATACAGTTAGATCAATCTAACGAAACCCGATTTTATGAAGTTCCTGATCTAATGAAGAAATATTGATACCCCACCAAACACCCATAAGGCTCAGTCTTATCAACCTGAACTAACAAACTAACTTGGCTACTAAACTAGATGTGACGAAATTTCTCTAGAAATAACTGATTGGAAAAAACAGCAGGGATCGTCCTATTCACAAAGACTGGATTTTAAAGCATGCGCTGTGATTTTGTCGCATTAAAACATGAAGGCACCCTACTGACGACCCTGTATTTAGTTCAGTGAGGTTGTGTGCCGCACCCATGCATGGAGCAGTGTAGTCAGCAGTAGGTGGCATTGATATGTATTGGGAGCAATGGGTTGTTTCGTGATTACATATTGCTAATCGTCTCCTTGCAACTTTCTGGCTCAGCCTGCCTGCACAATCACTTTACTTGTTCTCTGCGTCTTCAAAAGTTTGGTCATTGGTTGGGTGGACATGCAATGATTGAAGCACACTTGTGGATTAATGAGAGGGATGAATGTGTTCAGATTTGCTTGGCTCTCTCGTGCTACAATCTTGAGAGTGCTCCAAACTCTTGCAAATAGTCAGAATGCAGTATCAACCAGTCGATTGTACTATTAGCACCATAAGTTATGCTGCTATGTTAGTGACTTTGGTAGTTATGTACTAAGTGCGATTGTTCCGGATGACGGCATCTGTGCAGGGCATTAAGCGAACAAAAAGGAGTCGCTTCGATGGAGGAGACGTCGACTGGGAGTCCAGGAATATGGGGAAGTACTCGAAAAGGTAAGGAGAGGAAGCTCGGGCAGGCTGTAAGTCATAACAAAAAAAAAAGTGTTCCTAATGCTTGCACCTATGGGTTTAAAACTTCTTTCGCTCATGCACTGAGACATTACGCAGGCAGTGTGTGGATTTTTATGGCCCTAGCAAATTGTATTTTTGTTTCTGCTGATGCCTCTTGCTCCATTTCTCACAATGACAGCCTATATGATTCGTAATAAACACACATTTTTATTTGAAAGAGTATGTGACATAAAGTGGTGCTTAAGATAAAAAGTAAACAAGAAAAATTACTCTAGTTGACACAGTTAATTAAGTGGACTTTATTTCTTCCTTGAGCTTTGAGTTTGACATTATTTTCATCAAGTAGGTATGAATTCTCGCTCAATCTGTGTGTGTTTGTGTGTATTTCTGTTTTGCAGTGAGATTAGGTTCATCGAAATTCAGGAGCACCTCTGCCTGGAGATAGTCAAGGGCCAGGAGCATGTAAGGATGTGCAGCTTTTATTATTTTTTTATTGAGTGAAGGGAAAAGGCCATTGTGGTTGTGGTTTGACTGACCCCCTCAGTCTCTCGGATAAGACACGTGGCGACAATTACATACAACAAGACTAATGCACAGTACAATGTTCTGTACACTTAAAAACGAGATGTCAGCAGATGGAACTACAAGTACAACATATAACAAAAGAGCTTTATGTTTATGTACAGTGAACTCTGCCAACTGAGGAAATTGCGCTAAAGGTGTTTCGGCATACCTCACACGGGCCCCACTTCTCTTCGATAGTTGTTGTTCAGTGCTTATACAGTATTATACTATGCTATGCATTGTGTCGGTTATACAGTGCCATGAAGTCACTTCATCCAATGAAAAAACGGTTGTAACAATTGCAACAAATATGCTCTTTCCCAATCAAGGATACTTAACATTAGTTTAAGAGGTCTTCTCTCAGTAGTTAAGCAAATATCAAATACTATAAAATATCAACCTGGTGAAAAATTTGTGAAAAGAAAAATTTACACCCTTCTGTCTGTAGCACAAAGCCGCAAGGCAATTCATATATTTTTTCAGAAAGGAAGCTTCTTAGCTGATAGAAACTTCTTAGTTCTTAGTATGAATTTTTATTTAAGCGTGAAGTTTACTTCCTAAAAAACACAAGCAGATTTGCTCGTAGCTTTGTGGTCATCAATTTTCACTCTCAGGGTGTAAGAAAGCTGGACAAAGAACTGTGACAAAACTCGCAGAGTTCCTTATGCATGCAGCTAAGATGACTAAGTTGGAAAGCATTCATTGTAGCTCGTTGGTCATCATCATAAAATTATGTTGATGATGGTGCTGACAGTTTTAATATCATTCATGCTGATGACAACAGCAATGCTGACAAACAATTTTCCCATTTGATAAAGTGTATAAGGCTTTCACCTTAAAAGGCCAGTAAACAGGCTCTGACATATTTTTTTGCACCCCGCAAACGAGCTCGCCAACTCGTACAGCAAACAGCGGCGATCACATTTTCCGATTATTACAGCGCCGTGCAGACTCTTCATTTCGAAATACTATCCCGTGCCTGTTTCCTTTGCCTGAGCAATATTCCTCTTACACGCACAGTGACGAAAGCTTGCCCACGGGCAACATTACTGCTGAGCTTGCCAATTGGTTTCTTGCCTTACGAAACGGTGCCTCGGCCCTGTGGTGATGCAGTTTTGGCCTCGCAGTCCACATATTCATTTTTCGTGCTGCCGTTTGCCCCTTTTATAAAGCCCAAGACAGCCGGTAAAAGCG
Organism: Rhipicephalus microplus; assembly: GCF_013339725.1. Taxonomy (NCBI): domain Eukaryota; kingdom Metazoa; phylum Arthropoda; class Arachnida; order Ixodida; family Ixodidae; genus Rhipicephalus; species Rhipicephalus microplus. The sequence continues at coordinate 122,412,228 of NC_051167.1, forward strand.
TTATTGCCAGAACGAAAGCCGCCGAGGTAAAGGAAGCCTTACTACGTTACTGCTAGCGAACGGTGCTCCTCGAACAGCATTTTCTCCACGTGCCCCTATGATGCATGTTCATATTGAGGATGCCCTGTTCGGTCATTGGCTCTGCACCCATGACGCATCGCTGACGTCTTGTCACGTTGCCGAATCGGAAGGAGTCACGATCATTATTATGGAGCTTTTTTTCATTGCGATCTTGTGCAATGACTCGTGCAGTGCAGAAACATGGCCGCACAGTACGAGGAACACTTGGAAGAGTGGTGGTTCGAGCATCAGGACGAGGAGCCCGATCTGCACAAGTACCTGTGCATCGACCAGGCTAAAGGTACGACTCGTACATTTAAGTTGGCGGTTTGAGCCCTTTGCACCGTGATTTTTATGTACACTTGGGCCAAGTATTTTTTGTAACAATACTTAAGCAAATGTCTTTTCACGAATTCTTAATGGTTGATAGCAAAACTAGCTGTAATTGAGTTTTGGGCTTTGTAACTATATAGTGGGGACCGTATGCACTATATCTTTAACCTTTTCTTGTCGGGTGATTTGTGTAGGTGTTGTATCTACATGCAAGAAGTGTACATTAGTACTAGAATTTCTTAATTGATCCTTAAGGCAATTGAATCTCGGGAATAAGACAGAGGATGACTATTTTAGTTTGTTGTTAGTGTTTTGTCTGTCGTCGTGATTCTTGTTCTTTTGCGCTCTTGTAAAATTTAATGTCTCACAAGCTAGCCAAGGGGATTGCATTTCCAAAGGTAAAAGCGCTACTAAGGTTTCATTGCCAGGTCATGTGGCTCTTCCCACCATGATTAGGTTAAGTCTGTCTACTGAAGCTAGCATGGATTTCTTTTTTTAGATTCTTTTCTTTAGAATGGTCATTCGCTGAGCAAGTTGATACTTCATCTTGAAGAAAGCAGCCAACTTTGTTTGTTGCGAAAAGATATCACTAAGTCAAGCTTTTTTTTCTTGGTTTTGTCCTGGTGGGTGTTGTACAACCAGCTTAACTACCACTGCAGAGTGCTTTCTATTGCAAAACGATAGTACACTTGCCAGTTTAACCACCGTTATCACTGAGGTGGCCAAATTGAGATGTTGCAAAATACAAATATTGGCTGTAAGCGCATGTTTAAGGTTCTTAGGCAGTCAAATTGCATTGGGAGCCCTCCATAGCAGCGTTCCCTTGAGCTCCTTCGGGGTTCAGCCAATCTCGAAAATTATACTCATTTCATGTGTCTGGTGCAACTCTATGAAAGGTAGCGATACTTCTTGTAGTAGATACGCTCACACCAAAAAATAGTTCAATTATTCTACCTCCCATAGTTTTTTTTAATTTGTTCTTGTACTGAGTAATAAAAGATTTGTGCCTTAGAAACACACAGACCTCATTATTAAAGACGATAGTCTTTCTTGGGGACTTTCGACTCAAAAATTTCGGTCTGTCTGTCTGTACATTTGTCTGTTTGTCCACTTTTAATGGCACCGGGTATTTGAAACGGTCGACCCCATCCGCAGCGCCCACCAATGTTGCTCAAGGTTAAGCGTTCATACTTGTGCAATTGTCAATTAATAAGCAATTATTGCGCAAGTCGGGGGCACCATAACAACACGTATATATTCTGTATGTGCATCTTTTACTAGAAAATGCATACATAAGTAATTTTAAGGACCATAGCACTTATCACGCAGCGCTGACCATGCAAAGCTTGCACGAAAAGATGAGTGTTTCCAACGCTTTGCTAAAACGAGATGGTGATGGCACCTACCTGTCGCCTCGCGTTCTACACCTTATCACCTCTGAGATGGGCGCGCACGGCCACGCGCTTTGTTTTCCCAAAGAAACTGCCAGATGGCGCTCATGTCTCACGTGTGACGTGACTCGATGCGCTCGTTCGCCTCTGCTGCACGCTCGAGGCACTCTAACGCAGCGCCTCCGGAATAGCATTCGCCAATTTTCTTGCGCAGAACATCAAATTAATTGTTCACTCTCGCCACTCGCAAGACTATCGTCTTTCGACGACATTTGCAGATTACATGCAGATACGGGGCCAATTTTTTATAGGGTTCTCAATAGGTTCTTCTGGATCACGTAGCTTTGCTTTATTAGATGCGAAGTGTTTCTTAGCTAACTTCGGCGACTTTGAGTGTATCTATCTATCTAGTTGCTTACGTTCGAGGGCTCTCGTGGTCACCCCCTTAAACTTGCCATGAACCAAAATTAGCATGGAAGGGTAAGATGGTTTCACGAAGATGATGCACTGGTCAAGACATGAATGTCACAATCCCGTCGCGTGCGTCGTCAAACACTTTCTGTCAGACCCACGGTGGGTATTTCCTGCCGGTATGCAAGTATGTGCAAGGTTATTGACACTTAGTATCTACCCAGAAACGATGAGAGCACGCATGGGAAATTTTAAGGCACGAGAGTTAAGACATACCTGACATCGGTAGCGTCGATGCGACGAATGCAAAGAATGAATGTCAGGGTCCCAGCTGGAATCGAACCCAAGCATTCTGCGTGGCAATAAAGCATTTTGCCACATAGCTACACCAGGCCTCGGAACTACTCTTTAAATATAGACGCTAATCTTCATGAAACGTCAATAGTGGTCGCAGTGCTGCCTACACAATTTTATAAACATTACATACGTACTCCTTTGATACAGCCGTCAGGTCGGGTTAACGTCAATTGTATTTACCGTATTTACTCGATTCTACCGTGCCCTCGATTGTAACGCGCACCCGGTTTCCACGACGAAAAAAAAAAAAAAAGACCTCGATTTCAACGCGCACCCATTTTTCTCGTTGGTTTGCATGATCACACCACTCGGGAAAACGACTCCTTTCGGGAGCGTCTTCTGTTTAAATATGAGGTACGGGGGAAGCTAAGCTTGTGCCTATCCGACGTGCAACGGAGCATTGCCGTCATTCTAGTTTTACCGTGGCCCGATGTCAGCACGTGAACTTGCTTCGCCCCCTTCTTGACAGTTGTAGTGCCAAGCATGTTGAAGTAAAGAGGCATCTGATTGGCATTCCCGATTTGCCCAAGCAGGTAGCCGTTGTTGTGCCGCAAGTTTAGGACGAACCTCTGAAAAGTTTGAAGCTTTTCTTTGTACTCCTCCAGCAACTTTCGGCATATGCCCATTCGCCTTCAGAGGGAAAAGCCTTTCCTCTTCATAAAGTTAGTTAACCAGCTCCTGCTCGCTTTAAACTGGCTCCGCATCAGCCCTTTTTCTAAGGCTAACTGCATAGCCTGCACTTGGAGCAGTTCTGTCGTCACGGGCCGCTCACTGCTCCATCACATACTCACCGAGCAGCTCTTCAATTTTTGGAAACCGACCCTGCTGTGGTCCACTGAAGCCTTTGCGTGCATCTTTGCTGTCGACAATATTCTGCTTTTGTTTCCGCCAGTCCCGCACGCACGTTTCGGGAACTCCGAACGACCGCGATGCGGCCCGATTTCCGTCCGTTTTGGCACACGTGATGGCTTTTCTTTTAAAAGCGGCATCGTGGTGCACTCATCGAGTTTTAGGAGTCGGCCCTTCCATGCCGTCGATAATAATGCGCACCAAGATGACGAACTCCTCAGCACACGTACGAAGTGCCGCACATGGGAAACACATAGGCAGAAATGGCCGACGTGCCATGCCGACGCACGTAGGGGGCGGCCATTTTGGAAATGCCGATGGCAATACACCTTTTCACAGAAAGGAAAAAAACACCGCCATGATGGGCTGTGCGCGGGAGTACAAAGGCTAAGGGCGCAGCGTTGTCAGTGCATTTTCGGAGGGAGGCGGCAATTTGCACAGCCCAAGGAGGGCTATGGCAGCGCCCAGGGAGGCGTTTATGAAAAGGTGGAGAGAATGACCGTATTCATTTTTTTAGTACTCGATTCTAACGCGCATGCGGTTTATGAACTCGCTTAACCGGAAAAAAGGTGCGCGTTAGATTCCAGTAATTATGGTAGTTGCATGCGTTGATGTTTATTTATGTAGCAGTGTCCAGGGTCAGCATCATCGCGAGCATCAGCGCTTCACATAAGCTTCTGGTGATGCTAATACACATGTTTCAGTTGGCATCGTTGTGCAAGTGCAAACAGGTGCTTATATGAGCATCTGCAACTCTTCAACATATGTCTGTGTGTACAACATTGGTACGTATTTTGTCATTTCATGGTGTGTCACTCAATAAAAAAATTGCAACGCGGTCTCTTTTCCTGCGCATGCTTTGCCTAACGTCGATTCCCAGGTACGTGGGAACTGCCGAATTTTTTTCGTATAGTGGCGTCCACCATTAGATCTGGTAGCGCGCAGCTAGGCCCAGTCACGAAGACCATGTTTATAACTACGAAATCTAGTAAAATGGAAAAACTTTATTTTTGTCCTGCAGGACGCACACAGCGGGTATCTCCCACGTAGGACTGACAGGGAGTACCTGAATCCAAGCACGATTTGCGTAGAGTTGCAAAATGTTTTGCTGACCAAACTTCTTGCATACTTTCCACAGCATTACACCAGATGTAGGAAGCAGAGGGCAGTCTAAATTCTGTTCAGTGGTGTAAGGGTGTTTCATAGGGGTATCACAGCAGAGATGTGTATCAGGGGTGTTGTAGCGGGGTAGTTTTTTTTTTTAGGAGAGGGAGGGGGAGCTTACAACAATGTCATTGGAGTCCCATCACCATGTACCTGGTTTGTTGTCTCTTCCTCACAGCTTGCTGCCCGGAAAACTACTATGGCCCCAACTGCGATCCTTGCACAGGAGGAGCTGAGAACCCATGTAATGGGCATGGCAGGTGCAAAGTACGGGCTCTACATTTTTTTTTTGTCTCTATTGTGAGCGTTCGATCAACTTTTTTGCATCCTCTAATGTTGTGTTTTCCCTGCACGGATCTCAACTTCCCCCCTGTAACCCAGATTCTCCTGATGGCGCTTCCTGCATTGTTGAGCTCTACGCTCGGTTAGAACTTAGAGGGGCCCTGCAATACTTTTTCAAGTAATCGTCGAACGATTTTATTGAAAGAGCTCATTGCTTCGCTAGTTGACTGCCACAAAGAATTTTAGAACCCGCCAGGTACGAGTGGGATTAGAGTGATTGGTCACGTGTTCCAATATCGCTCTCTCCGTTCCTGCCTGTGAGTGCACTGAAAGCTACGCAGGGAGGAGGACGGCAAGGGGTCAAGAAGATGTGTCCCTTCGTTGGCAAGCTTCATGACCTCGACTATATTTCTTTTGGTTTTTGTTCGAACGGACGGCTTACTTTCACTGGGTTTACAAGTGCACACGTTGGTGCACGGTGGCATTCCACGACGGCCATTGTAACTATGCAACTTGCGATGCTCAAATCAACTAACAGATGTGGGCTTTTGGTAAAGGGCACAGTAATTAGGGTACAAAATTGAACCTTGTATAAAGAGACGCTGACATAACAGGCTTTTGGGGTATACGCGACACCAGTGTGCTGCATCGAAGTAAGGGTTGAGAAGAAAATGCATAACGTAGGAGCCTGCTTAGAAGAGAGACGACTCATATAAAATACGAGAATGGCTGCTCCATGCATGTCCCTTGTGAAGGGGTTTAACTGTATAGCATCAACTGCAGAAAGAAGAGTACTTTCTAGCTTAATTCGAGAATTCTCAATTTTATGCAGTATGCTGTGCCATAATGTTCGACTTCTATAATCTCAGAAGCCTTGACTAACGATCATCAGCTTTTTCTCGTGCCGAGAAAGTGTTGAAGGGCTTTTTTAAAGAGAAATCTGTTTCGCCCACTGTGATCGAGTGTAATTACATAAATGTTTCATACAATAATGCCTTCTCAGTTTTCTTATGTGAAGGGCTTCTTGGGTGTTTCAAATAGTTGACTTTTCCCATAGGGACACACATTTCTCTTGCTGGGTTCATGTAGCAAACTTGAACGTCCTTCTAAGTTTCACACGTATCCTGACATTGCTGCTCAGCCAAATTTAATGCTTTGTGTATGAATAATGGATTTTTAAATCGTAACACATATGTATAGTAACTTCATCCGAGAAAAAGTATTTAAACGGAAACCAGCTAGTATAACTGTCCTTCACAGGTGAAGGGCAGGCATAGCCCAGTTGTGTGGCAGAGGTTACATTTTTTCTTATGTTGTGACCGAGCGTAGTTGCTGCCATTGCCCATGCCATTATTACATTGAAACTTTCATTAAAGAAGCCAGTAAAATTGCCAATTTACTTTGCTGTGTCGAAAATAGTTCAATGGCGATTCAAGTACTCATGCAGTTCCTGAAGGATTCAATTTTACATGAGAGAGCACCGCAACAATGTTCAAATGATACAGCAGTAGAGTAAGGGTGTGTGCAAATATTCGAAATCTAGAATATTTTTCGATTACATGCGTGCTATTCAATTCTATTCACCCTATAATTTTACTATTCGAACTATTCGAACTTCCCAAGGATAAATACAGTCAACGTCCGATTGGCAGTGGGCCCTTCAGTTGCTGCAACCCATCACACTTGATTGGAGCAAAGCGGCTTTTCGGGCTCTGCTATAGTCACAAATGTATTGACTCGAGACAATGCCGACTCCAACATGGAGATGATAAACTGGGCATGAAATTGCATGCCGAAGATTTTAGCATCCAAAATTTCATATTTTTTTATATACTGACGTATGTGAGGCAGATTTGAAGCTTTGAGTTGGGTGTCCACAAAGTTGAAAGAAGAGAAGAGGCTGAGGAAATAGCGTCCTTGCCTTTTATGTGTGCAGTGTTGACAACGCTTTGGTTGGATCAAATCTCATACATAAATACTATGCAGCCTCCGCATTGCCTCATTGATGGTAAGTCAACAAAGAAACACACCCTTGCCAGCACTTCATCAATCTAGCCAAAAGAAACATTTTCTTGTTGCTAGCTCATAAGAGTATGCATGGGAATTGTCTCCAACTTTTTCTCCAGTTTCACTTCAAAATATTCTATTCTCGCTCACACTTCAATAATTGAATTTGCTTTGGTCACAAAATTTTTGCCTTTCGCACATAGTACAGTCAAGGCGCCGCTGTGGTGGTCTAGTGGCTAAAGTACTCGGCTGCTGACTCGCAGGTTGTGGGATCGAATCCCGGCTGCGGCGGTTGCATTTTCGATAGAGGCAAAAATTCTGTAGGCCCGTGTGCTCAGATTTGGGTGCACGTTAAAGAACACCAGGTGGTCAAAATTTTTGGAGCCCTCTACTTTGGCGTCTGTCATAATCATGTGGTGGTTTTGGGACGTTAAACCCCACATATCAATCAATCATAGTACTGTCAAACCCAGCTGTAACAAGCACTATGATTTTTGGTAGTTTGTTCAAAATAAAAAAATTAATGTAGCTGATCCTGTTTTTAATGAATTCTAGCATCTAGTTTGTAATTAGGAAGATTGTCAAGTTTGACAAAATGCACAAACAAAAGGCATAACATACTCGAAGTCCCAGAATGTGCATTTACTTGCCATAGACAAGGGGTTTAAAAAAAATTTGCTGGACTGGAAGCTCCCGCAATGCCTTGCCAGCAAAAGTGAAGCCAGCTTTTGCCCACCAGAGAGCTCAAAAACATGCTCTTTTTCGGTAGTGCCCACTTAAAAATCTAGTGGTTTTGATCTGTTAGTGTTAACACTACATAATTATAAATAAAAGATAGCTGTTCCTGACAATATAACACATAGAGACGAGTATTGGTGACTTAATCTCCTGTAAACGTTACCTACAAGCCGAGTTTTTTTGCCAAGGCAAACTAGTAACACTAAGGTGCACTTGGAGCACTATCTGACCTGAAAAAGTGGCCCCATAAAGTATTTGGGCGTACAAGGAAAATGCTCCATTTTTAATCACCGAACGGTGACAGTTTTTCATGCCCCTAGTAACATGGCGACCACAGCCACCATCCTTTGGTGAGTACAGCTTCACTCTTGAGCATTAATTTTCACTCCAGCAATTTTTTTCAATACCTCCTTGTTTGCACTGTGCGCTTTGCAACACAAACGTTAATCACATTTTAAACTAGTGAAATAATGTCAACCAACTCTCATCTATTGCGCCACTTTAGGCTATATTATGCCAGTTAGGCCAGTGGGAGCGAGAAAAATGTGATCGACGACACACGAGCACTGTATCACCACTTTGTAAAAAACTAGTGGACACCAATGATGCGTGTTTCAAAGTACAGTACTGTGTTGGTACTGTTAGTGACAGCTATGCATAAATAAATGCTTCATCAGCTCTGATTAACAAATTAGTAGGTATAACTTGTGCATAACTACAAAAGGTTTAGTACATGAAACCAATTGTAGCCAGTTTCATGCCCTTCAAGCCATGGGACAGCAAGTTTGTTGGCCTTTGGGTCAAGCATAAAATTTGGCTGTTAAGTTTCGGCATTGTGTTGATGGGCAGTATTATCATCAGTTTGTTTTATTTATTCACTTTCCCCTTCTATTGTGTCACTTGTGACTGCTACTGCTACTATGACAGTAATGGACCAGGGTGGACCAAGACAACTTCGCTCTAAAAGAAATATGGTATGTATATCAGTACAAGAACTAATGAACAAACACCATCACAAAAATGAACCAATGCTTTATTTTTCAATAGGAGTATAACATTAATTTTTATAGACAATTGCAAATGATTGCACAATCTAATCCCACGGAAATACCGTGCTAAGCTAATTTTCGCTCTTGACAGGGCTCTGGAACTCGTAAGGGCAACGGCAAGTGCGAATGCCACCAGGGTTACACAGGTGAGCTGTGCGACTCTTGCACCGAGGGCTACTATGAAGACAAGCCGGGTGCCAATGGCACCAGGACCTGCACCAAGTGCGACCCATCGTGCAAGGGCCCCTGCACTGAGGCTGGCCCCAAGGCGTGCAAAGAGTGCTCCGCTGGTTACACCATGAACGAAGAGCTGGGATGCGTCGGTGAGTTTAAATAATTTTATGTTGTTGCTGTATGTATCGAGTTACATTTTTGTCCTAGCTCACTTGAAAAAAAAAATTATAAAGAACAATATGAGCAGTTTGCACTAGTGGTGCTAAGCTGGACTAACAGTGGAGCTTGTGACCGACCTATAATATAAGAAAGGTACTAATTAACAGTCATAATTAGCAAACTAAATACCATGACCTTAATGAGTGGCAAAAATTTAGAAAAAATTTTGGGGGGGAAAAAAATTATAAAGAACAATACGAGCAGTTTGCACTAGTGGTGCTAAGCTGGACTAACAGTGGAGCTTGTGACCGACCTATAATATAAGCAAGGTACTAATTAACAGTCATAATTAGCAAACTAAATACCATGACCTTAATGAGTGGCAAAAATTTAGAAAAAATTTTGGGGGGAGACACACATTGTGAGGTGGTAGCCGCTTTGCTTTTATGTAAATATTTTTTAGTATTAATGTTAAAATCCTATTTTTAGGTGAGCAACTATGAGAGAACATGAAGGACCTTAAGCACTTCTCTTTTTCTTGAAATGCACAGCTTTGCAGTGCGATCGCACGTGAATAAGTCGCGGCCTTTTCAGGCGGCCCGAGTAATGACCGGGCGTGCAATGCTCAAATCGACCCATGGCTGAAACAGGGGCTGTGACCAGTGGTTTTTGAGCTACTATCCTCATTTGTCCAGAGAAGGGAAAGCAGTTTTTAGCTGACTAAGAATTTTGTCGTTATTTCCTGGTCGCATGCTGCGTTATGATGTTTGGCTCACGTTTTTTCCGGAGCCTTAACTCGGGAGCTGCAACCCATCGGTATTGTTTTATGACCATGCTAAAAAAGGGTTGCAAGCCCCTTTATACTACTTAAACAGCTCCGCTGTTAAAACCTACATTTTTAGTGGTCCTTGTATATATCTGTACTACACTCTCAGAATTGTTTTAATCTTGTGTTTACTGATATTATATTGCATTGCGCAATTAATTCTTGTGTTGGCATAGTTCTTTTGTATTATGCACATATTTTATTCTGTGCTAAGCTTATATAGCTGCCTCTGTTATTTGAGGGATTTGTGGGAAAGAAATGGGTATGACGCTCTGTCAGGCATTCATGCCTTTTAGTCGGCCTTTTAGACAAGACGAATGTACATCTTGTTATTTGTCATCAAAGATGAATGTCAGTTGGAGAAGCAGTACATCTGCAGTGTCAGCATTTGTTATACATTAAACTTTGCGTCGTTTGGTATTATACTAAACTATAAAGGAGATCCTACGACAAAGCTTCTAAGGACAGTAAAGACAAAAATGATTTTTCTAGTCTTTGTAAATAGAAATATTATTGTACCAAAAGTGCCACTTTGATGGCGTCTGCTAAGACCTATGTAATCATTTACAGTCGAACCCCTTTATAAAAGACACCAGTGTTCCTACAGTAAAATACGAGTAGATAAGAAAATGCATGCCTGGTACTCTGCTTACGAGAAACATACGAGACAAGACAAACATACGAGAGGAGACAAGAATTGCTACCCAGAGCATGCCTCCTAAAAGGGGTTCAACTGTATGGTAAAAATGGTTTACAATGTGCTCCTACGTCTGAGGGGCCCAATCTTTAGGAATAGCAAGTATTGGGAAATTCCATCCAATCAATGCCGCTTAAATATGCAAAAATACTTCAATATCTACGATGTTATGCTGATGTTCACGTGTCGGAGTTTCAGTGTGAAATTGAATAACGAGACTTTGACCTTCATTTACTCTGAATAAATGGCTTCTATAAAAGGGGTTCGTTAGTTCACGAATCAACTCCCACAAAAGTTTTTGGAGTCTGTCGAGTACAAGCAGTAATTGCTTTCTCTTGTCTCGACGAGCACTCTACAAGCCAAGCAGGGAGGAATGGCACGGGGAAAAAGGGTTACACGCGCGTCACGACATTGAGCACATCATGCTTTTTTTTTTTTTTTCAAATGCTTACTTTCAATGTTATCGCGAACGCATGCGTGAGTACGTGGCGGCCTCCTGTGATAGACGTGAGAACTATGCAGCCCATAATGCCCAAATCGGCCAGTGGCCATAAAATGGGGTATATGGCGTGGTCGTTTGGGTGTACAACATCATTTGTTAAAAAAAAAAGGAAACGATTTCTGGCTGACTGAAAATATAATAGAAATTCAAGGCTGCACGCTGTGCTTAAATGTTTGGCTCAGGAGTCTTTACCGGAGTCTCTTAGGAGCCTCTACTGATCAGCAGTGTTTTTCTGATCCTGCTGAAGAAGTGTTGCAGGCACCTTTAGTTACTCTACAACGGTGAAATTAATGACAATAATGGTCTGGAAGAATAGCTTAGATGCCTGGAGTGACTTGGTGTTTTACTTTAGTATTCCTTCAAGTTAGGTCTTCTGTGCATAGTGAAAATTCGTTCTTTCTCTTTGTACTGCAGACATCGATGAGTGCATTGAGTCTGAAGAGAACCTCTGCGAGAAGGAGAGAAACACATTCTGTGCCAACACGCCGGGCTCCTACAAATGCATGAGTGAGTAGAGCTTTGTTCTTGTATAGAGGTTCGCGAAAGCACCAAAATTCGGGTTCGATTGGATAATGATTCTAGTAAAGATCTAACTGTACATCTTTCATATGTTTATTTTCTGTATGTTTCTGTATGTCTTTCAGAAGTCGAATTTGTTCCTTTATGATGCAGCGTTGCAGGAAAGCGCACTTGCCTCACTGTGACATATTGTGAAGTTTTCGGCTAAAACAAAGAGGTTCAGATATGTGATGTGGGCACATTGAAAGTGTACTAAACTAAATTTTATTTCCGAAAAAAGCTCCCAGTGCGCGATGAAAGTATTTAAAGGGGGTGGCGTGTACGTCCAATTTTTGCTCACCTCTGTTTCTCTGTTTGTTCGAATTTTATGGCCTAATTTATCGCGTCAAAACTTTTTTCGGCTGCTTTTAATACATAATATTGTGTTATATACTCACGCATATTTATGCTGTCTTTAAAAGAAAAAAATGTGCGAAAATGGCAAACACAGCCCAAATAAAGAAAACAATTTGCCAAGTTTGACGCACCTTGCTGCGTTTTCCATTTCACAGAGGAACTTCAAAACATTGTCAAATTTATAAAAAGGCATTTGCAACATTTCTGTTACAGATTGTGTTTCTACAAGTAGGGCAAAAGAAGAAAAGAGTACTTAAGCGTGTTTTTGAAAAAAACTTCTTTTTAGAAAATCGTTGTAAGATAAAAGTGAATTTTTTTACTAGAATGACTGTGCAAAGGTCTGATATAAAGACATGAGGTAGGGCACCTGGATCAGAAAATTCACAGTTCTGTAGTGTAAAGTAGAGAGTTCGTGCGGCCTGTCAAAGAGGTACTGACGCAAAAATTTTGGCCCCGCGTTTTTTTTTTTCTTCCTGCAATGTGTTTTTGGGAGCCTTTTAGTCATAATGCAACACATCAGTTTCTGCATTATGCGACAGATAATTAATTACAGACTCGTTATTACCGACCGATGTCAGTATCAGTTTTGAAAACGGCAAGCCACCAGGTGCAACCATCACCACCTAGTGGGTGCGACGCTCGACCATGTCAGCACACAGAACAGTGACGCACTTCCACGTGGTGCCAATCAAGAAATTTCTTCGAACACAAAATGCGACAGCAGTGTTTTCAAACACAAGATTTTCAACTCGTGCACTGCAGCCACAGACTCGTGAGCAACTCGGCCAAAGAAAAATGGAGGCTATGATGTCACCATAACTTGCTGCAGCGTCGTCACGTGAGGGAAGTAGAGGTTCTCTAATGGACCCCTTTGAGGCTGTCAATAGCGCGATGGATAGGATGTCTCATGCAAACTTCAAAATTACTTTAAAGTACCTTCTAAGCTGTATTGACGGTTGATATTTCGCAGATAATATACGTATGTTGACAAGAATCGATACTGCTGGCTAGCTCAATCGCAAAATTTTGTGTCAGCGCCCCTCTAACGAAAAGCTCATTGAGCGCCAGCTACAAAAATATCTCATTGCCCCTCGCCCCTCGAAAAGTAAGCTTCGCAAAGGTTGCAAGAATGAAAATGACGCAATAAGCTGTGAGCTCCAGGCCAGGGGTCAGCTGAAGCCCTCAGAGATGACGCAGAGTTGTGAACATGAGAGAGTGATCTTTATTGTTGTCCCATCCTGGCTCAAGTGGCAGAGGTCCTGCCAGAACGGTGTAAACCCCCGAGCGTGAGCACACTCCAGGAACTTGTCTTCAATATCCATGCAGATTGGCGCCCTCGCTTTCTACTGCTTACAGCAGCATGCCTTAGGTCCTTGGCTTTCTGTAGGTAAAAGTAGAAATCTGACAGTTCTTGAAATGCAACTTGAGAATTCCTTGGCCGCCGTTACGGTAAAAAATAGACATGTCAATAAGCCCAGCATATTAAGCAATGACAGGACAGGTCTGATTAAGTAAAGCTATAGGCCAACTTAGCACCTCCCCTTTGTTGATTAGATTGGACAGTCACCCCGACTTCCTCCCCATTGTGTGTACGCCTATAGGAGAAGATGCATTGCAGGCTTTTGCAGCTCAACGAATATCATTCCTGTGGTCCAACAGCATTGAACAAATCATATCTCTCTATTAGAAGTGTTCTCCCGCTTCGTCTTATCACTAATCAGTGTAGACAAAATCTTTCTCGGCATCGAGACAATGGAACATCCACAACAGGGGCGATGTCCTTGAGACCAATCTAGGCGTTGAGATTTCTCTGAAGTGTTTCCACAAATTTTGTAGCTGTCTAGAGTCATCGTTGCTATAACTCTTACGTGCTGATGCTTTTTTTTTTTCGATGAAGCTGTTTATAATATCCTTGAGTGGTATGAAATCGTAGAAACGCTGCATGCGCTTCGACCTTCCATGTGTGACTAGTGTACTACTTTGTTCGCTGTTAACCTTCCCGCGTTTTTTCTCTCGACGACTTGCAGTGTGCGACTTTGCCTGCGAAGGCTGCACCGGGGATGGACCCGACCACTGCATCAAATGTGCCAAGAGCTACGTCTTGAAGGACAAAACCTGTATCGGTGAGTTATTCGCACAACATCGTCACGCCATCTCCATCATCGTCTGCAGCACATCTCCAACACCTGCACGCTTTCCAACCTCATTACCTCTTTTTTTTGTCCTATCGTCGTCGTATCCCTCAGTCACTTGCCTTTTGCGAATCGCTTCTTGCAATAACCGAACACAAATTGACTGTTCTGTGAATGGCATAACCCGCCCATCTCACTTATGTGTCTAGCTGTAATGTCTTACTTCATTTTGTCTATAATGACAGTCTCATTATTTATCTTGTCACTGCATGCCTAGCATTTTCCATAGTTTTACTTGCAGCTTGATCTTTAACTAATAAGTCCTTGTATAAAACCTATTTGTTCTCCATTTGAAGAAACAGAAGGCTGTAAGGAGCAGAAGAGAAAAAATTCTTCCATATTTTTAAAACTAAGTTTAGTGAGCCCAAGCGAGACATGCTTAATTCAAAGCTACACTTGGGTAGAGTAGCTAGGAAGCTTATGATGCAAGAAGCCGGAAAATAGTACTGTGTAAGAGGCAAGTACACTCAGACCTCAATATAACAAAACCGGATATAACGAAATATAACGGATATATGTAACGAGGGCAGTGGGCATGGAGCTCGAATATAGAAAAGGAAGAAGACTTGCTGTGATCGCAGGCTTGCGTTCAGTTAGCCCTTGCGCTCAATAAAGCTTTCGTTCGCCGAGTCAACTCCTGCTGGTTCAACACCCCGTTTCAAGTGGTGGAAGTGCTGGGATACATCTGGTCCTCACCCTGGAACTTCGTAGCCGCACACTCCAACCACCTTCTGCGATGACTGATCCAGGACCGTCTCAGGTCGCTACTCCAGCTCTCGCACCCATACCTGTCTTCTGCGCTGGCGCTCTCCGGCAGCGCGACCCCCCCATATTTGGTGGCACAGAGGACCAAGATGTGGACAACTGGATTGCCAAGTATGAACTGGTGAGCGCGTACAATAAGTGGAACGCAGCCGATAAGCTCACAAATGTGAATTTTTACCTGACCGACGTGGCGAAACTATGGTACAGGAATCATTGAAGTGATTTCAGTACGTGGTCGGAATTGGCAAAAACCCTCTTGGAAGTTTTTGGACGTCCTGCTGTCCGCCGCCTTCGTGCTGAACAGCGCTTGCGTGGCAGAGTACAGAGAACAGATGAGACTTTCACGAGCTACATCGAAGATGTGCTCTTCCTCTGCCAGCTCGTCGACCCGACTCTGAATGAGGCAGGCAAGATAAAAAACATAATGAAAGGAATCGACGACGGTGCATTCCAAATGCTTGCTGCGAAGTGTCCCCAGACAGTCGCCGAGGTGATTCAGCTCTGCCAAAGTTATGATCAGCTGCGTAGGCAACGTGCTTCCACACGTTGCGCTGCTCAAGACACCGTGGACCTCTCATCCCTCGACTATAGCCATGACACTGCCGACCACTCTGCTTTAATGCCACTCATAAAGCAATTCATACGCGAGAAGGTCGCCCGGCAGCTATCTATAATCACCAGAACTAC
This sequence comes from Rhipicephalus microplus, assembly GCF_013339725.1. Taxonomy (NCBI): domain Eukaryota; kingdom Metazoa; phylum Arthropoda; class Arachnida; order Ixodida; family Ixodidae; genus Rhipicephalus; species Rhipicephalus microplus. The sequence goes on from NC_051167.1 coordinate 122,427,786, forward strand.
TGAGCCGATGGCACCCTTATCACCTTCGCTTCGCCAGGTCATTGAATCGCAAGTTGCCGAAGCATAGCCGCCAGCTCAGGCTCCACCATCTGTTACCGCACCACTAACATATGCAGCCGCTGTTGCTCGGCCACGCGCTCCATCATCTCCGGCTATCTACGAAGCAACTCGCCACGTTTATTCGTCGACGCCACCTGCCCGCCCGTTGACTGTCCCGTCTCCGGCTGTATACGAAAAAACTCGGAACGTTAATATGAAGCCGCCGCCTGCACGACCGTTTCCGGTACCTTATTCGGCGACAAGTGCCCCTACCATCAGCCAATGGCGCACTCAGGATAATCGGCCAATATGTTTTTCATGTGGCATCCCAGGCCACATAGCTCGTGACTGCCGCCGTCACAGCTTCCCTTATCATGACACTGCAGGGGCCTCACACTACATGCCCACTCATCCGCGATATCCCGTTCCTGCCGATCCACCTCTAGACGTACGTACCGGTCGCCGCCCATCCGGCTCAAGCCGTTCGCCTTCTCCTCGTCGCAGATCTATTTCTCCAATGTTACGTTGCAACAGCCCACTGCGAGGGGAAAACTGACGGGCGCAGTTCCGGAGGCAAGAACTGCGTTGGCAGCGAAAATTTCAAGACCTAACTGCTGTCCTCCGAACGAAATCGAACTCTATATTGATGGCATTAAGGTGCACGGACTTGTTGACACTGGAGCTGCCGTATCTGTAATTAGCGAGAAACTGTGCCGAAACTTGAAGAAAGTGACCATGCAACTTACCGACCTATCTTTGCAGACAGCTACGTCCCATCATATTCAGCCTTCAGCTGTGTGCACTGCATGAGTCGTCATTCAAGGTGCGATGTACGTCATCTCATTTGTAGTTTTATTCCGTTCTTCGCATGACGTTATCCTTGGATGGGACTTTCTTTCGTCAAATTCTGCTTTGGTCGACTGTGCTTGTTCCGAACTCGCATTATCTGTGCCGTGCTATGACCCCGACGATGGCGCTTCGTGTAGAGTGTTTGCTGCTTCTGACGTTGACATTGCGCCTTTCTCAGCTGTTGTTGTCTTGGTGTCGTGTGCCTCCCCCCCCCGAAATCGCCTGTGTTGTTTATGCCATCGGTCCCATTTGCGTGCCGTCGAAATATCATGCTTCCGTTTGCCGTCGTCGTTTTTCGCAACCGCCTACTATACCCGATTCTACGGTTTCGCACCCAATTTGTGCTGTCACTCCTACCAACACGCCTAATGATTTTCTCGGCGTATTCTCGGATGCCATCGACTCTGAGCTCGCACCAACTCAGCGCGAAGAGATTATAAATCTTCTTCTCCGCTTTCGCTCTTCATTCGATCGTGACCAGTCAGGCTTAGGCCGAACCTCTGCGGTCGTTCACCGTATTGACACCGGTCAACAAGCCCCGCTAAGACAGCGTCCGTACCGTGTGTCATCTGCTGAACGCCATGTCATCAACGAACAAGTGGACGACATGTTGAAACGTGGCATCATCGAGCCCTAAAACAGTCCTTGGGCTTCACCGGTTGTTCTCGTCAAGAAAAAAGACGGATCCATGCGGTTCTGCGTTGACTACCGCCGACTCAACAAGATAACGCGCAAAGACGTATACCCTCTGCCGTGCATCGATGATGCTCTGGACTGCCTACAAGGTGCAGAGTTCTTTTGTTCGTTAGATTTACGCTCCGGCTACTGGCAGGTGCCCATGGTAGAGGGTGACCGCCCGAAGACAGCCTTTGCAACACCGGATGGACTATATGAATTCACCGTTATGCCCTTTGGCCTCTGCAATGCGCCTGCCACTTTCGAAAGGATGATGGATACCATCTTGCGAGGTCTGAAATGGAAAACGTGCCTCTGTTATTTGGACGACATTGTGGTATTTTCAAGCGACTTTGCGACCCACCTCAGCCGCCTCGAGCAAGTTCTTACGTGCCTTTCCACGGCGGGACTTCAACTTAACTTGAAGAAATGCCACTTCGGCGCTCGCAAGCTTGTGATTCTCGGCCATGTAGTTTCTAAGGACGGCATTCTCCCGGACCCTACGAAACTTAATGCAGTCGCGGCGTTCCCAAAGCCAACCACCATCAAAGAGCTTCGAAGCTTCATCGGCCTATGATCTTACTTCCGGCGCTACGTCCGCAATTTCGCCTCCATTATCGCCCCCTTGACCAATCTTTTTGCCGGAAGTTCTGATTTGTCAGCGTGGTCGCAGGCGTGTGATGATGCATTTCAGGAACTCCGACGGCTCCTCACCACGCCTCCCATACTCCGACATTTCGATCCGTCTGCTCCAACGGAGCTTCATACAGACGCTAGTGGTGTCGGGCTAGGGCCCATACTGGCCCAACGCAAGGATGGCTTTGACGAGTATGTTGTTGCCTATGCCAGCCGCACCCTCAATAAAGCCGAGAAGAATTACAGTGTAACTGAAAAGGAGTGCCTTGCCATTATTTAGGCAATCGGAAAATTTCGGCCTTATTTATATGGACGTCCATTTGATATTGTAACAGACCACCATGCGCTTTGCTGGTTATCTTCACTAAAAGATCCTAATGGTCGGCTCGCTCGTTGGGCATTGCGGTTACAGGAATTCGATATCCGTGTTGTCTACCGTTCTGGCCGTAAGCATTCCGACGCCGATGCCCTGTCACGTTCGCCATTGGCTTCAGAGCCTGTCGGCTCGCCTATCTCCACCAGTGCTGCCTTGGCCATCAGCATTTCGGACATGCCTTCCGAGCAACGCAAAGATGCTTGGATTTCTTCTCTTTTGGACTTGCTGTCAAACCGAACGCCCGCTCCAGTTTCCAGGACGCTTCGCCGTCAAGCAGGACACTTCGCTATTCGGGATAACCTGTTTTACCGTCGAAACTACAGTTCGATGGGTCGTAAGTGGTTGCTCGTCATTCCCCGACATCTGCGCTCTAACATCTGTGCCACGTTCCACGATGATCCGCAATGTGGCCACGCTGGTGTGTTAAAAACATACACTCGCTTGCAGCTGCGGTACTACTGGCGCGGTATGTACCGTTTCGTTCGCCGTTATGTAAGGTCTTGCCTTACGTGCCAGTGACGCAAAATGCCCACTCAGCACGCCACAGGTCCCTTGCAGCCGTTGCCATGCACGAGCTTTCGATCGTGTCGGAATCGACCTTTACGGTCCGCTTCCCTATACTTCGAGTAGCAACCGCTGGGTCATTGTCGCTATCGACCACCTAACGCGGTACGCTGAAACAGCTGCGTTACCTTCTGCTACCGCAAAAGACGTTGCATGATTTATACTGCGAAACCTGGTTTTAAGGCATGGAGCACCTCGAGAGTTACTAAGCGACCGCAGCCGCGTTTTTCTCTCCGATGCCATCAAAGCGTTGTTGAGCGAGTGTCGCATCATACACCGCACTACCACAGCCTATCATCCGCAAACTAATGGGATGACAGAGCGTTTTAATCGTACACTTGGGGATATGCTAGCCAAGTACGCTTCATCCGACCAGTCAAATTGGGATAGCATACTGCCTTTTGTGACATATGCTTACAACACTGCAACGCAAAGCACCACTGGATTTTCGCCTTTCTTTCTTCTTTATGGACGCGAGCCATCATCAACAATGGATACTATTCTTCCTTATCGACCGGACCCTTCAGAGATGACTACCGTTTCTCGAGCAGCAGCACACGCTGAAGAATGTCGGAAGGTTGCTCGTGCGTTCACGTCACATGACCAGACGTGCCAAAAACATCGCCACGACGTGCCAACCACGCCTATGAGCTTTGCTTCGAACTCACTGGTGTGGTTATGGATTCCTTCTACTCCTCCAGGACTCTACCACAAGCTTTCGTTCAGGTACCATGGCCCTTATCGAGTTGTACGCCAAACATCCCCTGTCAACTACCTGATCGAGCCGCTGGATGCATCTCCCGACAAGCGCCGTCGGGGACAAGAAATTGTACACATCTCTCGGCTCAAGCCATACCATGACCCTTCTGTGTACACCTGTCCTTAGGTCGCCAGGATGGCTCCCTCATCGCCCGGGGGTGATTGTAACGAGGGCAGTGGGCATGGAGCTCGAATATAGAAAAGGAAGAAGACTTGCTGTGATCGCAGGCTTGCGTTCAGTTAGCCCTTGCGCTCAATAAAGCTTTCGTTCGCCGAGTCAACTCCTCCTGGCTCAACACCCCGTTTCAGTTATAACAAAGTATTTGAAAAAATAGTCTTGCAATAGGCATATTTTTTAACATAAACCTTTATAACGAAACTTCGAATATATCAAAGTCATTTTTGTGTAGCATGCAACTTTGCTATAATGAGCTTTGAGTGTATTTCAGTAAACTTTTGGAATGAACACAATGTGTATGATGACATAGCGAAGTGTAATATTTACCTACTTTTGTATTCAACTCCATGAAGGGGGAATGTAAAATTCTCTTCTGTCATGTCATTATTGCTGATTGAAACATACTTTAGAGGCCACAATTAACCTAAACTCTATTGCTGTCATCCGTACTAACATGTTAGGCTTTTGTGAGAACTAGCCTTAAATTGGCTTGCCGATGTATTTACAGGAGCAATATTTGCTAGCACCGCTTGTCGGTAAGACGCGAGACAACTGCTCAATTCGCGTTGCTTTTTTTTTACTGACAAAGGGCTTAATTAGGTTTTGCTAAGTACTGCAGACAAACACTGAATAGGTTGAAATTGTAGCAGCTGTAGACATATACTATTTGCACATTAAAAATTTGTACATTCTGGATAAAAATATTTGTGTAGGTATTTATTCTACAATACACTTGATTTGATTGACTGTTTGAATTAGTTAATTGCCATCTCTTGGGGCTTGAGGTGTTGCTGGTAAGTTGCCTCGCAGTTAAAAATATTCTCTCCTAGGGTTGGGTATGTGCTGCATTTGACTGTGCACAACAGCGCAGATTTATACAGGAAAGGCAGTATAAACAACTACTTAGTGTTTTGTCACAGAAACCTAGCTTGTTCAGCATTTTTTCACCCAAGGTAAGTTGTACGCACATGCACATTTCAGTTACATTCATTTAGGCATGTAGAGCACCATCCTTTACTTTCCTTGCTTTTCCTGTATTGTCTATTTTGCATGGAGTGAGGTATTCTGCTATTATCTTTTTTTTGGCTTGTGCTTGTTTAGTTCTCACGTTTTCATTTCATCCTCTTTCTGATTGCAGATGCAACTGATGCAGGTATGGTAGTGCTTTTTTGGTTGCCAATACACCTTTTTTTCGAAGCTGCATGTAAGCTTGTGTACTGCATACGTACTGGCTGACTGCAACTTAACTTAACATTGGCGAGATTTGATGGTAAATGTCTGAGATCATTCGTTTTGAAATCTGCTCTGGTAATTGTCTGGTTCTTGTGATTAATAGCCTTAAAGTAATTCTAAGCACATGACGAATGAACCAGGTTGTTGAAAGATCGGAAGCAAGCTTGAAACACTAGCCCCGTGAATATTTTCGGTACGTGATGAGCGTAGCTCGAGTGCATATGGTAACATCTCGGGCTCCTAATGTCTCAAAGTCTTCATCTAGCCCATCCTCTTGCAACTAGTATAGTAACAATGGCACTTTGTTTTTTCTTCATTTTCAACATCAGACACATCAAATTTAGTTGCACACTGGGGTAGTTTGTCTGTAGAATTTTGCGACTAAAAGCAGTACAGTGACGAACACCCAAGTGCAATGGCTGTTTACAATGGGAGTGGAGTGCGAGGATACCCATATGCCATGATAAGTACTTTATCATTCCAGAGTACTGCACTGTAGTGTCCGCCACAACTGTGTCCCGGTTTTGAAATGCTGGGCAATATATATGACACTAATGAAAAGCAGAAGTGTTTGCGAACTTTTTGCGATGCCTTGATTCTCACTTTGACGGAATGGCATTGCACAGAAGCTGCTGTACGCCTGCTGTATCTAAAGCTGGGCTCCTTGTGATATGCCGTTTGACGTATTTGTCTAGTATGAATTCAAGACATGCATATATGTACCTAGGGATTCATTATACCGCTTCGTTCTTGCGAGGCTGGAGAGATGGGAAAATAAAAGCTGCAGTTGTGCAGCTCAACACTGCTTCCATTCACTGAAATAAACGGTTGAAGATTGGTTTAGTCAACGAAGCTGACCAGTACTAGTACTCAATAGAACACCCATGATACAGTGTTCGAAGGACTGTTTGCGAAATTAAGCCAATGTGCGCGTGACTTGTTAGAAGCTATGAAAAAGTAAAGAAACATATGGAAATGAGATCAAAAGGAAGAAAAACAAAAGCAAAGCAGTGGGTGATACACAAAGAAGTTTTTAAAAAAAATCCTTCAGTGAAAGCTCTTGCATTGCCTTACCTGCTGAAGCTGCTGAAGTGGACCCACAGCTTTCCCATCCTTTATCTCAAAAACATGCCATTTGTGGATAGTGCCCACTTAGAGATAAAGTTGTTTGGCTGTGTTACTGTAAACACTAAATCGATTCTAAAATCGCCGATAGTCGTTCTTGGCAAAAGTAATAGTATAGAGATGAGTAAACAACTGGATCTCCATTAATATTCGACAAGACTTCGAGGTTCCTTGGAGAAACCAGCAACTCAAAGACACAAATTCAGCAGTAACAGTCTGGAAAGATGTGCCACAATAAACTTGTTAGTTGGGGAAGAAAAAAGACTTCCTTCGCTGAACGTTTTACCCTACCCCTACTAAGATGGCAGCTGCCATCTTAAAATGGATAAGGCGTCATCCTCGAGGCACAATTTGCACTCCAGCATGTCTTCTTAAGCCTTCTTGGTGGTCAAACATACGAGCTTGGTTGCAGTTGGCTTGACTTATCTTCTTACCCACTGTTCCGACTGTGTTCTATCGCTGCATGTCTTGAATGTTGTAACTCTGTTTTATTGCTTTTTTTTGGTCTTGTCGCACTTTCTGTTGCACTCAATCTGCACCTGCTGCTTTCCTCACTTTTATAGATGAAGAGGAGGGTGAAGGTGAGTCGCATCAAAGCCTCGTTGTCACGACCGCACTGTAGTGTGTCCCTCAAATCAAATCAAAACTTGGGCATATCGCAAATGTCACAGGGTGCTACAAAAATGCTTATGGGGAGGCCCTGTTAGTGATCTGCATCATAGTCTACAGAAAACTGTAGCTCGCTGACAGTTCTTTAAGCATAAAAAGTTAGATCGTTTGCACCAGGCTTAAGAGGCAAAGATAGTTAGCAACAGTGAGAGGTTGTAGAGTACAACTTGCGGAAGATAAGTATATGCAACAAATTGCTGACAGTGTGGGCATCGAGCCAGAAAAACGCTATGGTGTGTGGTAATCAAGGTTAGGTAATGATCACGTTCTGCAAAGTTCTCTATGTGCAATCGGCATCTCCAAACACATGCTGTTAAAGCAATGAACTTGATGTGTCAAATTGATGTGCTCTAATTAAAAAGGGAATACACAATTGCAAGCTTTTTCACTGTCATTATCATTGCTTACTTAACATATTCTACGCATTCCAAACCTATTCTGCCCAAGTCAAATTTCATTGCAGTTGGCCTTTATCGGAGTACAAGAAATACTGATGGCTTCCTTGCAAAGTTGCTAGAAACATGCACTCTCTTTTGCCTTCACAGGGATCCTTCATAGTTTTTAACTCTGTTCGGTATCATCTAGCATATGAAATACATAGTGTACTAGTTGCCAGCCTAACTGGCAAATTCGTCCGGCTTCTTCACTCGCTCGCTCATTGCTCGCACGCATGGGTGATTACTTACAAAAGTTATTCCGATGCATGCCCGTGATAGTGCTTCGTGACAGACTCTTATGAATGGTGCTTGTCCTAAAATGCCTGCATGCCTTTTTCATCTTTCCCACCTTGCTCGGCACTTGTGCTCATTCTGTTCTTTTCTTCCTTCTTGGTGTGTCTCACGTCTTTCATAGATGACGTCCAGTACGGTAAGTTTTGCATGCACAAAATGTCAGTGCCAAGTGTCTGGGGGCAACGGCTTGGCAGGTGAAAGTGTGTTCTTCGAAGTAGCTGCTTCTGTGATTATGCTTTTCAGCTGCATAGCCGCAGTTTCTTTAGTCTTTTCTAGTGTGTGTGTGTGTGTGTGTGCACGTGTGGGCGGGCTTGAAATGTCTCAGTCTTGCAAAAACACAGGACTGCGATATATATTCAAGGTAGAAGGAACACGGATGCACAGTTCCTGCAGACTGTGCCTATACTTATAATGCATCTGTGTCTTTATATTTGTGTTGCCTCTAGAGGAAGCTGTTTTTCATAGTCAACTCTGACTTTCAGACTGAAATGCACATTGATTTCCAAGGCACTTTTGAGATGGCTACTGTACTAATGAGACTTAAATTTGTCTGATTTAAGAGCTCCAATTCGTTGTGAAAACTTCCCAAAATTTTCAAGTTTCAACAAACAGAAAACTTTAGCTTAAAAATTAGTTACTGTGAAAAAAAAAAAAGAATATTTTGGTTCTTTTGAGTCTATTGGTTTATGTTTCGCTTCGTGTTTCGACAGTTGACCTTGAGAAGACAAGCTAGTTACATAAATTTGCATCTTGCATGAGAGTGTCTTGGTGTTGTGAGGTGTTTGCAAAACTCTTTCGAGCAGGTTTATGTAGTATAGACTTTTAAATAGAAAGATTTAGCAAGTTACGGAAATTCGATACGCCAATGCAGTAAGGCAGTCCAATAGTGTTCATCCTTTCCCACTTGTGTTTTTCTCCCCCTCTTGTTCAAGTGACACTGCTTCGCTGCCACAACAGGCGTCTCCTTTACAATGCCTTTGCTGACTGGCAACAATGAGGTGTGACAACCCCACAGTAGTTTTAGAAAAAGCATTTGTTATGTTGAGTTGTCTTCACCTGCTGAAGGTCGATGACTGGGAAAGGAGTAGTGGAATGGTTATATGGTGGCGTATTTGTGTACTGTATTTCCATATCTTACTAAAGTTCTCCAATAAGTCGATTGTTCTGTAAATTTTGTCCCACATGTAAGGCCTGGCGAGTGCCCACACATGTTCGTACAACGGAACTTTCATTCACTACTGAAATTGATTTACTCGTGTAGAACCTTTTGCACAAGACCTTTCCTATAACCTTTGGAGTATTGTAGTTTTTGCCCATCTATCCTGATGTTGTGTTCTCATAAGCTCATAGGTTTACTGTGATGTATCGAAGTGAAATTTCTTTTCTGGACAACTGGGCAAAAAAGTTCATTCGCTTATTTCTCATAATGAAAAACATTCTGGCGCTCTCAAAGCAAAGTGTAGTACATTGAAGTGCCCTCGTGCTGCAATCATGTAGTCAACTATATACCACTTTCAGGTCGTCGTTGAGTTCCTTAGTTGCGCGATACGTTTGGCTAATTCATTGGGTTCTCGGGGGTTACCAAATGAAACAGCGTAAAGTAATTTAGATTGTGATTGCACCCACAAATGTAAACTCCACGTCTGAGCGAAGGCCAATCACGCTGCCACATTGCTTGCATCCCCAGCAAACACTGAAACATATAATCTGACAGTGCTTTCTTTAATAACAGCTTGTGTGATTTAACCAGTAAAAATTGTTGCAGCATGCTTGTTATATTAACTGTTGCCATATGTTTTGAACATGTCACAGTTACGTACCTCTGAAGTGTAATATCCACAAATACAAAAGCAGATGTCTTCCCTTAAAGATGTTATGAACCACCCATTGGTCTTTAGGAGAAAACGCATCCCGTGGGAAGCAGACGCTGCTATGAATGACTTGGCCAAATCTCACAGTTGCGCGTCGCAAGGAGAGTGTAGAAGCGGAGTGCAAAGTTGCCATTTTCTCAGGCTCCATCTCATCATACATGGGCCTGCTCTTACTCTCTTCAATGTATGGGGTGTCTGCTGTTTGGTGTCAAACAACAGAAAGCGTGCCATTGGCCAATAGCCAACGCAATTGAAAGCAACGTTTAGATGAGATGCCCTGCTTGCCACAGGGTGCCCTCTTAAGCCGGCATTGCACGAGAGGGCGCCTTGCATTGTCTGCTTGCATTGCACAGTGAGCCACACTAGCACGCATGAATCAGAAGGAGAGTCGTGGCAGAAATAACGCACACTGAAGGTCATGATGTGTGATGACGTTGTGTCATTCCCTCCTATGTAGTTTAGAGTGCACTAATCGGGAGGAGAGAATGGAGACAGCGTGAAACCGATTCCTTGAACTCTGCTCTTTTTTGACTAACTTGAAATATTTTTGCGGCAACTGATTCTTGAGCAAAACAAACTCCGATGCCGAGGTCATCTAATGATTACTCGCTGTATTGGCTCAGGGCCCCGTTAACAAAATATGTGTTCTGAAGAAACAGCATGAACGCTCTGTTTTCATTCTGGTGTGATGGTTGTGCTTTCTCGCCGCCCGACTGGTCGCTTGCTTGAGCCAACAAACCTGTGGCATCTGTCCTCCCCCTCCCTCCTACTTTTCCCACCTCCCAGACAATGGCGAGAAGTGGCGAGAGCTGCACATCTTGCTGGCACGCTATGCCACTTACCTCGGCCTCTGCATAGCAACGTTGATCATATTCAAGAGGAGCACATCTGTTGCCAGTGCCATCGGGCTGTGCGTTGGCGTGTACATCGGCTTTTCCGAGTACACGCTGTCCAACTGGAAAGACCACAGCGTCACATCTACCATCAGAAATGTCGTGTCATGGTGATGGTGGGCTTCGTGGGCTTTTGGTTGTTTTTTTTCCGGCTCTTGCCATTACTTTCGACATTTCAAATCGACACTGTTTGATTCCCTGTGAACATCCTTCTTCATATTCAAGGGTTGTGAGGTGTTGTAGTCGCATCAGGGCTGAAAAAACAAAAAACGCACATGTGTTCGTTGGTTGTTTTTAAAAGGGCATTTCAGCATACTGCTCCCTACTTGCCATGAAGGCAGTCACATTGCCAGCCTACCAGCATTGCACAATCTAGCAAATTGCTGCCACATGTGCATTTGATCTGGAAAGTTTATGTGCAGTGGCATATGAAAAAAAACAAAGAGAATCGGAGCCAGGTGTGACCATAGCTCTTCGAACCATACAGCCCCACAATGTATGTATAGCTTTGTACAATCTTGAAATCAAAATACACTCAAACCTCATTAAAACAAGGTCACATGTGCCAAAAATACTTCGTTATATCTGAAAATTCATTATAAACATATATTTGTAGCACTATACCTATGACAAAGCCATTCTTCACTTCGTTATTACCGATAATTCGTTAGATCTGGTTTTGTTATGTGGAGATTTGAGTGTACAAGGCTGTGGAGGTTTCAAAAATACTAGGGTTATCAAGGGATCTATTAGACGACAAAAATTTGAGGAATTACAGGTAAGCTCTGCTAATGGATGGTACTTGAAAGGTGACTTAGGTGCTAGAAACCTTTTAATTTCTTGTTTGTTGAGAGTGATGTCCTGTCTGTATGTTTGTTTTTAAGCTCCTGCAGTTCGAGAAATATCTTGAGTGCAGTGGTACTTGCCAGCTTAGTTGACTTTTCCACCAGGCTGCTCTTTACTTTTAGTGCAATTTGTTGCCTCAGCAGTCGTCTAGAGGACGTGTGAATACAGTTGTCACACTTTATGGTCTGTCTCATTTCCTGTGATCGCCATGTATTTTTTTATAATGTACTGTGCAAGTCAGTCTTATGGCTCTAAATTGCACATCAAAGTGTCTGATTTGTAGTTGTCAACAGCTTATGTACAAAGACTACGGGTGTTGTGCTAGTGAGAATGCATGTATTAACATTCCTTGTTTATCAGTACAGTCGAACCCCTTTATAAGAGACCCTGATGTAACAAACAAATAGGTATAGCAGACACCATGGTGCCAACTTTAAAATAGGGGCTGATTAGGAAACATATATGTGGTGACCTGGTGATAAGAAACAAGAATTGCTGCCTGGTACATGCCTCTTATAAAAGGGTTCAACTGTAATACATCGTGAGTACTTGATAGACTTAGTTTTTATTCTTTTTCTCTTTCATGCCTTTATTACCTTTCCCAAATATGGAATAGCAAACTGGACATATTCCAGTAAACCTTGCCCCTTTTCCTATTTTCCTTCTCTATATCTCTCTCCTCATTTTTTATATAAGTATACTGGTGTTTCAGTTTGTGTGCTTGATGGGTTATTACTGGAAAATTATCATTTACATTGACCTGGGAAATCTCAGTTGGCATACTACTTATATTCCCGAATTACCACGAAACTGTAAACTTGCAAACCACCTGCACAAGTCTAGGTTTCCGTTTTGCGGAGAGTGAGAGCTTTCGGGGTTTGTCATCTATTTTTAGCGGTATATTCTTCAACGAAAACATTGAAAGATTTCATGCTAGAGATGCTTTCACGTCAACTGTAGAAGCGCCATTGGCACACTAGTGCACAGTTGCTACACACTCCCACATTCAATTTCTCCTCAGCCAGTGAAGAGTTAGTAGAAGAAATATTTGGGTGAGATAGTCTGGATTCATCGTAATAAGAGCGCAAACAACATAATGACCAAGTGAGACCGAGAGGTACAGCCCTCATCTCATTTGCTCCTCTTTTGTCCTTCTGCTACTTGTGCTGTTTTTAGCATGTAGCAGACATCTGTCTACTGTGACAGAGAAAGTTCACGAACAGTTGTCTAGAAGTTCACATTTAACTAGATAGAACTGCTCTTTGCACCAGAAAAATTTCGACTTGCAACGGTTGTCGTTCTTGAAGGGACACCAGAGAGGCTAAAAACGATTTCACCTGTATTCAGAAATTGGCCGTGTCACAATATGAACAGCACTGTTGAGTTGCGAGAAGATATCTTCTAAAGAAAGTGTGCGAAAAGATAATAGTCGGCGACGTTGCTCTTGAGGTTCCCACTCAGATTCCCTGCGACGTCGTAGCTTTCGGCAGCGTCTACTACCTAAATGATCTTTCAATGCATTCTGGGGAATTTCGAGACATGATAAGGAATGTTTTTATGAAATTTGATTGCACTAATGTGGCAAAGCTATTATAAAGGGGTTTGGACATCTGCTTCACAGGCATACACTCGACGCTAACATTTTTACGGGAAAATTAGAAGCCACACTGACCTTCAATTTTTCTGATGATAATTTACCTATAATTATAAAATTGAGAATGCCGTGAGAATAATTGATCATTCTAAACTGATTTTTTTTCACTTTGGTGCCCTCTCGAGTGATGAAGGACTTCCTTTCTAGTCTACTTTTGGAATGCTTGTTTGAAGAAATGTGCATGTTTTTCATGAAATGCTACATCTTGAATATAACACAATATGCCGTTAGAAAAATTCATGCCTTGTAGATATGTAGGAACTGAAGGTCTTTATAAAATAAACACCCACATTTCATCAGAGAGCACATGTTGTTTACATGATCTGTTTTGCAAGTTGCCTCATACAAATAACTTTTTTTTCACAGTGTGGAATTTACACATTGCAAAATGAACAAAGTCAGATGAAAGCACACAACACAGGTGCTGTTGTTGTTCATATTGTGCTGTGTAAATATGCCAGTGCCTAGCCACTGACTATATGAAGGTACTGTCCTGCCGGTCTTGGTGCAGTTGTTCATCGCAGTTTAGGGAACACTACATACAGCTTACATTGTAATATCACATTCCGTATGGGAGTTTTTAGGCAAAACTAATTTCGTTTTATTGCTTCGAGTGATTCGAGCATGTGCTTTCACATGTAGAGCAAATCCCAAGGTAAAACTTTCAATTAAAAAGCAAGGAGCTCTTTAGGCTTAGCTAAGCCTAACATACTCCTCGACCTTTCACCGCGAGGCTGTGATTAACGTTGCACAGCCTACCGCTACTCTATACATGATGGTCATATCTGTAACTGTCGTATGACTTGCAGGAGCAAAACACAAGGTAGACCTCGTCAGAGGGGCCAGGAGTACAATGGGCTTAGCTAAGCCTAACATACTCCGTGCCCTTTCCCCTCAAGGCTGGGATTAAAACCACCTAGCTTAGCAGTACACAGACTTCTATTTCTTTTGCAAGAGCGACGTTAACAGTTGGTGTCACACAAGTTATGTATTTTGCTTAGGTGAGTATTTTTTGTGAATAATAACCTGCTTACTATATCATAATTTGACGAGGCTAACCAGGAGGCGCAGTTCGCGTGCGTCACGCAAGCGGCAAGACAATTCCGTTCAATAAAGTCTATGTGAATGTTCACTCTGTTCATACATGCAGCAATTGAGGGAAACGAGTCGCCAATGTTGGCCTCGGTTGTGCAGTAGTCGCAGCGCTCGCACTTCGATGGAGCGGAAAAATCTCTGATGCCCGTGTACTGTGCGTTGCCGATGCACGTTTAAGAACACCAGAGGGCCGAAACTTAGGGAGCCCTCCACCACAGTGTCTCATATTGTGATTTCGCCACGTAAAACTTTAGATATTTTTATTATTATTCATAATAATCTTATTAACTGACAATGAGATTTTTCGTTCCCGATTTCAGAGGAGCCGGCAGAAGAGAGCGAGGAGCCAACACTGCCAGAGTTCACGCACGGCGACGAACTCTGAAAGCGCCCAACCGTTCATTTCGAACCGCTCAAAAAAAGTCAACTTTTTTGTCTTTCATCGAAAAATTCATTTAAATATGTCATAACTGCATCAGGTGTACAGTTTTCATACCCTGTTTCATCCCTTCAGATTTCATCTACTTTACTATGTGTTACCAGAAATAAATCGTCAAGTTAACCCGTACGATCGCTGTTGCCTTCTAAAAAGAGAACCTCCCTTGAACTGGGAGTGTCACCGGAGCCACTGACAGTCCTCGTTCTGGATTTTTTAAACGCTTAAAGTTTCCGTGTTCCAGTACACTTCGACCACCGTATAGCGGGTGTAAACTGTCAATTTTCATGAAAGGGAACACGGGAGCGCGTCGCCTGCGCGCTCCGGCTGCTGCTGGCAGCGCGTTCAAGTGGGAGTGAGAGCAACCGCAGCCTCTTTTCGCGTCATCTCTCGGCGAGCAAAACGAGCAGTCATTGATGATGTGGAACCAGCGGCGAGACTGCGATCCCCTTCTTCTTCAAGGCGACCGGTATAATTGCCTTGAATTAACAGTGTACACCCGCCACGGTGGTCTAGTGGCTAAGGCACTCGTGTGCTGACTCGCAGGTCGCGGTATTGAGTGCCGGATGCGGCGGCCGCATTTTAGGCGAAAATGCTTGAGGCCCGTGTGCTTAGATTTAGGTGCACGTTTAAAAAACCGCAGGTGGTCGAAAATTTCCGGCGCGTTCCACAACAAAAAAGAAAAATAACAAGCAAAGCAAGAATAGTGAGATGCTACAGTGCAAATGTAGGTCAGGGCGGAATCGCATACGTCAGTAGAATTTGTACGTAGGTGCCTAGACGTACCAAACAGCTAATTATATATATATATATATATATATATATATATATATATATATATATATATATATATATATATATATATAAGAGAAGAAGCGTATATACCTAAGGGTTCGTTTTTCCGTGTTTTGACACACTAATAATGAGATCTAACAGACAGTAATGCCAAGGAATGTATAGGGGAAGTTATTAGAACAAGTTAAATGTAAATAAGAAGAAAGAAAAGTGGGTGAAAAAATAGCCTGGCGTGAGTAGGAATCGAACCTACGCCCTTCGAATAACGCGTACGATGCTCTTATGCTCTCTCTCTCTCTCTCTCTCTCTCTCTCTCTCTCTATATATATATATATATATATATATATATATATATATAGCAGGAAGTATTTTATTTGGGATTCAATCCGACAATGTGAAGCATCCATATCGGTGTTACAATGGGTAGGTTGGCGTGTTTTAAGATTTTTTTTTGTACACTTTCTGTAACTCCGCGGAAGCGTCTAAAGCATTCCACTCCCGTACTGATAGCGAAAAGAAGGAATAAAAGAAGTTTTGTAGCATAAAAAATTTATCGAGAGTGAGCGGGTGTTTGTGTCGGGTGATCCTAGAGTGACTTCTATTGATGTAGTATAATGCTTCAGTTTTAAATGAATTGTGCAAAAGCAAGCAGATAAAGTTTAACCGATGAAGCTTCGCGCTACTGGATAAAGGGGCAAGCTCAGCGCGTCGCAGTAACTCAGTAGGTGAGTGGTGTCGGTTGTAGATGAACCGTACTGCTTTACGCTGCACTTTTCAATGTTTATAGGGGAACAGACAAAGTTGCCATACTGCCCCACCGTGGTGGCCTAGTGGCTAAGATACTCGGCTGCTGACCCGCAGGTTGCGGGAGCAAATCCCGGCTGCAGCGGCTAGATTTTCGATGGAGGCGGAAATGTTGTAGGCCCGTGTGCTCAGATTTGGGTGCACGTTAAAGAACCCCATGTGGTCGAAATTTCCGGTGCCCTCCACTACGGCGTCTCTCATAATCATATGGTGGTTTTGGGACGTTAAATCCTACAGATCAATCAATCAATCAACAAAGCTGCCATACTCTAATATCGGGCGAACAAGTGAAACATCAGAAGCTTTATCTCGGAAGATGTGTTTTTCAAGGCACGTTTAGGAAAGAAGGGCTTGTTCGTGGCTCTTTTTTTTGCTATATACTGAACGTGCGTAGTCCAATTTAAATTGGACGTAATGTTGATACCCGGATAGCGGTATTCGTTGAATGAACGCAGTGAAGTGCTGTTGGAACCATAAGCGAATTTTAGTGGAATTTTTAATTGTAGGCACGTGTGCTCAGATTTGGGTGCACGTTAAAGAGCCCCAGGTGGTTGAAATTTCCGGAGCCCTCCACTACGGCGTTTCTCATAATGATATGGTGGTTTTGTTACGTTAAACCCAACATATCAATCAATCAATCAATCATCTTTTTAATAGTAACTGCCATCGAAATGTTTTTTTTTTCGTTGTTAACGGTCATATATTAATCGCGACACCACTGAAATACTCCGTTTTTAAAGCGCTGATGAATTTGATTTGGCCAGAAGTTTGTTTGACCTCGTGGTAGAGCACGCAGTCATCTGCAAATAATCTCATACAAGCAAAGAGAAGAACGAAAGAAACGAGAAAAAAATGAGCAATCATTTAAGGTAGAAGAGAAACAAGGAGGAACAGGAGGGTGTCAAGTGACGTCATTCGTGGTACCATGAATGTTGTAGGAACATCGGCGGGCTTCTGCTTCTTGCTGCGTTGTGCTGCACCGTATATTGTGCTTATTGCGAAAATCAATAACTTGTGGTAATTAGTGACCGATTGTTGTCAACTTTGTTCTTGGGGATAACGAGAGGCATTTTATTTACGTTCATACGCACCCGATAATGTAGAATAAGGCGCTGTCTTTTTTTTTTTTTGGGGGGGGGGGTGCATCTTCTCCAATTCCGTGATTGTCAGATACTAGCCATTCTTGTCGGAGATTTCGACTGCGTATTTCCGCAATAGACACAACTAGTAGGATAAATTGTAATGACGCAAGCACCGAAGCTCTTCGAGAAATATACGATATCTGCATTGAATATTTAGGGAAGTGGTTAGAAATGACACGTTCTGTACAGTTAACTCATTTACAAGGATCGAGCCATGCCTGATTAGGCAAACTTTATGTGTCTTTGGATATTTAGCTTTTTGTCCGCACTACCATGTTACGCCTGTCTGCTTCAAAGATCACTGCCTCGTTGAGTTTAGTATTCCTACTTGGGCGGAAATGGTAAATATATCAATTGGGACTATGGTAATTGAATAGCAAACTCCTCAGTGGCGGTGTCTTTGTGAAGCAAGCAATTGCTTCACAAAGCAATTCACCGAATAGAATGAAAGCTCTGGAACGATCTATAGCGCCAACGCAAAGGAGGCAAGAGCTTAGGAAAACAAACTTCACTCTAACCTGCAGCTACTTATCAAGCCGGCAGCCCCGGTGAATTCACCGACGAGATCAAGACGCCGAAGCGAAAGCTAGAATCTATCGTTACCAAGTGATATCACGGTGCGATATCGCGGAGCAAGTGCTGACAGGGTGATAAGCGCGGAAACACCGACAAGAGGAGTATAGAGCCAATGATTTCAGGCCTCCTTACTGTTCCTACCGCGGGCTGTGACGTCACTCCGCTTTGACTGTCGTGTTTCGCTGCACAGACGAGCCTTCGCTTGTTCACGCCTCTCGACGGAAATGGATTGCCAGGCGGCCTTATTTCGTGGCGTGCTTGTTGGCGACTGGAGAAGACCCGTGTTTTTCAGTGCCTGTGAACTGCGGCGTGGATATGTGATGCGCATTGTGCGCTGGATATTCGCCCAGAGTATACGCCAGCCAATCCGCACTATGGGGCGACAGTGCTGCGCGCCACCGAAATTTCGGGGCAATTACGACGATGGACCGAAGGTGCAAGTGCCCTCGTTTTCTGAGGACGACCGAAGTGGGAGCGTGACGTTAGCCGAGATGACGTCGACATCCGCTCCCTTCGTTACACGAAGGTACGTGTGCGTCCGACTACGTACTTCTAAATCGTTTCAGTGACACCATCCTTAACCTGTCCCGTCCTCACTCCAAAGTTGAGCTGTCGTGTTGAATTCCGACTCGTTAGCGTAAGCCGGCCCTGACAGTGAAGCAATAAACGCGCGTGGCAATGCATTCTCAGTACAGGCGTGTTTCCTTCAGGGTCGGTGACATTTCGCTTTTTTGTGAATGGCACCGCGGGCCTTTGTAACACCACCTTTCACTTGGTTGAGAAAAAAAAAAGAGGAAAGTCAGCTATCGCGCTGCTTGGTTTTGTGCATTGTATTTTCTTGTCGCTGTTCCAACTACTTTTCTTTTTTCGGTATTATGATTTCGCACTGGTCTCGCCAGCACCTTAGCCTAACGTGTTTCCCCGAATCGTTATGAAGGCATGCATGTCACCGCTAGTCCTGAAGCAGTTCGCTTATGATGTAACTATGTAACGTATATATAACTTAAATGTGTGGCAGTTTGGGCTAGTTGGTATGCCATGACGATAGCTATAGCGCGAAAACATGACGACAAAGTGCTCGTCCCCTTCTTGTCCCTTTGTCGTAGTTTTGTTCTCGCGCTATAACTATCGTCACGTGTATATAGCATATACAAATAATATACGAACGAATAAATACCATATGTGACTTTGCAAGGTGGACGTAAGAGGACGAGCAATAGCGAAAACCCGCGCAAGAAAAGCACTGCATAAACTGCGTGACACAGCAAAAGGAACTTTTTTTAATACAAGATATGTCTCTTTCACATAGAGAATTTTCGAACTCGCCTTGATCTCTTTTTTAGCAGACATCTGTGGCGGTGACCGTGGTCTCATGCTTAGGGGGGGGGGGGGGGGGGGATGGTTTTGTGAAAGACGTGTAAAGCTCGGAGAATAGTTTTCGCTATGGTATGTTATTGGTGGCAATAAAAAGAAAATGCTAAATGAATTGATTTGCATCACACATGTTTCTAATGGCGTTTTATTACCATCCGGACTGATAACACTATTTGGTACTCGCGCTGCAATGTCTGAAGACCCAAAAAAACAAAAAAAAACTATTAGGTGCCTTCAGTCCTCCAGGTGCCTTTGGTCACCTGCGAGACGGCGCAGCCGCAGTGCGGGCCTCGTCATGGTACGGCCAGCGTCTCCTATATTAGGAGCGAAGCTCTTTAGGGTCGTATGATGTCCGTTGACACTGTCGTTGTGGTAGCTTCCCGTCGGACGGAAACACAAGTGTTACTTATACCGTATGTACATTGTCGTTCTTTATGAAAGGGAACACTCGGGCGCGTGGCCTGCGCTCTGCGGCGGCTGCCTAGAACACCATCAACCGACAAGTGAAGAAAGCACGTTCTCTTTTGGCGTCATCTATGGCCAAGCAAGATAACGATTCCTAGCCGGTAGACAAGCGCTGCTAGATTACGTCTCCTCGCCGCTCGCGGTATCGGGCGATTACTGCAGCTTGTGCCGTGGTCGCGCAAAACGTTTATATTGCCACCCACATGTATTGGGTTGACTGCAAAAGCAGCTCTCAATCTGGAGGAAAAAAGAAGATCGCGTGCTTCTTCTCCGCTCGAGAGCCAGCCTCGACCGACGCATCGTCCTAGAGCTAGCAACTCTGTGGTTTAATACCCCCACCCAGTTGTTGCGATTTAAAAAAAAGTTACGAACAACGCGCAATAAATAATTTCAATCGCAGCACATGAACTACGTCCGGCCTCTGTCGTGTCCTGCTCCGTGCCTGCGGTGTTGAGTCCGGAACCACTTCGTAGTTCACGTCCCTGACGTGGCGTAACACTTTATATGGGCCAAAGTACCGGCCCCAGTAACGTTTCACTAATGCCACGGCGGCGGACGGGTGTCCACACCCAAACTTGGTCTCCGGGGTTGTAAAACACTTGTCTTTGGCGGGTGTTACAGCGTATGCCTGCTGTTGCTGGCCGATGTGCAGTCGCGCGCGCTGCCGGGCTTCCTCAGCACGCTATGCGAATTCTTCGGCGTCAGTTGCCAACTGGTCTTCGTCTCGACACGGTAGCATTGAGTCCAGCATGGTCTTCACGGCCGTAGAGAAACCGAAATGGCGTGAATAGCGTGGTCACTTGCATGGCGTAAAGGGTAGGAAGAGGTGATGGCATCCCATCACTGCCACCAGTTGTAAAGGGCTCGAGGTCGATGGTAGCAGGTACGGCGGGTTCTCTTTTAGGGTAGCTGGCACCCCGCCGTCTTCCACATCGCCGATGCTCTCCAGTGAGGAGACGCGTTAACAGAGAAAGAACGAAAATTTATTTATATTATAGAAGAAAGATATGAACTGTACAGGGATCCATAAGATCCCGCATTATGTACAACAGAGATTCAGTTCATGATACCGCACATGACTCCGCCCTATTTACAATCGTGCTTCGGCTTTTATAGCCCACCGTCACCGCCGTCCGAAGGAGGCGGTGACCACTCTTGCCACAAAGCAGGGTACGATGTCTTTGTGGTCCACCCACCAGAAAGAGTGCAGATATTGCACCACTCGGCTTTGTGAAACGGTCCAAAGGTAACAGAAACGCACCACACAGACGCACCCGGCTCACGCTTTGAAGGCACCGCAGGGCGAGGAGGTAATGTGGAGAGGGGAAGTTGAGCTCCTCCGGGGATATGGCCGCTAATCCGAACGTCAGCAGCGGTCCATGCTGCTTTCAGCTTCAGGCAGTCCAAACGCTCGATCCCGGTGAACATAGAAGTGTGGCAGCTTGGGCTAGTTGGTATGGCATGACGATAGTTATAGCGCTCGTGTCTTTCGTGTCCTTATTGTCTCTGTGTCGTCGTTTTGTTCTCGCGCTATAACTATCGTCATGCCCGGTGAACAGCTTCTTCGACTCGTTCCCCCACTTCCGGGCTGTCGGTGCGTTGAGGTGGCCTCGCGTAGATGACAAAAGCCGAGTCAAGAGGTTGACTTAATCAGAACCGCCACAGTGGCGCCGTCCCCCCCCCCCCCCCCCCCCCCCCCGATGTTCGAGCCCGTTCAACAAAAGGCTTGTCTCGCTAAGCCATCGTTGAGACCCGACTACTTCCTGGAACATCTACAGGTCAGCGTCTTGCAGACTGGGCGCCGATGGCGTTGAAAGCCTCCCTATAGCAGATCGGCTTGCGCACAATGGCGCCTGCCCAGACGAATTGCCGGGCTAAACGTAACAACGGCGGTATTTTACGCGAAGGTCACATAAGGTAAGTTCCGGTCCCATGTTTTGTGCTGTACGTCGATGTACATTAAGATCATGTCTGCAAGGGTTTTATTCAATCGCTCGGCAAGTTCGTTGGTTTGTGGGTGGTACGCAGTTGTCTTTCAGTGTCTGGTGTTGCTCAGTTTGAAAACTTCGTCCATAAGCCTGCGCCGTGAATGCCGTGAATGTTGCCAGTTGCATGTTTTACGGGGCCAGAATAATATTCTGTAAACCGGTAGTTTACTGGGCCACCAGTGTTTGAAAAAGAGAAAATGTTTCTCCGATGTTTATTCCACTTAAGAAAAAAAAATGTTGCTCAAGTCTTTAATACAGTTCTTTGTCAATCTGTCTGTCCGGTAACTACACTCATTTCTTTGTATGTACCATATGGAGCAACCGAATTTTTTCAACAGCCCGCCGTTAAGTAGAGTAAGTAGCGGAAAAATACGCATGTGAATTCGCTCTGTGTATAAAGCCTGTCTCGCGATAAACGCGATCACGGTGAGGGCCTAAAAGTGGCTCAAGATTTCGCGCAACTTCTCTGAGCGCGCACTTTATTTAGTTGTATTCATTTTGTCTACATCGAGTATGCGCCCTCTTCAAAAGGGTTCTTCAGTGTGCCACTCAAGGAAAACTGTCTGCCGTGGCCAAGTCTTCTTTTCTATCGTAGCCTGCATCTCGCAACAAAAAGCGCTAGCGCAACGGGACTAGCACGTATGAATTGACGTGCATGCCGTTGAAGTTTCGTTACCACCTGGGTCCCTGCATGAGCTAGCATTTCGAAGCTCGCCTCTGGCCTTCCTTAAGGCAGCGCTTTCGGGGCTCTCTTCGTTCACTAAAGGTAAGGGCCCAACTGTCTCATACGCGATCATATTCAGAGTTCCCAGTTGTGCTTATATTAAGCAGATTTGGTTCCTTTTTTTTTGTCCAGTCGCGTTTTTTATGGGGGGGGGGACTTATTTGCATTTTCTCATCAAATATGGTTATTTTAGTTATAATCATGTTCACCAAAGCGTGTTCGTCGCTCCCCAATAGCATATTTTGTCGATCACTTCGTGTAGTGGAGTGCTGAAGTGAAATGTACATTAGGAGAATCGAGTAACTTTAGTCATGGATGCGTTGCCAAACGTGCCTTGTGTTGTGCCCGCGGGTTGACGGCATAACGACCACCAGTTAGGACTGGGGGTCGACAGGTTCTCACCCTTGGTCCCCAGTTGTTTGCGGCTGGAGTCCGGCGGTTTTCGTCGTAGGCTTAAGTGCCGTACCTAACACCTGTAAAAAAAAAAATCAGACAGATAAAATCTATCTGTCTGTCTGTTCGTCCGTCCGTCCGTCCGTCTATCTATCTATCTATCTATCTATCTATCTATCTATCTATCTATCTATCTATCTATCTATCTATCTATCTATCTATCTATCTATCTATCTATCTATCTATCTATCTATCTATCTATCTATCTATCTATCTATCTATCTATCTATCTATCTATCTATCTATCTATCTATCTATCTATCTATCTATCTATCTATCTATCTATCTATCTATCTATCTATCTATCTATCTATCTATCTATCTATCTATCTATCTATCTATCTATCTATCTATCTATCTATCTATCTATCTAGTCTATCTATCTATCTATCTATCTATCTATCTATCTATCTGTCTATCTCGTCTGTCCTGTCTGTCTGTCTGTCTGTCTGTCTGTCTGTCTGTCTGTCTGTCGGTCTGTCTGTCGTCTTCTGTCTGTCTGTCTGTCTGTCTGTCTGTCTGTCTGTCTGTCTGTCTGTGTGTCTGTCTGTGTGTCTGTCTGTGTGTCTGTGTGTCTGTGTGTCTGTGTGTCTGTGTGTCTGTGTGTCTGTGTGTCTGTGTGTCTGTGTGTCTGTGTGTCTGTGTGTCTGTGTCTGTTTGTGTCTGTGTGTCTGTGTCTGTTTGTGTTTGTGTGTCTGTGTCTGTTTGTGTCTGTCTGTTTGTGTGTCTGTCTGTTTGTGTGTCTGTGTCTGTTTGTGTCTGTCTGTTTGTGTGTCTGTGTCTGTTTGTGTCTGTCTGTTTGTGTGTCTGTGTCTGTTTGTGTCTGTTTGTTTGTGTCTGTTTGTGTCTGTTTGTTTGTGTCTGTTTGTTTGTGTCTGTTTGTGTCTGTGTGTTTGTGTCTGTTTGTGTCTGTGTGTTTGTGTCTGTGTGTGTCTGTTTGTTTATGTCTGTCTGTTTATGTCTGTCTGTTTATGTCTGTTTGTTTATGTCTGTTTGTTTATGTCTGTCTGTCTTCACACACACAAGGTCGAAAGAACTGCTTCACAAGCGATCACACTTCGCAAACAATCACGCTCGGAGTACTGAGAAAGCGAGCACTAATAATATCATATCTAACTAGGGTCATACGTCCCAAAACCAGAATATGGTTATTATAGACGCCGTATTGGAGGGCGGCGGAAATTCGGACCATCTGACGTTCCTTGAAGTGCACCGATTCTTGCGCAGTACACGGGCCTTTTCGCCTCCATCCAAACGCGACCGTTGTGGCCGAGATCGAACTTTCGGGACTGCAGCCGAGAATCATGGCCACATGTAGCTCCTCTGTGGTGGACGGTTGGAGGGAAGAACGTAAGCATGGGACATTCAAGGCTTTCGGTTTAAACGAAACACTGCACCGGGATCTAAACCAGTAGTTTCGCGGAGCAGTCAAGTGAAAAAGGCCCTAAGTGAGCTTCTTGTCAAGGAGGTGACAGTATATATTCACTGCTTACCTTTAGAATAATCTAAGTAACTCTGATTACGAAAGGTATATAGTAAACCCACCACGGTCGTCGACAGGTTGTGTTGCTCGACTGCTGATGCGCAGGTCACGGGATGAAATGTTGGCCGCTGCGGTGGCATTGTTGGTGGAGGCCAAAATGTATGAGGCACTTGCACGTAAGGGACTCCAAGTGATAAAATTTCCTGAGCCCTCCACTACGGCGTCTCTCTTAATCATATCGTGATTTTGAAAAGTTAAATTCCAATTAACTATTGCTTTGATAAAAGGTATAGTAGAGCGCTGCTCGTATAGGCGGGTGACTGCTAGCTATACGATGTGCGCAGCATAGCACCATAGCGTGCAAGTCGTTGGAGTAAAACTGGGAAAAAAAATGTTATATGGGTGCTCCTCATAAGTGGTACGATAAGTAACCCTTCAGACGCCAGTGAAGCTGACGTGCATGGCAAGCTCACGGTATGCGTCTAATAATTTTACATAAACACATTGATCCGTCTTCTGACCCTAGGTGGCAAGCGAAAAATCCCGCACAGGCTGCTACTCACTGAGCTTCGCATGATGTCAGTTGCCATAATGCGCCATATTTGCCGAATTTTATTATGGTAATGTTAAGTGGTTGTTTGTACGCATCTGCAGATTGACTCGTCTTTGCCGCTGTTTTTGGGCATGCTCGGAGTTTTCGAGATGGTTCTTCTGGTCTGCTTCATAGTACAGGTTGGCTTCGCCGCCGACACAAACGCCAACGAGGCCTGTGGCGACAAATACGCGCCTAACCGCAATTCTGTGGCCATCGGGAAGAGGGCGACTTGCCCGTTTACACGAGTGCTGAACATAGTCTCTGACAGGGTGCCGCCGGAAATACCCACCGTGAAGTGCAAGTGTCCGGGAAACCGGTGCAGCTCCGTGGGCGACTTCCGGTGCCTGGAAGTGCGGGAGAAGCTGACGGTGTTTTATCCGAACTGGAAGGACGGTTCCCGCTGGTCGGTGCGAAACAAGACTATAGTCGTGACCACTGCCTGTGTTTGTGCCATGAGCCGAGCCGTGAAGTCGCATGACTTGGATGATAGAATATTCAAGCTGGGCCTTATGACTGACTGAGTTGATGACGAGAGGCTGCGTTGATGTCGGTGAAATAACAGCTCCAGTGAACACGCCTCGCTCACACCAAAAGCCATCGAGATTAAAACAATGTAAACACTATTATACTTTTTTTGGGAATAAATGTCAAGTAGCAGCTGTAGACTCGTATTATTGCCGTACATCGCACAAGACAGCCGCTCTGCTCTGTAATGGTATGTGAGTGTGTGTGCTGCTCCCTTCTCTATCTGCAATGTTTCCTTTCAATTCCCCCCCACCCCCCCCACCCCACCCCACTCAGTGCGAAGTAGCATGCAAATTACTTTAAGCTGCTTAACACTCGTGCCTCTCCTCCATATCTTCTGTTTCTTGTCCTTTTCGTTATCCAGAAACACTCGCAGCATTTAAAGCCCGACGTTTGCCACGCATTAAAGATGAGCAGCATGGTTCGCATTGTGTGGTGTTATTTGTACTAGGACTCAATTCTACATGCAGCGTGACTGACATGTTGACAAAAGACATGTCATGTTTCGGCCGCGTGGTATGTAACCAATTATTAAATACGGCAACTAACACGCTCGACGCGAGACGGCAGTATACGACAGGCATGGCGCTGATGTCTGCCGTTCTGACACGTATCTTGTCTTGAGTTGTGCAGTCGTTCCATGCATCGCTGTGTTTGTTGCCATTTAATGTACGCCGTACAAACCACCCGATTAGGTGCACACCTGCAAAACAAGTGCAATGTATCTTCATGACTCGGTAGCGTACTTTCCAACTAATGCACATGTTTATTAAAACTTTCAGTACACGGAACGACCCGCAACACACGTTTAACGGAAAACTCAACAATGACGTCAGAGAGTCAGCCATGTTATCCTTCGTAGGGCACGTGAAGCGTAGTGACGTCAGAGAACAACAGGCACACGTTCCATCTTGGGTTGAATAAACAACACCTAGTGCGTATACATTTCTGTCTTCCTTTCGCATGCAATCAACAACGATACCTACATATTCAGCGACGGTGTAGCTGAGTTTGGCCAGCACAAGGATGATGGATGGAAGACTGGATAAGTGCGTTGTCACGGAATCGGGACGTTGACGAAGGCAGCAATCGGTGTTTTGATAAACTTGTTTGTGCAGGCCTGCGCCCGGATAACGAAACGATCCTCTACAGGCAATACACGTTGTAGATTGATAGCGGTGAAGTCAATGCTCGCGCAACCCGACTTAGTTTGCCGAGGGATGTGCGTGAGTTCAACACCGTCGAGACGGAGCTACCGAAGGGACATGCCCGAGGAAGCTGCGGGCATTGCTGGTGAAGCACGAGCGTCTGCCCAACAACGGGTTTATTCGTACCAATGGTGAGCTGGCAACTGTCTGTTCACTACACTACATGCACTACAATGTCTTAAATGAAATAAGACGGAACCATACCGCTCCCGTTCCGCCTTGGTTTTGTAGAACCAGTGAGACAAGAGGATATAAAAATTCTCACCTATTCAGTGATTAGGAGTACTGGCTTTGTCAGGTTGCGCAGTGATAAGAATAGTTATCCAAGTAGTGTCCTCGGTAACAATAGTTATCCAAGTAGTGTGCATGACGCTATCCTCTACCAGCTCGGCTGTTCGCCGACCTACAAGAAAGAAAAAAATGGGATGAGGGGTGTGGTGTCGTTTGTCTACGATGCAACAGAACTTGCAACCGAAGCTACAACGTAACCGAACGCACGAGATGAACGAGCCTTCAAAAGGAACCTTGCTTAGAACACCTAAACGCCTGCATGTCGTGATTCATCTCTGTTTATGCACATCAGCGCCTCCACCAGTTCGATCCTCAAAGCATTATCGACGACATCTTTTGTTGCCGCGTCACTGTCACATCGATTCCGTTAAGATCACCGGAAAAAGCAAACCATGAGGAACGTTTACGCAATTTCGAAGCCACCCAGAAACGCTTATCAAATGAGGCGTGAGAGAGCGAATTCAGAATGCAGTGGAACTGGCTGTCCCATGCATGTTTGCTTGGTACAGTGTTGTTAATGCCGTGAACTGCCGCCACGACCAATTATTATATTGCGGTTTGGAGGCAAGAAACACCGGCATTCATTAACTGTTCGAGAGGTGTTCGCATTTGATGTGAATGGGGTGCTACATTCCTGTCAGTGGACTACTGAATTTCTTAAGTATGCCCGTCGTATTTCTGGCTGCCTGCTTTAGCTTAACTAGTGACCTCAAGGGTGCAGGATTGATTCCCGGCCGCGGAGGCCAGGGCTTGTTTTGCAACCTTCGAGGCAAAAAAAAAAAAAACAACAACAAACAAAACAAAACAAAGAGAAACAAGACACTTGGTAGTCGAAATTTCTAGAGACCACCAATACAGTGCATCGCATATTTTAACACCCATTTTCAACGAATATGGGCATTACGATTCTCCGTCGAAGCTCATGACTGATAATGGCATTCAAACCCTAGCAGTTCGTAGACGCTTGGCCCGTTTACTCTTCCTCAACAATATTGCTACTTCTAAGGTGAAAATAACTCCGTCAACTATGATTAAACCGCTAAGCACAAGAAGGACCCGTCACACGCATGCTCATTCCTTTCAGCCTATCTTCGCCAAAACTAATCAGTTTAAGCACAGCTTCTTCCCACGTACAATTTCCGAATGGAATGCGCTCCCGGAAGCAGTGATACAAGCCAAAAAATTTTCCCAAGCGCTCCAGGAAAGCATCTGTCGCTAAGTATATGCATTGTATGGTGTGCTATGCCTTGACCAATCTGCATTGTACTCCTTTTTATTGTTATTATTTTTATTCTTTGTATGTAGGTGTAACAGTGTTATGTGTATTGCCAATTGCCCCTCCTGCTTGGGCCACAAACTGGCCTGCAGTATTTGCACTAAATAAATAAAATAAATAAATAACTATGTCGTGGTTTGGGAACACCAGACCCCAACAATAGTCACGATATCTATGTATGCTTTTCTGAAGACAAGCATTAGAGACATAGTATAAACGAGTCACAGATACTGGCTACAGGACATTGCTTTCGGGGAACTGATGGCAGCGAGACGGTAAACTTTTTTTTTTTTCACATCTCACTTTGCTTGTGTGCATGCGCTTTACAGCTACGGAAGGCAGATGCGTACTTAGCCCTCGAAATTGAGCACTGGGTCTGCTTCCAGTAACGCATGATGAGAATACCTGCTTACTGGCCCTATATACTATGCTACGAACTATGATGAGATGACCGCGGCAGATAATTTTATCCGTTGACAAACCAAAGGTATCTTCACTTTGGGGAACTTCGTAGGACTTATATCTCTCATATACAGTCCACGATCTCCTGCAATTAACGCTATCATAAACATTAACCCTTTCGGCCCTGGAGTCGTCAATTGACGCCACCCCACGAAATTCCTCCTAGAACCTCGAAAACATAACCAAACGCATTCGTTTTTGGGGAAGTATTTCTTCAACTATCCCCACTTGCACAGACACCACCGTTGTTTCACTTTTTTTGGAGCTTGGATATGTAAAGAAGCTGGAACGAAGTCACGGTTAAAGACTAGGTGGGCAATGCGAAAGCGGGAAGGCGGTGTTTTTGGGATGAAGTCATGAAGTTGTTTTAAGAGCTTCCACGCTGTCAAGTACTACGTTGGTTCAGATTTTACGTACTGTATAGCATAAGCAGGAATCAATTTGCCATTCTTGTTATTTCATTACCATAGTGCCATGATGACCTAATAATCCATAAATATTTACACCACTGACTAAATTTTTGTTTGTAATCATCTGATGTCCTAACTATTAGTAAAATGTGTACTGAATATGTCTGAAAAAAAATTTGGAGCCGAAAGGGTTAAAATACCTCAAAGCAAATTTATTGTTTCTGTGTAGAACTCCAGTACTGTGGAGAATATTACCCAACGAGAAGCACGAAGGCTTTTTTTTTTTATATAAGGTGTTACTTCAACGTCACAACCACAGTGAAACACTTGTAAAGAGTCTGCTCTGGATTTTGTTGCATGTAGATTGTACTGTGTACAAGTGACCAGCAAACGAGTTCTGTCCTCGTCCAAAGTTTCTATTTTGTATGTGCAATAAGGTATTTGCTACCTTATAATAAGCTATTTTGCATGTGCAATAACTAAATTGTATGCGAACGATGCAGCAACACGTTCTAACCGGTGTTTTCTTATTGTGTGTTCGTTTCTTTTGCCTAGTAGTACTTCTTGTGTTATTGTATTACCCTGTTTGCTCTTTCGCTTGGTTCAAACGAGACGACCTTTATCCACTGCTGGTTGTTTAAGGGATGTGGAAGAGTGCTCGTAATGGCACTCGCACGCGCATATGCGCGAAAGCTCACGCAGTTTTAAAAATCGGCTCTGGTGTTTTCTGTAATAATAATGATTTTGTGCAGGTGTAATTAAGAAGTTTCAGGCACCTACACTTTCGGGCGTAAGCAATATAATCGTTATAGTCATGTACTGTAAGCACTTTCTGGTAAAGAAATGTTTTAGAGTAATAAGTAATGGTGTCTTTTGCAAGGCCTTCAGCGGGAATAGGTCATTAAATCCACAAATGAATACCTTCTATAAGTAAACGAAAATTGTATTCAAGAATATTTTGACGAAAACAATTACACTTTTCCTCCTCTCCGAGGCCAGTCACGTTCAAGCGCACTACTCCACGCTAACCGTGCTAATAGGTGACCATGCAGTAAAAGAGCGAGGGATTGTGGGATGCACCGTCTGCTACCGGCTTCCGGTTCGAGAAGAGCAGACGACGGCAAACCGCTTCGCCGCAAGCCTCAGATTAATCGGGATTAACGCACGTGGTCGCCCGTTAATCTTCGTCCTGGTAAACCATGGTCGGTTGTTCAGCCGTTGGCTGCTCCAACTCGAGCGTGCAAGGCAAACACATGTATCAATTGCCATGTAATGAAGACAAAAACGAGGTGGGCCGCGACTGTGAAGAAAGCCACAGCGACAGGTAGCCTCTGAGTACGGAACTTTGAAGGCAGAGTGTGCGAAAATCATGTTATCACAGGTAGGTATGTATTCCACACTAAAAGAAAAGCTTACGCATGAATTTGCTGCGAATATTATATTGAGAAATAAATTGTCGCGCAGGCGCGCCTAGGAAAGATATTATGGGAGAAATCTACCTGCCATATGAGATTAGCGCCGGCCATTGCACCTATATGTATGACAAAAAACAAACAAACAAACGCGAAAGCTTCACTCAAGAGTTATATGTTTACACGAAGCGCTGGACGAGTTCATTCGCGTTTATCTTCGTCAAACTGTGCGTCAGGACGGCACCCAAAGGAAGAAGTGCGTTAAACAAGCACAGGATTTCGATTATTCGGCGCCGTCTATGTCTGACTGTATTGTTTATGTGCCACAGTGCCGTGCAGCTTGACCAAGATCAGCGTTCAAATAAGCATCTGACTTCGACTAAGAAACGCATCTTATAGCGCGCTAAAGGCTAGAAAAATTACTTATGTATGCGTTTTCTAGTAAGAGATGCATATGCAGAATATATGCGTGTTGTTATGGTGCCCCAGACATGCGCAATAATTGATTTTTATTTGACAATTGCACAAGCATGAACGCTCAACC
Organism: Rhipicephalus microplus; assembly: GCF_013339725.1. NCBI lineage: Eukaryota > Metazoa > Arthropoda > Arachnida > Ixodida > Ixodidae > Rhipicephalus > Rhipicephalus microplus. The sequence goes on from NC_051167.1 coordinate 122,458,942, forward strand.
TTGAGCAACATTGGTGGTCGCTGCGGATGGGGTCGGCCGTTTCAAGTACCCGATGCCGGTAAGAGTGGACAAACAGAAAAAATGGACAGACTAAAATTTTTGCGTCGAAGGTCCCCAAGAAAGACTATCGTCTTTTAAAAAAAATATCTCAACGCGCCCAAATAAGTGTTGCGCTTCATGCCGATCAACTGACGATGTCAGCCGAAGCAGCGATCCCCAAATGAACTTTTTCACTTTTTTTTCCCATTTCACCGGTCACCTATTTCCCATGCCCTGGACCATCCCGCCCCCTGTTGAAAGCTAAAGCGGATTTTTTTCCAGACGTTGTGGCTACGCTTTCATAGGGGGCAGAACTCGCAGCTATACCCGTCAGCGTGAGATGCATGCATGTGAGACTCAAGGAATGCACCTAGAACTTCGTGTTTCATTGCCTGCAAAACATAATATAGTACAACTTTCATGTCACTCAAAACTTTGTGCTCTCTCTTGAAATAAATAACCACGCGTACCTTTTACATCGCGAAGGCAAACTAGGATTTGGGCAGTTCTACTCTTTACGTATTTAAAACAAAGTGTCTGAAGAAGCACACAAAGATATACAAGTGCAATAAAATATGTGTTTAATTATCCTGAATAAAAATAACAAGCAAAGATAAGAATAGCAGCATGAACCAGCTCACCGAGTCTTTTCTGACTTTTCTACATTAAAAAATAATTTTTAGAAACATTTTCAAACAAACTTCAAGAAAGTCACTTATATTAAATCCTATTTATACGCATCATATTCTCGGTCAGTCATCTGAGTGCCACTATTGCGATGGTTATGATTATAAAATAAATGAAGTCTGAGTATCTTTAAGCGCATAATGAAATGTGCAGTTTCACGCATATAGCAGGAATGTGAGCGCTCTCTGGTGCCGCAAATCTGTTGTCCCGAGACCACTATCCCTGTGATGTTATAATCGTAAGTGAATATCATGGATCTCAGCTGTCTTTTAATATAACGTCGAAAAAGTAACTGTGTAATTAAAAAAAATTAAAGGCGATGTGCAAAGCTGCAGGCGGTGTGTTGGAAGAGGAGACTTGCGGGTGAATTCGTATATTCTTACGTGAATAAGTTTCGCTTACAAAGTTAGACATAGCACCATGTATGCCATACGTGGTAGAAAGAAAAAAAAAATAGAAAAAAGCACTACAAACCTGCAGAGTGTGGCTCCCGTATCGTCAGAATGCTCAGAACATGGTGCATATTCCTATTGCGTACGTCGAACCTTATATGTTACGTGGTAGGTTCGCACATTCGGGCAATTAATTTACATTCGGTTTATTTCTCTGAAGGGATTAGCGCTAAGAGAACGTTAACTAAAATTCTGGAAGGAGGTGTCTCCACTTTAACGTTTCACACATCACCGATGGGAGCGCGTGGTCCTTGCCGAGTATGAAAGCTCCCTTCGTTACTTCCGAGTTTTGCTTTTTAGGCAAACGTTGAGGTGTTTGCACACTTCTGCAGCGTTACTCCTTGTCCATCCTTCCCAGTAGGAGAATTTTTTTTAGCCGAGTATATTGCTACGACAAACCTGAAAGGTTATTCATTTGGCATACCTCAATCTTCGGGCCATAGCGAGAGCCGTTCGTCATGCACTCCTACCGTTTGTCCTAACAAGCCCGCAAAAGATGTGTTTTGGCGCAAAACCCTGAGCGCAAGTAAGCAATGCTGAACACAGACGCGAAACGCACGCCTCAAACGACGACTAACGACTGTGTCTTTATCGCATGACAGAAGCTAAATGTACACATACAGCACATCGCGAATGTCACAATAAATTTCAAGGCTAGTTGCACAGTAGACTCCTTTTAAATGAAACCTGAAGGGACCAGGAAAATGTGTCTTCTTTAAGAGGAGTTTCGGTTATTGAGAGATAAGCAGGGGTATATTATTGAAGTACGAAACAAAACATATTACAAGCAGTTGTTCCATTTAAGCAGCAATTTCATTTAAGATAGTTTCGTTTAATAGGAGTCTACTGTATATACCGGCTCCATCGTCTGATAAAGATTCATTTGTGAGTGCGCGCTTGTGGTGTGGGTTTCCCTTCTTCGTCCTGCGTCGCTTGTTTTAGCTCGAAGTTTCACATCTGAATGCGATGCAATCCAGGCCACTAGGCTTTCCTGTTGAAAATTATATATTTGTCTACGTGTGTCAGACGTTTCATTGTCGAATAGCGGTGATTTCGTATCTGATTCAGCTGGTGTCATTTCAAATGGCTTTCTAAAACATGGTCATTACACGCACACTCGTAAATAAAGGGAATGATTATTATTAGAAGAGCAACTTATAGTTATTATTCCCATATGCTAGTCAACGAAACAACTAGCAATCGCTTGCGGAATGTGAAGTTTATAAACAGTCGCAGATGTAAACACTGATGTTTTTTTTAAAGAGTTTTCGTTAGCCCCGCCACGGTGGTCTAGTGGCTAAGGTACTCGGCTGCTGAACCTCAGGTCGCGGGATCGAATCCCAGCTGCGGCGGCTGCATTTCCGATGGAGGCGGAAATGCTGTAGGCTTGTGTGCTCAGACTTGGGTGCACGTTATAGAACCCCATGCATGTGGTGGAAATTTCTGGAGCCCTCCACTACGGCGTCTCTCAAAATCATATCGTGGTTTTGGGACGTTAAACCCCACATATCAATCAGTCAAGAGTTTTCGTTATTTTTACAGCAATTTCATGCACGCAAATAAATTATGCTGCCGTTTATAGTAGCGCATTTCATATTTGCTGTTTGCGATATTGTACATCTCACATCTACATCTGTAAAACCGAGACTCACACGTTTTGTGTTTTTGTACTGTTTCGGGGTCCTTCGTTCTTAAATATAGACCACAGGCAAACACCCTCTGAACAGGTTCTCCGCTGCTAATGGTTTTACTGAAAATGGTATCGTATAAGCACGAAGCACTTTATAATTTTTGACAAAAACAATATCATAGTAGCTCCCACTTACTCATGCAAAATGTGTGGTGCGAGCTCCCCCTTCAATATCGTCACCTCGCTACGTCTTCATCCTCCCTCCTTTTACCTGAAAGCCTTTGAGCGTGATTTTGTACTCGTCCACATGTTCGATGACCCTTTGTTCTCAAGAGTATAGCGCAAAACTAACGCATTCCAGTCAGCCACATACGACATAGAATAAAGAACGCATTAAAAAAAGACAGCCACGAAGTGACCCGACATCGATTTTTCGTGCGCTTATCTTTCTGGCCTAACGACCACATTTACCGGATCGATGGAGCAAGACTGCAGCGTCGATGAATATAGAAAAAGAAATATAGTGGCACACACAATGAAGTGAACACGATGAGTAGATTAAAACACCATTCAACTTCAGCGGTTCGAAATTCGTCTGCTTTTCTGCTGAGACATGAAGAAAGGGATGTTATGTGATAGTGTATATTGCTGTGTCGTATAGGTGCTTCGAAGTGGCCTAGTTCTTACGTTCTCAATGAATGCGAAAATAAATGTACAGAATTTGGCGCACTAGAGGCCAAGCGAATCGTAATAACTAGCAATCTATATTCAGAGGCATCTTCGTATGCAGCACGAGCGTTGTACTGAGAGGAAAAAAAAAAACATTCGTATCAAGCGGAAGCGTAGTACAAAAGAACAAAGATATCAGCGAATATTGTAGATGTGAGAAAAAAAAAAGTATCGGGCACTCATTCGACAATGCTACAGTGAGTGTTCTGTGAAGTGTAAGCGTGTTGAATGGAGAATATGAAAAGACAAGGCAAGAAGGGTGCTTGATGGTTCTGTCGTATCAACATATCGCCGGACTCTCCAGTGTGCCTTAAGGAGGATGGATGATCGACCCCTTACTCTGGAGATCTTGGGAGCGTGGCCTTCAAGGACTTCAGCCCAGAAAGCCACACGAGCCCTTCTGCAGTTCTTGAGGGCAATGTCACTGTGCGACCGCCTGTGAAACCTGAGCTGCATGTGTGTTATGGGCAATGTGTATCTCCTCCTTTCTCTCTAACTTTCTTCTTCATTCTCCCCTCCCCCACGTAGAGTAGCAAACTGGACTTAGTCTAGTTAACCTCCCTACCTCTCTGATATTCTATCTTTCTTCTCTTTTTGGGCACGATCGGAAAACGCGGCTGGTTAGTGATTGAGGCTCGGTCCTGAGAGCTTTGTGAGCCGAAAAAAATTAGTGTAACACGCGGCCTCAAATTAACTGTCTTCCAAGTGAGATGGAAATCTCTCCCTCTTCTCTCTAACCCAAATGACCATGCCATAAACACTAAGTCCACGGCCACTGGCTCATTAGAGCATCGTAACTTGCGTAGTTACTGCTGCCACCGCGAGAAGGCCTCACTTGCCTGCGCTCTTATTCTCGGGGACGCTGAAATAATCCGCTTGCTCGAAGAAAAAAAAAACTGTGTTGGAGATCATGACACGTGGTAACGAATTAAAAAAATCATGGTATGTAATAAAATGTCTATTAAAATAGTACACAGTATCGCACAGAGTGGCACAGTGTCAGTTACATAGAGACAATCAGCGTACAAGCACAACTGAGAAAGAAACTCTTAGCGCAAAGTCCTCCAGTCTTTCATACCATTTATTTATAAACGTTATTTTGAAACACTGCCTGCGATAACTTGGTTACAAAGAAAGGGTATTTGTGTTTACTCGGTTAATTACCGTGTCTGTGATATACCTGAAAAAATAGAGCACTGCTTCCTGAGCTGCAAAGACGCCATACTATTCTGTGATGTCTTCCAACAAACCCCGAAGAAAAAAATGCAATTTGTACACTTAATTATCTTATGCCAACATCTTTTAATGAAGTGCCGTACGATAGGTTTTTTTCTTATTGGTATACACAGCCTGTGGAAGACGTGATGCAGGACCGCAATGCAGAGCCGATCCCCTCTTCATGCAGACCTTTCATCCGAATGGCTGTTCAATTGAAGGATATTTACGCTAAATTTGACTTGAGGCTGGACTGGTACCCTATCTTGGCGATGAGCCTCGCCACTTTTCCCGTGCATCACATTATGAAGTGCGTGCCAAAAAAAGGACCCTTCTTCGCGTAGCTGTCAGCATGCAGGTTGGTATGAAAGGAGCGAGAAGGTGCTTAAAGTTTCTGGCAGATCACTAACTCCGTTCCCACTTGACGAATTCTAATAACGTTTGTGGCAGCCAATTCTTACAGTAATGAACTCCCTTGATAAAACCCTTGGATGATTATTTGAGAAAGTGTTGTCGGCCCTCTTAAAAGAAAGCATGGAGTGGGGAGGAGAATTCATTATTTGAAGTCAGAAAGACGACGTCTAATACGATTTGCGATGAGCGCGAAAAGTCGATTCATCGTAGAACGCCAGTTTTTTTTTAAATACTAGTCACGAGTGCTTGGTCAAGCTTTGATATTGATACGTGTATGGATGTTCGATTTGTTCTTTTACCCCTGACACTAGGACCGTGGCGAAATCTGTCATCACCCGCAATATGAGGCGTTCCTCGACAAAATGATATCCAGTGACCTCTTACCTCTCCAAGTTGGAGCGCTCCAGGGTGTTCTGTTTTCTTACCTGGATATCATTGACGTCGACGACAGTCCCCAGGGCCGCACAAGTGCCGTAACCAACCGCATCAACACCGGCGACGCTTGTCCACTCCACAAACGCCCTTATCGCGTGTCACATGCTGAGCGCCAAGTTATCCAGACGGAGGTCGAGAAAATGCCGAGCAAAGACGTCATTGAGCTTTCATCGAGGCCTTAGGCATCTTCTGTGGTCTTAGTTAAAAAGAAGGACAAGACCTGGCGCTTTTGCGTCGACTATCGCCACCTAAATCGTATCACCAAGAAGAACGTTTATCTACCCCGAATCGATGAAGCACTCGACTGCCTCCACGCGCCAACTCTTTCTCGTCCCTTGACCTTCGATCCGGATACTGGCAAATTTTGGTCTACGACCGCAGCCGCGAGAAGACAGCATTCATCACACCCGACGGCCTTTACCAATTCAAGGCCATGCCGTTTGGGTTGTGCAATGCCCCGGCTACTTTGGTACGATGGACTCTATTCTCCGCGGTTTCAAATGGTCAACCTGCCTTTGCTATCTGGACGATGTAATCGTTTTCTCGCCCTCCGTCGAAAGCCACCTGTCTCGTCTCTCGGCAGTTCTGGACGTTTTTCGTTGCGCTGGTCTCCAACTGAATTCGTCGAAATGCTCATTTGGACGCCGGCAGATTAAACTACTCGGCCACTTTGTTGACGCCACTGGGGTTCAACCCGACCCTGACAATGTCCGTGCAGTCCGAGAATTCCCGATTCCACGTTCCACACAAGAAGTTCGCAGTTTTGTTGGGCTCTGCTCATACTTCCGCCGCTTTGTCTTCAACTTCGCGGATATTGTTAGGCCCCTCACGGATCTCCTCAAAAAGAATGTGGCCTTTTCTTGGGGGAAGGGCCAAGAACATTCCTTCGCGTTTTTGATTATCACCCTCACATCACCACCTGTGTTGACTCATTTCGATCCAGCGGCTCGAACAGAGAGCTTCGCACCGATGCAAGCCGCCATGGCATTGGTGCTATACTCGCTCAGATATAGAAAGCTACCAACCGTGTGATAGCCTACACTAGTAGCCTTCTGTCGCAAGCAAAAAAAAAATATTCCATCACTGAGCGGGAATGCTTAGCCCTCGTTTGGGCCATTGCGAAATTCCGTCCGTACTTATACCGACGTCCGTTCGCAGTCATCCCGGACCATCATGCGCTTTGCTGGCTGTCGACGCATAAGGACCCTACAGAAATCCTCGGCTGATGGGCATTTAGATTACAGGAGTACATGTTCTCGGTTGTGTACAAATCTGGAAAGCTGCACAGCGATGCTGACTGCTTATCCCGGAATCCCGTTGATCCACCTAACCCCACTGATTTGGAATCTTTTGCCTGCGTTTTAGCCATTACTGACTTTCTGAACGTTGCCGACGAACAGCGCCGAGATCCATCGCTGCTCACCATCATTGACCGCCTTCAATCCTTCACTTAGCAGATTCCTGCTTCAAGACAACGTTTTTGTACCGCCGCAACTTACACCCCTATGGCGCGGTACTTTTACTCGTCGTACCACATCACCTGCGAAAGGATGTTCTGTGACAATTCCATGACGCTCCAACTTCTGAACATCTAGGCGTCTCCAGAACTTACGACCACATTCGACAACGAGTATTCTGGAAGGGTCTCTACCGCTCCGTTTGCCGTTACGTCATATCTTGCGACCTTTGCCAGCGCCGAAAGAAGCCTACGACTCCCCCGGCCGGTCTTCTTCAACCTATTGAAGTTCCAGGCGAGCCGTTTTATCGAGTGGGGTTGGACTTGCTAGGTCCCTTTCCTACTTCTACAACTGGAAATAAATGGATTGCAGGGGTCACAGAGTATGCCACTCGGTATGCAATCACTCGAGCGCTACCAACCAGCTGCGCAATAGACGTTGCCGACTTCCTGTTCTACGACATTATTCTGCAGCATGGCGCTCCGTCTCACCTGTTCACAGACTGTGGTCACTACTTTCTATCTCGTGTGGTTGATGATCTACTACGATCTTGTGCTACCCGTTACAACTTCACCACATCTTACCACCCTCAGACTAACGGCCTTACAGAGCGCTCAAAGCGCACTTTGACAGACATGCTTTCCATGTACGTATCTACCGACCACACTGATTGGGACATAGCTCTTTCGTTTGTAACCTTCGCCTATAACTCGTCGCGTCATGAAACAGCTGGCTACTCCCCAGTTTATCTACTCTTCGGACGTCATCCCTTACTGCCCTTCGACACACTGCTTTCATAAGACCACCCATCCTCCACTTCGTACGCTCAGAATGCGATCACCCTTGCTCTCACGGCACGCGCGGTAGCCCGCGCTCGGTTATCGTCGTCGCAGACAGTGCAAAAGTCCTTTACGACCATCGACATAGGGATGTTGTTTTTTTCTGCGGGATCTCTTGTTCTCCTGTGGCTCCCATCTCGACGTGTCGGCCTCTGCGAGAAACAACTATGGCGATACGCTGGGCCCTACCGAGTCCTTCAACAGGTCACACCTGTGACCTACGAGATTGCCGCTACCACAAACTCATCAGCTGCACCCAGAATGGAAATAGTCCACCTTTCCCGTCTGAAGCCCTACAACGCGTACTCGCTCATTTAACAGGCACCGAGACGGTGCCTTACCGGCCGGGGTGATGATACGTGCATGGAACTGTCGCTTCGGCACAGCTGAAATGGCACCCTAAAGGAGGAAGACGACAACGTGGTTGTTGTGAGTTGGTCTCTCGAGCTTCCCCCGTTGGCCTGCATGACTGTGCACTCTTTAGGCCGTTAGCAAGAGCTGCTGTCGGTGAATAAGTCTTCCCCGTAGCAATATTTATCAAACTCTGATTGTAACCTTGATGAACAAAGGCAAAGCACCACCCCAACCACCAACAACAACAAGAACAAGAACAACAACAACACGATACCAACATTATCACCACCACCACAAACACTAACAACAACAAGCTCGTATGCTGGCTAACCTTGCTTCAATTGCCTCTTTTCTTTTTTTTCTTTCACTTTGGTGCATTAGGCGAAATATAGAAAAACACATGAACGCCTTTATATTATTTTTTTTTCTAAATTTTTATAAGGCATGCACATCGCATACGTTTGTTTTTGTTTTTATTACAGTCAATACTGATAGGAGCTGCTTTGAACTAAGGTAGATAGATAAAACAACCCTATTAACGGCACAGGGAAGTACTAGAATACACCCTGTCGGTAGTTCGAAGGGTGATGGCCAAGAACTTGCCACGACCACTTTTGCCCAGGTTATCACTTCCACCAAAATACGGTGGTCAGTCCACGGCAGAAGGGACTCCGACGTCTCGAGGGATGAAGCTGGCACTATTACTGTCCTTTGTGGGGTGTTCCTATCGCAATCACAGAGACGTCAATTCGGGTAGCCTTGATGCACCTGCAATGTCGACAGTTTGTTCGAATGTCCTCTGGCTAAAGGTGACCGGCACTGAATTCGCGACAATAAACAGAATCTGTCGTGCAGACTGGCTAAAATTTACTGCCGTGCATGAAGACGGGACACTTTCAGAAAGCAGAAAATGATTAACCGTATAGGTCATCAAAACACGTGGAGCGCACCCAGATTTAGCCGTGAAATATATCTCAAGCTTTAGACTCGCTCGAACTCGCTCGCAAAATTTTCCTGGGCCGGACATACTTGTACTCACTCGCAATTTTTTTTCAACCAAACTCAATCGAGCTTAAACTCACGAAAACATTACTCGCCCAGAGTCAGAGACTCACGGCTCGATGTGAGTTTGAGCGAGTCTGATTGAGACGATCGATGAGGAAGCTCGCTAACGTATATGTGGAGTTTAATGTCTCAAAACCGCCATATAGTTATGAGAGACGCCGTAGTGGAGGGCTCCGGAAATTTCAACCACTCGGGGTTCTTTAACGTGCACCCAAATCTGAGCACACATGGCCTACAGTATTTTCGCCTTTATCGAAAATGCAGCCTCCGAAGCCGGGATTCAGTCCCGTGACTTGCAGGTCAGCAGCCATAGACCACCTTAGCCACTAGACCACCGCGACGGGGTGCCAACGTATGGTTAACAGTCATTGTTAATTACAGTGATTGCGGAAAGATGGTGTTGTGAATGAAAGTCGCAATAAAATGACCACAAGTTTAGGAGTTATTTCTGTCCACTTTTTTATTTCGCGAAATATTTACCCAGATAATGCGCCCTTTTTTAGCGTAGGCATTGCCATAACTGAAGTGTATTTTGCGTACAACGGGTCAAAATATTTCAGGCCAGAAAATACGGACAACATAAGCGTGCGTTTTCACCTTAGAAAGAATTTGCAATGAGTGTTAATTTTGTGCACAGCTTTACGTTTGACGAAAGAACACTTGTAACTGTTTCCTAGCTGGAACGATGAGTTGTAAAACCTACAGGTTAAACCATTATTGTAATTTATTCCTTCCGGAAATTAGGGTTTACATCGACAATGTGGGGAAACTGCTTTCCTTGAAAGCAATCGCCGTTCTCAAGAGACTTGCTGTTCATCATTATGAAGCATATTGCTCTAGATTGCATCATTCTATAACCGAGTCCCTGGACACAAACGTAACACACAACAAAAACAAGCTTTAGTGGTCTCCACGCGGAAATGCCACGTAGATTTATGTCCTTGCATCTGCGTTCCAACTAGACAAAAAAAAAACAAAAACAAACGACTACTTCAGACACATTTCAAACCCGAGCAACCGACGCTTTGACAACAGCAGCTACACGCAGCAGTTGCACAAAACCATTTTTCCCTGTCCATAAGGAGTGCTGCTCGCGGTCTGACCTCTCCGAGCTGTTTTCGCTACTCGAGAGAAATTGAATTTTCCTTCCACGAACTACCACGTACTCTCATTCCTGTCCTTGCCGGATCTTTTTCTTCCATGGTCTCTCAAACGTTCTTCCGCCTCGTGCAGAAGTCTCCATCAAAACAGGAAGAAAGAAGCGGAAGAAAGAAGTGGATGGAAGTTCTTGAAATCATATTTACCCACTTCCAACAAGCCCTTATACGTCCACTCTCAACCATCCTTATAGACGGTTTCGCCAGCGCCTGCTGGTCTCTGGCAACGTTGGGCGCTCGACCGCAAAACACCCCTGGAAACTTTTTGTTTACCTTGTTTTGCGGTGCACGGTTTTAAGCTGTGTCGGATGTCACGGCTGCTTGTTATTCGATGTTTTCTGCGGATGAAATTGTTCCGACGAAGCGCCCGGGACGCGGAACGTCTGGTTGCGGTTTCAGGACCCCGTGGTTCAGTCAAAGCCACTTCCCCTAAAAACACACACACACACAAAAAGTGGCGCAACTGATGTTGATTGGCCGGTACGAAACACCTCTAGAAGACGCAGCAACCAGCGTCCGTCTGAACGAGACGGAGTTATTGAGGATAATGGAGAGCAGATCGCTGTGTTCCTGGCATAGCAGGTTTGGCCTTATTTTGCCCTATCGTGGACAAGATTGATCGCACCTTCTGCTATGTCATTCCTTGGCGGCCCTGGCACCGACGAAGAATAGGTTTTTGTTTTTTCTCACTGACTTTCGACAGCCACCTCCACCAGCTTTCGGCCATCTTTGACGTCTTCCGACGAGCGGGCCTACAGCTGGATTCTGCGAAATGTAATTTCGGCCGTCGTCAATTAGGCGTCCTCGTTCACCTGGTGAATGCTACTGGCGTACAGCCTGATCCCGACAAAGTGAGCGCAGTCCTTAAGTTTCCAGCTCCTCGTACCCCTTCTGATGTCCGAAGTCTCCTGGGGCTGTGTTCCTATTTCAGACGCTTTATTGAGAACTTCACCGAAATCGCTCATCCTCTCACCAGTATTCTTAAAAAGTACAGCCTTTTCAATTGGGAACCTGAGCAAGCTCAGGCATTTTCCACGCTTACAAGTCGCCTTGTGAATCCGCCCATTCTGGGTCACTCTGAACCGTCTGCTCAGTCAGAAGTCTGTACAGATGCAAGTGGCCATGATATTGGCGCTATTTTGTCCCAGCGCCAGGGAGAGCTCAATCGCCTAATCGCTTACGCTAGCCGCCCTTTCTCAGCTTCAGAGTGCAACTATTCAATCACAGAACGTGAATGCCTAGCCCTTGTCTGGGCCATTGCCAAGTTTTGCCCATATTTGTTTGGACTGCATTTCACCGTGGTAACAGACTATCACTCCTTATGTTGACTCTCCTCACCGTCTTACGGGGCGCCTCGGTCGCTTGGCTTTACGCCTCCAAGAATACACATTTACTGTGTCCTAAATGTCTGGACGGCTACACAAGGACGCCGACTGCCTTTCCCACAATCCCGTCGACCCACCTGACACCACCAACACTGATTCAGATACCTGTGTTTATTCGTTCAGCGATTTCGTACACATCACCAACGAGCAGCACCATGGGCCATATTTGCGATCCCTTATACAACGCGTCACTTCAACACCACGGGACGGCTCCCTCTGTATGTTTGTTCTGCATGACGGTACTTTATATCGACGCAATATGACACCGCATGGTGCTGTACTTCTTCTAGTTGTTCCTCAGCATTTGCGACCAACTATCCTCTCGCAATTACACGATGCTCCCACCGTTGGTCATTTGGGTGTTTACCGAACTTGCGATCGTGTGCGCAGACGTTTCTTTTGGCCTGGCCTACACCGCTCGGTTCGGCGCTACGTCGCTTCCTGCGAACTCTGCCAACGCCGCAAAAAGCCTTCTCTCTCTCCTGCTGGGTACCTTCAGCCCTTACCTATCCCCAGCGAACCATTCTTTCGTGTTGGCCTGGACCTCCTTGGTCCTCTCCCGACGTTGTCTGCGGGTAACAGGTGGGTGGCCGAAGCGAGTGATTATACGACAGGTTATGCCGTTACGCGAGCCTTTCCTTCCAGCTGTGCTACCGATGTCGCTGACTTTCTTCTCCGTCAAGTCATCTTACATCATGGTGCCCCGCGTCAGCTACTGACTGATCGAGGTCGATATTTCCTTTCGAAAGTTGTCGATGACCCTCTCCGATCTTGGGCAACGTCTCACAAGTTCAGCCCCACTCGCCATCCACAAACAAATGAACTTACTGAGCACTTGAACCGTACACTCACGAACATGTTATTCATATACGTGTCTGAGGACCACCTGTATCAGGACTGTACGTTACCATTCGTGACGTTTGCCGACAATTCGTCGCGTCATGGCAATACTGGTTATTCTTCGTTTTATCTGTTGTATAGCCGTGACCCGCTCTTGCCTCTCGACTCACTATACTTCCTTTCGAGGCAAACTCAACCACATTCTACGCTCACGACGCCATTGTTCGTGTGGCTACAGCACGTCACGTTGCCCGTGATCGACTCCTGACATCTGAGGCCAACAAAAAGCGCCATTATGACAGTCACCACCGTGACGTGAGTTTCAACCCTGGCTCCCTGGTCTTGCTCTGGCTGCCTTCGTGTCACGTTGGCTTGAGTGAAAAACTCCTGCCGCGCTACGTCGGGCCTTACCGAGTTCTTCGGCTAGTTTCCGAAGTCACATACAGGATCTCACCGTTAACTCCCAAGCCTTCGTCAACCCCACTAGCTACTGAGACTGTGCATGTTTCTCGACTCAAGCCCTACGTCACGTTCACCGATCCGATGCACCAAGACGGTGTTTTTGCCGCCGGGAGTTAATGTTACGTAAGTTTTGGTGCCAGTGTAGACTAGACGTCGCTTCTAGCCAAAGAAAAGGTTGAAGTGTCTCGGGATCGGAACTGATTGTGTCGCACTTGCCTTGGGGCGTCTGCAACTTCAACTGCAACTCTATGCGTATCAATATTTGTATTCATACACTATTTATTCTTTTGTAGCAGTGGTGAAATATTCTGAGTGAATTGTATCATGCTGGTGGCGAATTACCGAGTCACTTTTTTGCTACAAGGGTTATGTTACATAGGCTCAGCCAAAAGACTGGTAAAAAAGAAATTGCATTATAGTATTTAGTTGATTTGCATCTAAAGCTTTAGCAGTGTTTCATACGCTACAAAAATTTCTGCATTATACACGTCAAAATTATTCTGAAAACCGTACAAGACAAACCTACGAGTATACCGTATTGTTACAGTTTCGGTCCGACCTTTTGCAGCGTCGATGCTTGGAAGGATGCAAAGTGCGTCAAACATTAACCTCACGTAACGCATTTCCCGGCCATGACAGCCGTGCTTTCGATGGAGACGAAAAATGCTTCAGGGCCCAAGTACTTAGAATAAGCTGCACGCCAAAAAACCCCAGGGTGGTCAGAATTTCCGGAGCCCTTCACCTCGGCGTCTCTCATAACCATGTTCTTGTTTTGGACTGTTGAACCCCGTATATTGAACGCATGACTACACATTGAAGCGAGCCTTATGCTACTCGTGTATATTTAGAAATAATAAACGTACACGAGTATTTACTTATCTCGATTGAATTCTTGTTGAGACAGCGAGTAAAGCCACTTACAACACTTGCTGACACAAGCACTCATACTTTGCGTTGAAAGCAAGAACTCACTCTCGGAATGCACTCTCCTCCCCTCACCTCTTCGTTCTCTGAAACAGCACCTCCTCTATTTTAATAAGTAGAGGAGGCGCTGTCTTAAAGCCCACGCGTTTTTCTTTTTTCGCTATTATTATTGAAAGCTCGTCGCTCCCTTCGGTGACTCGCATAATTTGCCTGTAGTGAAAAGTGCCCTGAGGCACAAAAGAAGGGTGGGTCCTTGGTCAGCTGAATGTTTTCACAAGCATATTGTGCGAGACAGCGGGAGCTGACATAAAAGCAACGCTGTATGTAGAAACAGTAAAGTGTTCCCCCAAAAGCACATGGAGCACCTAATTAAGGCCGCATAATTAAGTGCGTGGTCGCCCTTGACTGAACCTTCATAATTTGCTTTGTGTTTAGAAGACCGCATTCGCGAAGCACAGTATTTGTTTATTTTTGCTGAATAAGCATTTGTTTCGTGGTTTCTTTTCTAAAGGTTGCGAGCTGGTGCCATGCTTGCAGGGTGCCAGGCTTTGATAAAGCTGTAAGCAACGAATAGGAAATTTTCCCATCGACCACGAAACATCGCTTGATTTGAAGGCATCACGGGCATTTTTTCGGTGCAGCGTTATGTAATATATCAAGAATTACGCTGTCTGAATTACTTAATCGTCAAGCTGAAAAAAATGTTTGCTTATAATTTTTTTCTACATTCATCGAAATCATTCACTGGCCACTCCGTATATATAGGCACTGGATCTTGACCTCCCAGGTAGTGGTGATGAGAGATCGATCCAGTGCGTTATTGAACTAAAAAAAATAGCAGTGCACGCAATAAATAAAAGCGGAATGCGGGTCTCTGTGCCGAACCGAGTCGCCTCTCTCTCAATGTCCTTTAGCAGTGATTGTCATGTTTCAGTAGGACACACTGCAGTCCATCATCGCGTGCTTTGCGCCTCCCGGATTTCTCTCCTGCGGAACGCCGCAATGCAAGCCACCGTCAACGCTTCCGCTAATGTAAACGTTAGCGTCCGCTGCTTCGCATTCACACATGGTTCTCTTTAGAGGCATATGGCGTAATTTTTTCTATACTTGTCGAATACGGTTATTTACCAGTACTAAACATGAGAACGTCTAATTAGTAAGCCTCACCTCTGCCCGAAGTTATTGGTCATGTGCTTGCGTAATCGTCAGAATAAAAATTTACAAGAGATGCGCCCTTCAGCTCGTACGTTTGAGAAGGATACTGGTGTAGTACGCTAACATGCCGTGTAGGCCTATTGCGGTTGTGTTGCGAACGTACTATGCGGCATGACCTTGAAAATGTGGCCAGCCGTTTTCACTCTTCAGGGCATTCGTCTACACACTTGCAAATCTTTGATGCAAAAAAGTAGGCGTGAATTGGGTCACAATTTGCATACAAAAACACACTAGCCCACTACATAAAGTTATGATGCCTTTCTATGTGCAGCGCGATTCCCTTAAATGTGAGCGACTAAAAATATACAAAGTGCGATTTTAAATTTCATGGCTGCCGCTGTTGTAGCAATTGCTGTGCCTGCAACGAGAACTCAAAATGGAATGCAATGCGAGAAAAAACGGTACATGTGGTGGGACGTTCACCATAAATCACCGATATATTTTTGTCCATAAACTGACAGGAAGAAAATTATAGAAACTTGCTATGGAAAGGCGTAAACGCACCAGCTGTAAGAAATATGTACGCACGCGACGCCCGTTTAGATATTTTTTTTCCTTTTTTCATCAATAGGGTTTGCTGTAGTATGACAAGCCACACAGCGGCCATTTAGCGTCACAAATTTCGAAAACGAATCCCAGTGTGGAGTTGGTTTCCCGCAGTCTACACGCAAAGAGTAGGTGATATGTATTTAGTTGTATTTGAGTACACAGCAGCCTATAGGAGCTTCGAATGTGCATCTTTCGTGCAGATGTTGTCATGGCCGGTATAACGGCTGGAAATCTAATACTACAGGTTCGAAATGTGGTACTTTACTATCCGTATTCATTTGAACGCATAGACGCATAAAAAAAAAAACAGCTCAGACACTGTGTAGGTACTGGATGTTGCTAGTAGCACCGTCTACAGAGCCTGCAGTCCATAAACCGCAGTCTTCTTTGTTTGTTTATTTGTTTGAATGACTTCGGTCGTAACGTGACGGCTTTATGGCAGAGAAACGGCCCCGAAGCGAAGCGAATGTTATCAATTTCATGGCTCTACGGAAATTTCTTTCGGCCAGCACGCACTGCTTCGATGAAAGCGGCACAGTCGGAACATTTCGAGTGCTTTTATGTGCTCGCTTTGCGTATTTATCTCGGCCATCTGTGGGACCTAACGGGAATGGAGATGTGGCAATGACACACGCTTTATTCGTTTCCTGGACGTACTGGTCTTTTTATGGTAAAAATAATGCTGTATAGGTATGTGGAAATTGCGTAGCTGACGTCGACATATGGGGAATTATGGTAGTGCAGCACATATAACTCATCACTCGCACCCTAAAAGAAATGGATCGATATTAGAGATCACAAACTGACAATGTTCAAACGCATTAAGCAATTAAGGCTCGCGTTTTGTCCATATAGCATTTCTATAGTCAATGAGATCGATATTGCGTCCGACGCCACAGAAGACAACGAATGATGTGAGAGGCATTGAGGCTTTTCAATTACGCTTACATACTACTTACGTCTGTTGACACCGTGAGCAACAAGAAAATGACTCAACGGCTCGAGCACAGTTGGCGGCGCAATACCTGCGTCGAAATGGCGAGGGCGCGTCAAGCGCTATTGAGGCCGAAATGATTTTAAGTGGCACGTTGAAGCCACTGGAACAGCGACGCTTACGCGCACGTGATGGTATACTCATGGTGGTTTCCACGAAATAAGGACAAGAATTTTCATTTTTGTGGTAGTGAGTGTAATACGATTAGTGCGATATTATTATTTTATTTATTTCATAATACTGTCAGCCCTCTCTGAGGGCTCTTACGCGGATGATAGAACCATATACAAACCAACAAACATACAACAATGTCAGTCTATATCAGGTGGCAGTGCAATCAATTAATACATGTGTAACTATTTTATCAAATGCAAAATAAAAAGAAAAACGAAACATATGCATGGAAGATTTTCTGAAGAACATCCGATTTGATGGTTGGAGAGATATAAAAAAAATTATTCGGCTTGCTTCGTATAGCATACGTTTACTGTTTTCAAAATTCAGCTCATCAATTAACACTACAGGTCACTCTGACATCTGCAATTGAAATGGTTTGTGTTGGAGGATGCAAATATGCTTTCAGTGAAGGAATAAGTTCTGTTTGACTGAAAGTGGTTATCGTATGCGTTCAGGAAGATTAAGCCGGGTGAACAGGCATGCTTACAAGGACAGGCATAATCTTTGCATTGTAGTGATTTCTGCAGTCACTCCGCGCAAGGCCATTCCAGCAGATTAGAGTTTTAATGTAAACAAATGGAGTTCTTAACTGGAGTTCTGACTAGAGTACGAGAACGCAGCTCTAGGAACCTACTCCCTCTATATGCCTGTTCATAAAGATATTTACCACTCAACTGAATGAAAACTTGCGTTTCCACACTGATGACTGTAACTACAGTGTCAGTTCTTAAAGAAAGATTATAATACACGGAAAATACATATTGTTGCTTTCCAAAATACGAATTCATGGTATGTTTGATATCTTTGTTTCCAGAGGAATCAAACAATTGCCATCATTCAATAAATGAATAGGTTGAACTGAACTGACTTCTGCATGCAAGAATTCTTCTTTTTCTTAGAGAGTGAGAATAATTCAAGGTACACTTGATAAATTTTAACCTGTTCGAGGAAAAGTGAACTCTTGAGAGCTTCAAAGGCACAGAATACAGAAATTGTGCGAGACATTATGAGCTGTCGTTTCAATATTGCCTCGACATCAACGCAATCGTTTACTTAAAGGGAAACATTCCCAGCCTTCGCAGTAAAATTGAAAACAGGGTAACCATCCTCCCATCGAAGCCATCCAAATATTGTTGAGTACTTAAGTCAGAAAATGTGCAGTCAAAATGAGCAAATTTCCTCGATACAGACAGCCTTGCGTCTTCAGGGAGAGGGTATTCGTTCACCTGGTAATAATGCGAAGCTCCACGCAATTTTGTCCCAAGTAGCACCAGGGGCCCGAAATATTGCGCGCAAACATGGCGCCCTTATATTTATTTAAGCCTCAAAATTAAATCTCGACACTTCCGTTAGTGGATGCCCGAGCATTTCTACGACTCGGGGCGATTTAGTCGTGAACCCTTGGCCGACGCGCTGACGGCTTGACTTTCAAAAACTTACGAATGCGGATGATTGGTAGATTTAGGCAGGCCATTCTGAAAACTTGGTTTATTTATGTCTGCAGAGTGCGGATCGAAACTTACCGCGTACGAATCTATTTCGAGGGACATTATTAGCTTAATGGCGGCGCACGCGTAACGCGATATGATAGACGGCGAAAATTGAGCAGTCCTTTTCCAACCGGGAAACTTCGGACTGGCGAAGCTTTGTGTGTGTGTGTACCAGACACATTGTTTTTCTTTCTTTCTTTCTTTCTTTCTTTCTTTCTTTCTTTCTTTCTTTCTTTCTTTCTTTCTTTCTTTCTTTCTTTCTTTCTTTCTTTCTTTCTTTCTTTCTTTCTTTCTTTCTTTCTTTCTTTCTTTCTTTCTCTCTTTCTTTCTTTCTTTCTTTTCTTCCTTTTTTCTTTCCTTCTTCCTTTCTTTCTTGCATTCTTTTTTCGCATTGGGCAGTGTGCCCTCCCCGGTTTCCTGCCTCCCTCCACTTTTTGCTAAGCAGCGCAATACATAGGTTGCTGCAGCCAACAATGACAACAATCCGATCGCATTCATGCAATAATAAAGTATGCCAACGTGCAATAAAAACTCCCTATTTGCCATTACACAAGCAGTTTATCGTCCACAAGCCCGTGATCGGGAGAGCATCGATTACAGGTAAACGGTGCACACCAAACATGGATATGACTGGCTTCCTCGCGAGGGCAATAGTTCTGTACGCTCGCCGGCAAAGGGTGTTTTTCGCGTATGATGTTATTATCTAAATATGAGAGCTATGAAAGCTTCCCTTAAGTAAAAATGTTTTGAAATGCCAGTGCTGCTTAAGAAATAGTCCCAATGGTGCCGTAAAGGTGCAGTATTCAGTCCGTTAGGAGCATATGGAAATGTCACATACGAACGCGAAGCTACTCGATATTTGCTGAGCGCTGCTCAAGCGCAAAGGACGCACGAAAAGAACACGAACCACCAGCGCCATCACAGCTTGATACTCGCCCAACGCTGCTCAAACACGAAGACGGATGCTTGAGGAGAGGGCACCGATATTGGCCTCTAGGACATACCGTGGCGCCACCTACGTGATGACGTCACTCATAGGATGCCGGGTTGTGTTGTCTGCTAGAGATCGCATTGTCTGCGTTTTTGCTGTGGACAGCGTGCGTGCTTCCCTTTGTTTTGTAGCTCAGTGCTTAAAGAAGCGGTAAGACCTGATAATACGGCAAGCAAACTACGAATCAGTGCCCCCGGTGACACTTTCGTGTCTAATTTGCATCCAAAAATCGCGACTAAGAATTGATGCAGCCACGGGGGACGATGCAAGTGGTGTCGCGAAAGCGAAGCTGCCGTTTTCCACAACTACTACCTTATCTGTGACGTCTGAACGATCGCAGTGCTGGCCTCTCTAGTGGAGGTCCTCGCGGCCAATAGACTAGACAAACGCGACCTAACCGCTGTCACAGTTGTTAATTCTTCTTGTTTGTTCAGAGCACTGCAAGTGACGACTACGCCAGCACCTGTCAGCTGAACACTGTGGTGCGTAGGCTAGCCCCTTGGCGATTCTTGCGGCGTGTGGAGTTCGAAGCATCGATTGTCCGGCGTTTCAGGTCACGAATGGGTAGAGAAATGGGCCACATTTCAGAGCGCGTATCAATAACACTCGAAACAAAATCTAGCAGAGTGGCATTAAGGCGCGCCCTTCAGACCGTCTCGTGGGTGGGACCGAACATGCCGAAGCACCACGATATCTGTGCAATGTGTTTGCTTTTAATAATCGAAATAATGAATGGCACGTGGCAGAGCTGTTTAACACTGGCGGTGGTGGATCAAGGGTCACAAGTTCCTGTTTCGGTGGCACATTTTAAAAATTCTTTTATATTTATTTTTCTTTGCTTTGGTTTTTCGTATACAAATATATATAAGGGAAAGAAGTGTATACTTAAGGGCTCGTTTTTCCGTGTTTTGACACAATATTAATGCGATCTAACAGACTATAATGCCAAGAAAAGTATAGGGGAAGTTATTAGGCTAATTGTAATATAAATGTAACGAAAGAAAAGTGGTCGAAAAAATAACTTGCGTGGGCAGAAAACGAGCCTGCGACCTTCGAATAACACATTTGATGCTCTACCATGCACTGAGCTACCACGGCGGCTATCCTCCCAGCCGCTTCATTGGGTATATATGTGAATTTAAACGTGGGAGTGTCAGCCAGCGGCATCTGTATAGCCAAGGCGGCGACTGTGGCACACTCTTTTATAAGCCTGTGTGGCGTCACGTAGCACGTGAACTTATTACGAGCTGGCAGCTGACCAATGGTCCCTCGTATACAAACCTAACGGCACCAAGTGTGGCAGTACGAGACCCTCGTTAATAAATAAAGGAAAGAAGTGTATACTTAGGGGCTCGTTTTCCGTGTTTTGACACAATATTAATGAGATCTAACATAACAGACAATAAGGCCAAGGAATGTATAGGGGAAGTTGTTAGACCCAATTGTAATGTAAATGTGAAGAAAAAAAAAAGATAACTTGCCGTGAGCAGGAAACTAACCTGTGACCTTCGTGTGTATATATATGTACGTATATATATATATATATATATATATATATATATATATATATATATATATATATATATATATATATATATATATATATATATAATGCAACGAGCAAGGTTGCGTAAAAACACAGGTTATTATTCCAGAAACGTTAGCCGCAACAAGCTGGTACAGGCAGGAACCCGGCAAGCACGAGCCACACACGAACGTCAACGTCTTCTTTCACGCTGGCACAGAGCTGGCGCCACTATGCTTCGGTACAATTACTCCCCGCGCAGAAAGGAGCCAACCTGGCGACCTAGGGAAAAGACACGACAAGGGGGTCATAGCACGGTTTGAGGCGTGATACGTGTACTGTTTCACGCCCACGGCAGCGTTGGTCCGAGGGTGGATCAATGGGCTCAACTTCATAGTTGACAGGAGATGTTTGCCGCACCACACGGTAGGGGCCATGGTATTTCGTTAGGCAATCTCGTTAGAGGGCGATAGATGAGGCCTTGGAAATTTCGTCGGTGGCGCAGCTCTTGCCTCAGGAACTGCGACTGTTAGTTTTCCTCCTGGGCGTGGTTGGAACGGCGAAGCATGGGGGAAGGAGACCGAAGACGGGGTGAAGGAGATCGACGTCGGCTGAAGTCTGGTCGACGTGAGCGGGGGTCATGCGAATCAGGTGTCACATGCGATTCTGATGGCCGAGGTATGTTGCCGGAATGCTGCACATCATTAAAATAGAATCCACGGCGACGACAGTAGCGCGCGACATGTCCTGGAATACCACAGTTGTAGCAGATGGGCCGGTTATCCGGAGTACGCCAAGAGTTGACAGGTGCTCGAGGTGGTGGAATGGGCCGATTTACCGGATAAACTGAAACTGGTGACCTGTAGTAGTTGGTGGCTGGACTGTATGAAGGGAGCGGCGGTTGGGCAGAAGGTCGGCGGATGGCTTCTGCATAAGTCAGCGGTGCAGCCACTGATATTGGGGATGTGGGCGAAGGGAGAGCCTCGGCAACTTGCGTCTGAATAGCACGGCGAAGTGAGTGGTCCAGTGTTGTGGGGGTCTCGTTGATGGTGGCGACAAGAGAGAGCTGTCGAGCAACTTCCTCCCGGATGTACTGTTGAATTTGAGGCATTAACACGCTGTAGTCGGGGCCACTGCTTTTGCACTCCAAGGCCGAAATATCAGCTGTCTGCGTATTAGCGCGACGTGTAGAAACTCGTTGCTTGCGCAGCTCATCGAAACTTTGACATAACTGAATCAAGGCCGTGACGGTCTGTGGGTCTTTGGCCACAAGCATATGAAAAGCGTCGTCATCAATGCCTTTCATTATGTTCTTTATTCTGTCAGCCTCCGTCATCCTGTCATCAACTCGCCTACAGAGGCTGATCACATCCTCAATGTAGCTTGTGAAGCTCTCACCATTTCGCTGAAATCGTCCCCGCAGTCCCAGTTCAGCGCGAAGCTTACGCATGGCTGGACGACCGAAAAACGAGGTGACGGCCTCTTTGAAAACCGACCAGGTGGGGATGTCGGCTTGGTGGTTGGTGAACCATAGGTTGGCCAAATCCGTCAAGTAGAAGATGACGTGAATCAGCTTCGCAGGGTCATCCCACTTGTTAATCGCGCTGGCATGCTCGTACTCTGCCAGCCAGTCCTCGACATCTTGATCTTCAGTGCCGTTGTATACTGGTGGGTCACGCAGACGAAGTACACCAGAACACATGACGGGTGGCAGCGTGGAAGAGCCTTGTGGGGGATCGACGCGCTCGGTCATCGTGGACTGAGATGGTAGCTTACGGCTGCGGAGCTCCAGGACGTTACCCAGCACCTCCACCAAATGCAACGAGCAAGGTTGCGTAAAAACACAGGTTATTATTCCAGAAACGTTAGCCGCAACAAGCTGGTACAGGCAGGAACCCGGCAAGCACGAGCCACACACGGACGTCAACGTCTTCTTTCACGCTGGCACAGAGCTGGCGCCACTATGCTTCGGTACAATATATATATATATATATATATATATATATATATATATATATATATATATATATATATATATATATATATATATATATATATATATATATATATTCATTATTTATTATACCCTCAGAGTTTTCGCATTACAAGCTGGAGAATTCGGCTTTTGCTTTCTTACGGCTTGCGCTTCGTATCTACTTCTCACCTTTAACCACCTAGAATTCATTCATGGTATATACTAGTTCATTGTATTCATGGCCCTGCGGCTCAATGCTCGCTGAACCTTTCTAAAACTAAGGAGGTTACACGCAGCGAGTATAATGTAGCAACCCTTTCTTGTCAAATAGTGCTCAATGTACATGCCAATGGCTGCTAATGGGGATTGCAGCGCGCGCGTTAACTAAAAGCCGAATGCTCCTGTCTCTCATTCCTTATTATCAGCCATTGGCATGTGCATTGAGCCCTATTTTTTATCGTACAACAACGCACACAAGAAATCTTTCACTGGCACCACCTTGGAGGTCAGAATGTTATACTTGTTACATACTACAACTGCTACAAGGGACGAACGGGTGCCGTTATAGAAAGTTTCGCCCCTAAAATGATTTTCATTGCCTTGCCGAGTTGCGTTGTCATTGCGTACACTTCCTTCTTTTGTATTTGCCGGCAATAGACCATGTTTGGCACTGCTCGCATGAATTTCGTGTCTTGGTCAAGCGCATCTCCTACGAAGTCGCCGCTTTCTGCAGGTACGAGTGGTGGTGCTCGTAACATCGCTCACACTTTACGTGATAGTCTCTTCGACGATATTGAGCTGGATCACTTCCATAGCTATATATGTACAAACCTGAGTCGGTTCCACGCCTCGACGGTCCGAGCATCGTATATCACTGGTGCCTCTGGAGAACGGTGTGGCGTGTGGACTCGTGATTTTGCGCAAATGGCCGAAGTAAATATAAGCGGACACACCTTGTCGTTTTCGTCGTGGTGACGTGGGAACCTGCCCTGCTCCAGGAGCGATGGCTAGGCAATGCGTGCCATTCACGAGAGGAGCTGAGTTGCACTGCTGCTGATACCCAACTTTGCTCATAAGGGCGTGGTTGTGGGTGATGTCACGCCCGCTGTACTATTACTCACCAGGGGTATTGGCTTATAAACTTGCTGTGCCCTCAGCTGAGGCTGACTGCACGAAAACCATTTCTATTCTCAAATGGTCGTATTAGCTACACCAGTGGTTTTTTTTTTCGCTACACGAGATACGATAAAAGAGAATTGCTGCTAGAATTACTTTATATACTAGTCTAGTTTGTTGCTGTCGCATTTATTGCTTTGCTCTTCCGGTGAAACTGACTTCTTCAGCTCTCGCGGAAGGCGCAAAGGTGAGGTTTATTCGTAGCTCACGTTCTGATGCTAAGATGCGCAAAGTTTCTTGAAGACTCGTACAAACACCGCAATAACGAGCAGGTGCCTCGTTTACATCCGTTTTGGACTGCTCGGCGGTGCCGAGAATTAGGCACACCACTATGGAACAGTGGTAAGATCACTCAAGAATCTAGCGAGATGTATGTTTAGAACAAATGTTGGACAATTTAGAGTATGATGAACTCTACTATGAGGGGGGGGGGGAGGCCATAAGCTGCCATAGTTATTTAGGAAAATAGTCACCGCCCAAGCACTCCATACAAATGTGTAACCAGCAAAAGCTGGAACGTGTGGCCCCGGTGTTTAGCGGTGGGTTCAAGCCGGCGTGACACTAATGCTTTTCACAATTACTGATTACATGTTCGCCCTTCTTATCGAGACTCAACACAGAGGAGGAAGGAGGAAGAAAGTTTAAGCGGAAAGACAGGGAGGTTAGCCAGTTCTTAGACCGGCTGGCTACCCTGTGCTGGGGAAAGGGGTGAGGGGAATGATAGATGTTAAAAGGAAATGTTGCGAAGAGAGGGAGAAATTACAAAAAAAATTGCGACAGAGGAAAGGCAACATCAAAGAGTATAAGACACTAAAGTCTGTCTGTGAGGCCAGTTGTCCGCAAAAAGCGCAGCAAAGCTTTCAAAGCCTTCTGGGCTGAGGATGGGCTTGGCCAATGACCCAGAATCCTTTGTTCCGACAAAGGCCGATTGTCTAGTCTATCCAGAGCTGCAGTGAGTTCTTGTCTTTGCACGTTGAAATAGGTGCACTCACACAGAATGTGCGCGATGGTTTCTTCGCAACTGCAGTAAGTGCATGTAGGAGAGCTGGCCATCCCGATGAGATAAGAGTATGCGTTCGTGAAGGCCACTCCAAGCCACAGGCGGCATAGAAGAGTCTCCTCAGCTCGAGATATCCTTGGGGGAAGACGAAGCTGCAGATCGGGATCCAAGTTATGCAGGCGCGCGTTTGTGAAGTCTGTCGAGTTCCACTGTACCAGTGTGAGGTCACGCGCAAGCGAACGAAGTCTTGTAGCTGCGTCGGCTCTTGAGAACGGGATGGCTGTGTATTGGGTACCATCGTGTGCAGATCTGGCGGCCTCATCTGCGCGGTCATTGCCATATATACCGCAATGACCCGGTATCCACTGATGCACTATGCTGTGCTGTTTTTCGGTTGCTTGGTGATGAAGAAGCCTTATTTCAGCTACTAACTGTTCATTAGGTCCATGGCGAAAGGGTGATATAAGACATTGAAGAGATGCCTTCGAGTCCGAGAAGATCGACCAAATTCCCGAAGGTTCTTTCACTATAAACTCCAGAGCTGCACGAATGGCTGCAAGTTCTGCAGCTGTCGACGACGTCAAATGCGATGTCATGAATTTAATTGTGATGTTCCTCGCGGGAATAACCACCGCCCCTGCAGAGCTTACTGAAGACACCGAGCCATCCGTGTAAATGTGAAGGCGTCCGTTGTGCTTCTCTTGCAGTAAAAGTAATGTGGCCTGTTTCAGGGCTAGATGCGACGACTTTTTCTTAGGCTCAGGCCTCACCTCAGGTTTTTCGAATTAATCTTTCGAGACTCAACACACCTTTCACTTGCGTTTACCGCAGTGTTTACTTCACATGCCGCACATTGTGTCTCGCATGATTGCAGTCATTGAGGAATGTGATGAGCGGTTAAATGCGTCTCGCAATGCGTTGATTGCAGTGGTTGTTCTCGAACCACAGGCGGTCACAGACGTCGGAGCAGATTTAGTCACGCGTCCGCAGCAGCCATACGGACGCAGCCTGCTTGCTATTTGCAATGGCCGGCCGCATCCGTAATGCTGCTGCGGACGCGCAACTAAATCCGTCTAATGTGCCACTAGAGAAACTCGCGCCGAAAGCGGCGGTCGCCGGGGTGAACGCGCTTCCGCAATCATCACATTGACGCCGCAACAGGCACTGCGCCGCGCTCCCCACCGGGCTGCCGAAATTGGGGGCCTTTCTCCTCTTCTAACCACTACCACCACCACTACGCTGCGTTGTTGCAAGCGTATGGCATCGTGCGCCAAGTCGGCGGGGCGGTCAGGACAGGAAAAGCTGTCGCGCGCGAGCTCAGCGCCACGGCTGTGACGACGTCACTCACAGCGCAGCCAATGGCGCGCGTGCTTGGGAACGACGTAACTGATGAAACAGTCAATTGATACCGCTCATGACACCGCTGCGGAAGGGATTTTCATTTCTAGCCATATACAGCTTTTGCTGTAAATGTGTTGAACGATTCCGAGTGCTTCGTACTAAACTATAGGATAGCAGTGAGCTATCTGTCCCTATGCATATTTAAGTGAAGGCTACTGACGCACCTATAAATAGTTTCGATTGTGTAGAAAATGTATTTAGTGATTTAGAGCACTTCGTACTCTGCTATAGGAGATCATTAAGCCTTTCTTATACCGTGGCTGAGCAATACCGTGTACGCCCAAGCAGTTTTAATAAAAAAAGAAAAGGTGGTGAACGCTTTTGAGTACATGGTATTGTACTATGGGAGAGCTTAAAACCTGCCCGTGGGCCTTACACAAGATGAGGCTGCGTCGACAAAAATTACGCCGTGAACCAGTTCACGACTTCCGGAATTTCCAGCATAACATTGTTGAGCGTTTAGAAAAAAGGTAATGGTTCAGAGTACGAGGTACTCTACTATGTGAGAGTATAGAGCCATACCGTGGGCCTCACTCGATGAGGCCGTGTGGATATGAGGACACATGTTTAGCAAAAGTAGTTAACAATTTAGGGTACTTGGTACTCTACTAAGGGAGAGCATAAAGCCGTCCCATGGGCCTCACACTGCATGAGGCCCGTATCTTCATCGTGCAGAGGTCCACGGTCTCATAAGGGGTAGTGTGTGTGTGCAGGGGGGGGGGGGTTAGAAAAAAAAACTGGCAGCATATCCACGGAGTGAATGATGGAGAGTGGGGCGAAGCACTCGTCCGTCCATTCGGTCTTGCTTCTGTCCGTTCATGCGTCCGTCTGTGTGATCGTCCATGCGTGCATCCGCCCGTCCGTGCGTGCGTCTGTTCGTGCGTCCGTCCCTGCGTTCGTCCATGCATCCGCGCCTGCGTCCGTTCATGCGTCCATCCATGAATCTGTCTGTGGGTCCGTTCGTCCATATATTCAGCACTCCAAGTACCACCATCTCGCATCTTTTCATCATATATTCCCCATATAGAAGCACCGCCATCCAGCGGACATTTCAAAGACTAAACGGGAGGTGGCACATGCACACTTTCTTACGGCTTGCGCTTCGGGTTTACTTCCCACCTTTAACCACCTCGAATTCATGGTATATACTAGTTCACTGTATTCATGGCTATGCGGCCCAACGCTCGCTAAACCTTTCTAAGACCGAGGAAGTTACACCCAGCGAGTATAACGTAGCAACCCTTTCTTGTCAGATAGAGATGCCAATGGCTGCTAATAGGGAATAAGAGACAGGAGAATTCGGCTTTTGCTTCGTGTCTACTTCACACCTTTAACCACCTCGAGTTCATGCTATGTACTAGTTCACTGTATTCGTGGCACTGCGGCTCAACGCTCGCTAAACATTTCTAAAACCAAAGTGATTACACGCAGCGAGTATAACGTAGCAACCCTTTCTTGTCAGATAGTGCTCAATGTACATGCCAGTGGCTGCTCATGGGGAATGAGAGACAGGAGAATTTGCTTTTAGTTAACGCACTCGCTGTGAATTTTTATTGTTCAACAACGCACAGGAGAAATCTCCCATCGGCACCAACTTACTGGTCAAAAACGTAAGACTGGTTACGCACTACGACGAGGGACGAACGGGTGCCGCTTTAAGGAGCTTCGCTCCTAAAAGGTAATGGTTCAGAGTACAAGTTACCTTACTATGTGAGAGCATAGAGCCATCCCGTGGGCGTCACTCAATGAACCCGTGTGGATATGAGGACATGTGTTTAGCAAAAGTAGACAACGATTTAGGGTACTTGGTACTTTACTAAGGGGGAGCATAAAGCCGTCCCATGGGCCTCACACTGTATGAGGTCTGCAACCTCGACGTACAGAGGTCTATGATCTCATAAGGGGAATCGTGTGCACAAATGTGTGTCTAGAAAAAGTGGTTCACGAATTAGAGTACTTGGTTTAGTTGGTGTGGTCTATTACCAACCATCTACCCGTATTTCTCTCGCTCTGATGTCTTTTTACAACCCCCCTGTCACGTCCTCTTTGTTTAGTGCTCTTGGCAAATTCCTGCACTCCCTTCCATCGACCACCCATATCCTCCTTGGGGGTGACTTTAATGCTCCTCATAGGCTCTGGGGTTACCCCTAAACACTCAAACCAGGTCGCCTTCTACGCTGCCTCGCCCAGGAACGCAATCTCACCCTTCTTAACACTCCTGACACCCCTACTCGAGCGGGCACTGTTTCACAGCGTTCCACTACACCCGTTCTCATGTTCTCTCGGAGTTCCCTTCCTTTTCACAGGCAGGTGTCCGCTGAAAATATTTTCAGTGATCACTTTCCCATACACATCACCACCCCTCTTTCTCTTTCCCACAATAGGCAGAAACAACGAATCGCTCACACTGACTGGTAAGCATTCCGTAATAACCTTTTGTCTGACTCATTTAAAACTTCCGACGACTGGACGTCGCGGATCTCCACAGCAATGACATCCTGTAGTCGCCGCGCTCGTTTTCAACTCTCCATTCCTGACCCTGATCCTCACTTCCTCCGCTTACGGCGACATCATCAACGTTTGAAACGGCCTCTCCGCTCCCAGCCACACAACGTCAACTTTCCTTCCGAATTGATGCTCTGCGGGCTAAAATTATCGCTTACGGCACTTCTCTCGAGCACTCTCGTTGGAACACGCTGTGTGACGGCCTTGACTCCGCACTGCACTCGCGCTCTACATGGTCTCTGTTTAGGTCTCTCTTAGGTACCAAGCCTGCCGTTGCTCCCACCCTAGCTAAAGCTCTCGCTCAAGGGACTCCATCTGATGTGTTTGAAAATTTAAAATCTCTGTATCTTCCACCCCCCTCACACATTCCTACCCAGATTACTGTGGCGAAGCTAACCCAGACCTGGACCGCCCATTCACACTCAGGGAGCTGGAAGCTGCCTTAGCCACTCAATCTACCCGCTCGGCACCCGGTGAGGATGAGATAACATATACTACATTACGTAATCTCCCCGACAACGCGAAGGAATTTCTCTTACACACATTCAACGAAGCATGGAACAGCGGCTGTCTTCCAAGTTCTTGAACATCATCCCTAATTCGCATGTTTCCGAAGCCGGGCAAACCTCCACCTCTCTCTAACCTTCGCCCTATCTCTTTGACGCCATGCGTTGGCAAGACTCTTGAGCGAATGGCCTTGACTCGACTGTCTGATTTTATTGAGGCGAAAAAGTTTTCCCTCCTTCTCTTATTGGCTTCCGACGCCACGTTTGTGCGCAGGACATGTTCCTTGTTCTTCAGCATACTTTTCTTTCACCTTCTCGTAGTCAGATTCATGCGCTTGTAACCGTCGATGTACGGAAGGTATTCGATGGCGTGAGTCATGACCACATACTCGCTCAGCTCTCCTCCCTGTCATGTGGCTCCCGCATGTATTCTTACATCCGATCATTTCTTTCCAATCGAGTTGCTCGCTTTAGAGTCGATACTCATTTGTCTAACCCACACTCCCTCACCCGCGGCACTCCTCAAGGTGCCGTACTATCTCCTACTCTATTTAATATGGCTATGGCCCCCCTTGCCTCCCAACTGTCCCAAACACGTGACCTCCACCATATTTTTTATACAGATGACATCACTCTCTGGTGTACGTCTGGATGTCCCGGCCACTTGCAGGATACTTTGCAACGAGGCCTGGACCTTATCGCTTCCTTTTTCGCTACTGCGGGCCTGTCTCCTGCACCAGAGAAATGTGAGCTACTTTTGCTAAACTGGTCAGCGTACCAGCGCTCCCACAACACCCTCATCTCCCTACATCTTTCTAGCTCTCTCATCCCCACTGTTCAGCAATGCAAAGTTCTTGGCTTCCCTTTGCACGTGACAAAGAACGCGCAGGCCCTACATCACGCCGTGAGGACTTGTCACTCGGTGACACACCTCCTGCGACGCGTTGTCACTCGGAAGTCGGGGCTCCACGAGGCTCATGCGTGCCGGGTTGCACATGCGCTTGCCCTTAACAAGTTCTTGTACTTTGTGCCATACGTTCATTTCACTGAAACGCTACTCAACACACTCGAAAGAGCTCTATTAGGCCTTTACAAGGCCGTTCTAAACCTCCCTCTCACTACCTCTACCACTAAGCTCTTTGCCACCGGCCTCTTCCATCCATTACGTTCTCTTATTTCTCTGCACCACGACTCTCAGATTGCCCGTCTTTCTCTCACTCGTCAAGGCCAATGGCTATTAGCCCAAGCCGGTATCCCTCACATTCCCGTTTCCGTTCCCGCCTTGCCTTCCGCCGCTAGCACCGCTGCTTCTAACCTTCGCATCCTTCCCCTCCCATTCAATATGTCTCCTGTTCTTCACGCCGGCTGGCGTCATGCGGCAGCACAGCATCATTCTCCTCTTCTCTACACAAGGAGTTGCCTACACGGATGCCTCACACATGGCTCATCGGGGCTCGTGTGGCTACGTTATCTGCCATCCACACCTTTCGGCACCTGACACGCACACCAGCGGGCCATACTTACACCCGCCAAATGTACTTTCGCTCGAGGTCCTTTCCATGGTCCACGCCATGCAGTCATTTTCCTCTCTCCCTTCTCTCCCCGAGTACACGATTTACTGCGACTCTCACTCCGCCATCCGTCACATACAGAACAACACGTTGCCCCCTGCTCTTCAACAGGAGGTCGAGCGAGCGGCCTCTGCTCTTCAACCCTCCACTATCTTCCGCCACTGGGTTCCTGGGCATTCAGGTATTACCGGCAATGAGCTAGCTCATCAGCTTACCCGTGATATATCGCACCGGGAACCGTTCATCCCCTGGCCAACACCTTCGGAAGTCAGTGAGAGCTCAGCGAATAGCGATGGGCAGATATCCTTGCGTCACACTATCAAGGAGGTATATATCCAGCTCCGGCTCGACAAGCGGGTTTACCCTCCCCCTCATCCATCACTCACTGCGCTCGAGGCTCGAACTCTACGGCACATCCAAATGAATCGCCTGATAACCCCCTCTCGCCTTTTCCTTTATAAATATAGGTCTAACCCCTGCTGTCCTAATTGTCCCTCTCCGTACGCTGACTTGTCACACTGCCTGTTTTACTGGCCAACTGCTCAGCAATCCAGCTATTACCCTCCCCCATCCCCTTCCATCACCTCCTGGCTCGACTGGATCGGCGCCGAAGGGGAAGAAGAACAGCGTCAACTGATCGCACAGGCGGTCGAAATACTCGGCCTTTAAATTTGGCTGAATAAAAGTCTATTACTACTACTACTACTTGGTACTCTACTATGGGAGAGTATAAAGCCGCCCTTAAGTAATTCCCAAGGGTAAACAAATGGTTTAAGAGAATTTTATTTTCGGATATATCTCACACAGCTTATGTGCACACAGAAAAATGGACAATGGTGAACAATGTGTATGTACAATACAAGCTGTTATATACAGCGAAATGAACTTATTGCATATGCAGTGACGTACAATGCAAAATTGTACAACTGAGACAGGACATTCATAACATCGAGATGATTAAACTTAAATAAATAGTAAGGCTATGTGAACAAACAAGGGGGGGGGGGCTCATTCACAGTGTAGGGTGATGCTTAGCATTCACCTGTGTGGACAGTTTGTTCTCACGCTCAAGAACAATATTTCACAAAAAGGACATGTTTCTAAGGAAGATAAGAAAAATACACACTGTAAAGTCACAGTGATACGAGCTCTAGTTCACCTCCTGAATAAGGGGAGAAAATGCATGGACGCTCTGTTGTTTTAAACGATAATAAATTGCGTAGACCAGCGTCGGAGGAAAGCCTCCTCTCCCAGCATGACTAGTTCAGCATTAAGATGCATAAGCATTATGTTTCTTAGCCGACACTCACGGGGGGGGGGGGGGTCAGAAAAAATGTTTAACGATTTCGAGTACTTGGTACTCAACTATGGGAGAGCAGTAAGCCGTCCCTTGTTTAGAAAAAAGTTTATTTACAGCATGTACAGAACACAAAGGCTTCATACCATTCCAGTAACAGGGCACATACACTTCGGCACATCTATATTTCACGACTAACATCACTACGTTACAGTTAGGACATTTGCTCTAATATACATGATTATGTTGGCATACATGTACACAAAAATTCAATGTGATATCTCGATACAAGGGTATAACGATACAATAGATCCAAATAAAACACAATTTGTAACAAATGAAATCATATATAACAACTCAACGGGCGCTGCTTAGCACCAAGTCGGTCGAAAAATGAGTGTTATCCTTTCGTGTTCCACCTTGACGAAAGGGCACGACCAATACCACAGAAACTCTTGCTCCCTGAGGAAGAAAAGCTCTTCGGAGAGGAACGCGAGGATCTCTCGTCTCATTCTCCCCAGTATCAGCCACAAGGCACGCCGGCGGCAATTGGCAGCTACGGCCTCACATCGGTTTCTGCAAAGGCTGAACAGCCCCGCAACTATTAAGAGAGCGGAGAAGCGGCTACGCGGAAATCGGCCGTTGGACACGAAAGTTCGCACACCCTGTCCCCGAAAACCAGTATTAACCGCACGCCAAAAAAGGCGGGAAACCACACATTCAAACATCGCATGTCGATTGGTCTCTACCATGACGCAGTTGGGGCAAGTGGAAGTGCGAACTACCTGCCATCGCTGCAACCGATCTCGCGTGGGGAGCAAGCCCCAGCCCAACCTCCAGACAAAGTCTCTGAGATGCCCTGGCAACACTGCGGCAGTTATTGGTTTCCAAGCGCGGTTCAATACAGACTGACGATGCTGGGGCACCAAGGGCCGTAGAAGGGCGGCCATTGTGTCCACCACTTTAGAATCGGCCACCTCTATCTCTGGGCACGTAGCTTCCAAACGTCGGTGAAATGCCAGAAGGGCTCGATACAAAGATGGTAATTCAGTTGATTGGGGACCTTTGTTTATTTGGCTATCCGGCAAGAAGACACGTAGTGATGGCCCCAGATGGTAGCGAGCCAGTGTCTGAGCGGGCATGTCATCATTGCTTAGTATTCGCAATAGAGTGCGGAGGCACAATGTAGAAGCCGCGACGGAAACGTCAGGGAATGCAAAACCGCCTTGATCTCGCGGCTGAGCTAACGCTGGACGCGATAACAATTCTGTGCCACCAGACCAAAAAAATGAACTGATGCAGCTTTGCACTTTCCTGCAGACGTGGAGCGGTGGTTTAACAGAATGGCAAAGGTACCAAAATTTTCCTAGGTACACCGTTTGAGTTAAGTATCGGTGTTCCAAGAGAGGGAATTCGAAGTGCCTGGCTGCTTTGATATCATTTAGAAGAGTTTGTACAACGGATGACCAGATGCTATCCTGTATACCAAATACAGTGAAAGTAACTCCGAGTATTGAAATATCAGGAGACCACTGTAAAGGCGACGTGATGTTGATACGACCGCTGGGGTTGCCAATGAAAAAATACTGGCTTTTAGAAAAGTTTAACTTTGCACCGGAGATAATACCAAAATCATGGAATGTATCAAGAGCATGCTGCAGCGACTGTTCATTATGTACATATAGAGTGATATCATCTGCATATGCAGCGACCTTTACTTGAGTGTTACCGGGTAGAGGTAAGCCACGAATCTGCGGGTGATGTTCAACGGCCCTTAAGAAGGGCTCTAATGCAAGGATAAATAACACTGGGGAGAGGGGACACCCTTGACGGACCCCACGCGTGGCTCTAAATGCGTGACTCTCACGGGAATCTAAGTAAAGGGTACTTTCTAAATTAGTGTACATCGCGCTGATAAGGTCAATGAACTTATCCGGGAATCCGTATGCATGTAAAACATTTAGTATGTAGCCATGTTCTATGAAATCAAAAGCTTTCTCTTGATCTAATGAAACCAACAGTCCTTGCGCACATCGGCTAATAGTGTATTGAATGATGTCCCGCGTTAACCACGTATGGGTGTGTATTTCTCGGCCCGGAACAGAACAGACCTGGTGGGGAGCGATTAATGTTGCAAGAAATGGACTGATTCGGCGCACCAAAATGTTAGCCAAGAGCTTGTAATCTACATTGAGCAGGGTAATAGGGCGCCAATCTTCTGGTCGCGTGGACATTGGGTCTTTCTTGGGAACTAGTGTTATACGGCCTTTGTGGAAAGAAGTTGGAAGTGTAATATCTTGGAAACACCTGCGAATGACGCGTGACATAGTTGGACCAATGATAGGCCAGAACTGTACATAAAACTCTGCAGGAAGTCCATCAGGCCCTGGGGCCGATCCCTTTTTCATTGCGTCTAATGCGCCTTTGATTTCGTCATCGGATGGCGGTGATAGGAGGACGTCATTTGACATGTTGGAATCATGAGGTAAATCTGTTAGCAGAGGATGCGAAGAAACGGATCCTGGGTAACAGACATTAGCACCAGATTTAGCCATTGACTCAAAGTGTTGAGTGAATTCCTGAAAGTCGCGCGTACCCGCAGCAGCTGGGGTGATAGAGTTCAGCGAGTGGGCAGGCGAGCCTGGTGGACAAAGCAGAGCTCTGCGTGCATACCTTAGCACCTCAGGGTGCGCACAGGGTGCACGTCTACAGCGCCAAGCTGCCGCCGAGAGTGAAGAAGCGCGCATAATACGCTGGTACCGTTCAACGAGCTCCTCTTGCCATGCCCGCATTACAGTGGAAGGACTGGGATCTCGATTGGCAATGCGTATCTTCTGGATTAACAATGACGCATCTTTTGACATACGGGTGCAAAGTCCTCTGCCCGACGCACTGCAATGATGCCGCCACTGTTCTTTGAGGCGATCCCAATCAGCTACATCCGCCCCAATGAGCGATGCGCGTAACGCTCGGGATAATTTCTCCGTAGCCTGAGAGTCCTGGAGGACGCGGCAATCGAGACGCCATGGTCTGTGAACCGTTGGCGTCCCCGCTGGCAGGCGGAGAGAGAACATAACCGGCCGATGGTCGCTAATGTATACTGGTGTCGGTGGCAATGACATTACCCCGGTGTCGTGAACGTAGGTAATGAGACTGGGGGATGCATACACGCGATCAATTCGGCTGCTCGACGCTGCTCGACGCCAAGTATAGGCATAATTACTGCCATGTACACTTTGATGAATGTCACTCAATGCCAATTGCTGCACTAGACGTTCGTGTTCTCTGGCATTCCAGTTTGACCGGCCGCGACCCGGACCTCGAACGTCTGCGTGTGAGTCTAAGACACAATTGAAATCCCCTAAAAGTACCACATGTCGGGAATTTAAAAGAAACGCATCAAGTGATTGGAAGAACGCGTTTGAGTTCTCGCGTGCCGCTGGGGCATACACGGCAACAAATCTTATTCTTAACGAGAAAAAGGTGCAGTCGAACGCCAGCACGCGTCCGAAGGCATCGAAGGAAACATGATGGTCACGTAAAAGACCTCGGTTAAAAATAACGACTCCGACGCCAGTCGAATGCGTGCTGGCGTACGAAAAGAAACAATCAATATTGAACGCGCGCTTGAAAGCGAGTACATCAGAAAGCTTGAAAAAATTTGTTTCTTGCACGAACAGCAAATCACAATGCACTGAACGTGCGAAACCCAATACCTCAGCCTGTTTTTGTGGATTTCGGAAACCTTGAACGTTAAAAGTAATAACTTTTAGAGTAAGAGCCATGGGGAAAATGAAAACATACTATAGGATCACGCAAATGCAGGGGTACCTTTATCAGGTGCGGGAGCCAATGCCCCGCAAGTGGCTGAGTCATTTTTTCCGGCCAGGCGATCCACCGGAGGCTCGGGGCTTCCGGGATCGCGTCGAAGTCCGCAGGGGACTTCTGTCTCTGGTGGGGGCTTCTAAGTCACGAGTAGTTATCCGGTGGCGTTTGGTGTCCGGGTTTTTGAGCGAGGATGGTACAAAGACGTCTCCACTGTCCTGGCTTATGTCACTGGGGCTGGTGTCTTCGTCAATTTGTAGGGGCGCCTCACTCGTGGTGCTGTTGGAGTCCTCGTAGATGCAGGCGTCGTCGTCTTGAGGTGTAGACTCCTCGATGACACCTGAACTTGTTGTCGACAGAGCAGCAACGCGAGGAGCCTCAGATGTAATATTCCCATCCGAGACGCCGCCTTCACGAGGCGCTTCGTCTGACGAGGGCTTGGCCTGCGATTCCTCAGAAATGGCCACGGGACGCGGGGAACTTAAGTTTTCAGTACCTGGAGGGATTACCAGGCCCGGAATCGTTGGAAACGCAGTGGGCGTCTGGTGCAGCGTCGCGATTGGCACACCTTGGTCGTGGTCGGTTACCACGGCTCGCGTTGACGAATCGTCGCACTTGTTCTTAGATGGCGTTCCTGGTTGAAGTGGGGGGAAATCCTTGGATGCCGCCTCGGAATACGATGGCCTGATGGTGCAGGCCACGGTGGCATGCGGGTCCCCACAACGGCGACACGGCAGCGAGCAGCCTTTCCCGTCGTGGCCATAAACGCCGCACCTTCCACAAAACGGAGCTGTGCAGTTCATGCGGAAGTGACCACTGTCTCCACATCGACGACACACTCGCTGGATGCCTTTATAGTCACAGGTTACTCGATGGCCCGCGACTTTGAGGTAGTTGGGCACCGGTGACGAAGCCTTCATTTCCATGCGGACGTATCGCGTCCCAGTGGTCACGGTTGGGCGCGATCCCATGAGTCCTCTGGTGATGTGCAGCACCTTCCCGTAGGGAGAGAGTGCTTGTGCGAGGACTTCGCTGGGTACGCGGCACGGCAGGAACAGGACGGTCACTTGGGTCACTTGGGGTCCCAGGGGTACGATGGCGACGCGCTCTCCTTGGATGATGAGGTGCGACGCGTCTACGATTTGGGCCAGTGCGGCCTCACTGTTGACGGTAACTTGGTAGTTCCGGCCTCCAAAGTGCTGAACGCAGTATACTTCTTCGATTCCTACTATTGAAGACGTCGCGTCAACGACGTCTTCGGGACTAGTCCCCTCGGGGACGACTACGTCGAAGGCTAGCGCCTTCTTCGGGGGCTGGCTTGCCATAACGGGCGTCCGCCAGCCCAGAGACGCCGTGAGACGCTAACGACAACTTGAGACGCTAAGACGCTCCTTATGGCGTGGCTTGTGCAAGAAATAGCTTCGTGTACCACTATTAATGTCGCAATTATCGCGTTTCAGATAGCAAGTCAACTCAGTGAACACTTTCATAAGTTCAATCTACGAACAGTGTTTCTTTGCGTTGCTTTGATTTCGAGATGTTGTAACCCACTGCGAAAATATGCCAACGTAAATCACATTGCTAACAGCGCATGCCTTTTATATTAATATTGTGTAATGAGGACTGTTGCGCCTATTAATACTAAGTTAGCTTTCGACGTTTTGCTAGCCTTCCGCATGTTAAATGGGTGAGTTGTGTGCGTCGGGCCTAAGGAGGTTTAAAAAAAAAATGCTGGAGTGCAGGCTCCCGCAATCAGGGTTACCACTGGTGGCTACTTTTCGTCGAATTGGTGAATTTGAGAGTCTCATGGCGACCTAAAATTATGAATGGCGACATAGCGAATTTTTGGCGATTTTCGGCATAGGTCTCCACTTTCTAATTGTTTTGTAACTTTAGACGCTCCACTAGAAGGCGCACTTTACGCGCAATTCAGTACGTCTGTCCTGTTTCTGAATCAACCTATATCCTTGAGGCACTGCCGTACAGTGCGTCTGCCAGCAACATCTCAGCAAAATTTACATCAATGGAGTGCTTCACGTTGTGGTGGTATAAGTATTGTATGTGCTCGAAGAGTTCTAAGCTACTTTAAAGTTTCGATTCTGAAGGGGCTAGCTGACGGTTAGGACTCCTGTTCCGATCAAGGAGGTTTAAAAGAAATTTTAAATTTTCTATCCTGAAGCAAATGGTACAAGACAGCTTAATCCACAAAGAATCCGCTGAGAAAATCCGGCGAAGACAATGTCGCCGTCAAAGGTCTTCACGTCGGAGAGCGCCAACTAGAGGCAGTAAGTTGACGCATCAGGAAAAATCGCCAGCTGCAGTTTCCAGCACGGCAAACGCGGACGTTGAAAAATAGCAAAGGGGCACATCAGTCTCTTCAGAAGAGTGGCGGCCGCTTACGCGTACACAGCGCGCAGAAGAGCCATAGCAGAAGCCGTCTTCTTCAGAGCAAGCTGCTGCGATGGAGGACTTGCAGAACACAGATAAGCAAGTGATAGCTGTTCTGCGACCCTTAATTAACGCCGTTCGCTTGTTGTTAAGCAGCAGGCACACAACGTCAGCAAGAAGTGCATTGCAATTGCAGGACGCTTTGAGTCCAGTACTCGCAGCGCTTGAGTAAATAATGGCTCACCAGCCACTGTCTTCCAGAGAAGAGGTCCGAAAGGCAGCAATTCTTCAATGGAATGCCCGTTGACTGAGATAACGCATCGCCGATTTCCGCCAGTTCGTGCACAATAAGTTCCCCATTACTGTCATCTGCGAGCCAAATTTGCCGAACGAAATAAGACTTTCTGATTATGAGTCATTCATGTCGTCTACAACTGTGGACAATAGAAAAGTTCTGATGTTTATTCGCCGCGACCTCACCTACAATCATCATCCGGTGTCGCCTGACCACGACAATCAATATATTTGTATAACAGTGAAGAAGACACCATCATGGTTGTGGGTGCCTACTTCTATCCGTCAAGCCGTTTCGACCATACAAGACTAGAAGGTATCCTGTCAGCAACTCCTCACCAATGCATTATGATCGGCGGCTTCAACGCTCATCATACAAATCTGGGGAAGTTCGAAGATAAATGTTAAAGGGAGGAAGTTGGCGTCCTTCGCCTCCGACAACGAACTCTTCCTGCTAAATGACGGTAGTCAAACGTTTCTACGTGGTTCAAAGTATAGCAGCTGCCTTTACCTGGCCTTTGTTACACGAGGTCTCGTCAGGCATGCTGAGTGGTTTTCAGACATATAAACGCATGGAAGTGACCACATTCCCACTTACGTCAAAATTGAAGGATTGTCCCATGCTAAGATACGCGATAGCGTTCATAAAGTGGACTGGTTGAAATTTCAGTAGCGCATGGAAGAGCAATGTCAAGCAAACAGATCCCTCGACATAGAGAAGATAATCAAAAACACAATACACAATACTACGTGTTCTCTCACATGCTCTCCCAAAGTAACGGAATTTGACATCGAGTTAGAACGACTTCAAGCAATCCGACGGCGTGCTGAATGAAGATAACGACGCACGGAGGCGATGAGACTTATGGATCGCTCGACGTATACAGAAGAAGATTCAGCACTGGATAGATAAGCTCAAGTCACAACGTTGGACTGCTTTTTGTGAGTCGCTCGACCCACAAAAACCTTTATCCCAATTGAGGAAGACGTTACGGAGTCTTCACACAAAACCCACTCAGTGGTCACCATTCAAGGCACTTTCTGAACAGAGACGCGACATTGACGTGCCAGACGACTTTTGTGTCAAACTATCTGGGCCACTCGCAGTGCCCAATAGCTCATTGCCCTCGTCCAACTGTCCACAAATGCGGGATTCCCGCATGGATATGCCTTTTTCCATCGTTTAACTCAGAGCAGCACTAGCTTTGTGTGGACAAACGTCGGCACTAGGGCCGATAGAATTTCTTATAGGGCTCTGTGTCATCTGGGTGGACGCACAAGAATCCTGCTCCTGGAGTTGTGCAACAAACCCTGGCAAGATGGAACGCTCCCGACAAGGTAGAAGACAATTCGCCTAGTTCCACTTCTGAAGCCAGGCAAGTCACCGTTGGAGCCCTCATCCTATCGCCCGATCGCATTGGCCAGTTGTGTAGACAAAGTTATGGAGGGGATTATCTTGGGACGCCTGGAGTGGTACTTAGAGAGCAACAACATCTACCCAGATGCCATGGCAGGATTTCAGCGTGGTCGATCATCGACTAACCACTTGGTCGACCTGGTCACTTACGTCCAACATGAGAAAGGCCATAAGCGTCTCTGCGCGTCTTTGTAGATGTCAAAGGGGCGTATGACAACGTTACGCATGAAGCAGTGCCCACCGCTCTCGAAGATGTAGGAGTAGGTGGTTGGATGTATCACTGGATACGTAGTTATTTCTCAATGCGATCCTTTTTTGTGAGCACTGAAGTCGGTCAAACCTCTCCACATTACAGCCACCGTGGCGTCCCCCAGGGTGGCGTACTCAGCCCTGTGCTGTTCAATCTTACGTTAATTGCTCTCACTGAGCATCTTCCAAGCACAGTCAGGCTATCAATGTACGCAGATGATATATGCGTTTGGGCATTGGCTGTAACACGCC
This sequence comes from Rhipicephalus microplus, assembly GCF_013339725.1. Classification (NCBI taxonomy): domain Eukaryota; kingdom Metazoa; phylum Arthropoda; class Arachnida; order Ixodida; family Ixodidae; genus Rhipicephalus; species Rhipicephalus microplus. Next base: position 122,499,823 of record NC_051167.1, read on the forward strand.
TGCAGTTGCGAGCGAGAATTTAAAAAGCTGCCACTGAAAAAGTACGTTACCTCTGAAATCGAGGCTTGGAAATATCTTCCGAGAAATGCGCCCTCGGTAGCTTTTACACGCAAACCCATGAATAAGTACACCATAAGCATCAATGGTCAAACTGCACCACACGTTCGATCGCACAAGTTTTTGGACATAATAATTGACAGGAATCTATCATAGAGTGATCATGTTTCGTACATGAAAAGACGGTTAATACACATCTCTAATTGACTGAAGTTCTTTGCCGGGAAGGCTTGGGCAATGTCACCCAGTGCAATGCTACAGCTGTACAGGGTACTTTTTCTTGGTTTCCTGCGGTACAGCTTACCGGCATTCAACAATGCAAGCAAAACAAGCCTACGAACGTTACAGAATGTTCAGTCGCAGACACTCCGGATTTGCATCAGCTGGCCTCGTAGTGCGTCTCGACAATGGCTTCTACAGCGATCGCTGGTGACCACCTCATCACGACACATATTGACGTTGAGACACTAAGGACACATATAAGGCATATTGCTCGGGCACCTTGCCACCACCTAGCCTCTTTACAAACATACAGACAACGTTCGTCATTTTGCCAAACGATAACCACGTATTGTGACTCTTTGCCAACATGCTTCACACCCGCCGCCAGGCCTTCGACTCCTCCTTGGTGCCTGAGTCAGGCTAACATTAGGCCAACTATACCTGACATCCAGAAAAAAACAGATATGTCGTCACCTGCTCTTAGACAGCTTGCTCTGCTCTTGTTATACGAGACGTTTCAACGCTGTATACACGTATACACCGACACGTATACAATAAATGTTCCACGGTTAAGAGTATCATGCACTCGACTGTGGGAGAGCAATAAGCTGTCCAAGTTTCAAGAACGACGCGCATATTCTCGTGTTTAGAAAAAGTGCTTCACGATTTAGAGTACTTGGTACTCTACCGTGGGAGAGCTGAAAGCCATCCCGTGGGCCTCGCACAGCCTGAAGACCTTCAGCCAACAGTGGCGTATACTATGTTTAGAAAAAGTTTTTAACGATTCAGAGTACTTGGTACTTCACTATGGGAGAGCTGAGAGCCGTCATTTCAAAAGGTTGAACAGTTGAACCAAGACGTGTTTAGAAAAAGTTTATTTACACTATGTACAGAGAACAAAGATGTCATAAAATTTCAGTAATAAGGGCACATACACTTTGGCACATATATGTACCAAGACAAAGGTCACTACGTAGCAATGCAGACATCATTGCCCTAATGCACATGACAATGTTGGCATACATGTACGCAAGAACTCAATGTGATATCATGATACAATGTATGGTATAACGGTACAATAGAAGCAATGAAACACAATTGGTTGCAAATGAAATCATGAATAACTACTCAACGGGAGCTCCTTAGCACGATGTCGGTCGGAAAATTAGTTTTACCTTTTCGTGTTCAACATTGACGAAAGGGCACCACCAATGCCACAGAAACTCGTGCTCCCCGAGGAAAGAAAAAGCTCCTCAGAGAGGAACGCGAGCATCTCTCGTCTCATTCGGCTATGTATTGGCCACCAGGCACGCCGGCGTCAATTCGCAGCTGCAGCCTCGCATCGGTTTCGCCAATGGCTGAGCAGCCCTGCAACTATTAAAAGAGCCGAAAAACGCCCGCGCGGAAATCGGCCGTTGGACACGGATGTTCGCATACCTTGTCCCCGAAAAACGTCGTGGACCGCTCGCCAAAAAAAGGCAGGAGACCACACATTCAATCGTTGCATGTTGATTGGTCTCAACTATGACGCAGTTGGGGCAAGTGGAAGCGCAAAACACCTGCCATCGCTGCAACCAATTTCGGTTGGGAAGCAAGCCCCAGCCCAGCCACCAGATGCGTGAAAATGCACAGATCGACCTCAGTAGAAGCCGCGGAAGTCAACTTTTAGATGATAAGTCAACTCAACAGAAAATTATATATATTCAAACCAAAAGCGAAGTTCCTTTGGGTTGCATTTATTTCTAGGTGCAGTAATTCATTGCGCAAACATGGTAACGAAAATAAATTTGCAAACAGCGCATGTATTTTACATGAACATCACGCATTGATGACTGTAGCGACAATTAAATTTAAGCAAGTTAGCTTTCGCTGTTTTGCGGCCTCCCCAAATGCCGGGATTCGTGTTAAGTGGGTGTGTTGGGCGAGTGCGTATCAATCATCTGTGCTGAAAAAAATTGGCAGATCCCACGTACACTGGGAATCGATGATATGCAAAGCACGAATGAGAAAGGTTCATATGTCACTTTAAAATTAGCACAACGTTATGATGTGGATGTAAATGACGCCGTACATGACTTCCGTGTTATGATTATCATGTTAGGATGTGTCGTTTACCTTCGTCATCTAGTCACGTAACGTGATACCAAATTTAGTCTACGTGGAGTTAGCAAAACGCCCATGAGCACGCTATGATCGTAGTATGATGTCATGTCATTACTTAACACGCGTGTCACGATTATCATGTTTGCACCAGTCATATTTCGTCATCCATTGACGTCATGTAATACCAAATTTGGTATATGTGGAGCTAGCAAAACAGCCGCGAGCGCAGCATGAAGGGCCCAATATACTCCAATGTAGCGCTGGCGCGCGCGCACGCTGGGCACAGCGACGCTACGTTAGCAAAACGCGAGCACTCTCTTGTCTGACGCCAGGCGCGACCGGCGCGACCAGCGTCCTTCGGCGCGGCCCTACCGCTACTGGCGCGAAATGCGACATGCTCCATTCCGTGCCGATGCGTTACCTAGACAACACTGCGTCTCCTTCTTTTCATTATGGATGGACGCCGGACGCACTGAAACGCGCATGCGTCAAAACGACGCAGCGTGGCGCGCGCCTGCGAGTATATGGCAGGACCCGCGCCTGGCGTGGCAACGCTGCGTGACGCGTCTTACAGTTACTAAACTGTAAGACGCACTTGGAGCACTATGTGACCCGAAAAAGTTCCCACATTAAACTAGTCGAGCGTGCGAAAGAAACACTTCATTTTCAATCGCTGAACGGTGATATTTCACCATTCCCCTAGTAAGATGACCGCCACAGCCGCCATCTCGCCAGCGGAACGGCCTCACTTCTGCACAACCATTTCCACTCTAGCAGTTTTTTAAATCTTCCTTCGACGCCAACTCGTCGATCGTCGACGTGACGCAGCACGCAGCTTGTCGATTGGTCTAAACCAAGTCTCAAAAAATAGTAATGAAGTCAACGCAACGGATCGCCGAGTTTACGTCACTGCGCGTAGAAGGAAGTTGGTCACGTGCAAGAAAACAAGGAAAATGCGCGTGAGCTTTTCCTGTGCGTTTTGGAGCCTGTTGATTAAGAATAGGTGGTGCCCGCGTGAACGAATTGTCCTCAATATTGCGAGGGACTCGTTCGCAGGATTTCGTGCCGACCGGTTGTGTCCTCGCGATCTCCGACTTCAGCGTAGCTCTGGCCGACTGGGCTGGCCCTACGCAATCTCATGACGCCGATCTTCGACGACAGCGTATACCTCTGGCTGATTGGACTTGCCCTACGCCATCTCCTGACGCCGACAAGAGCTCTCACCAGTGGTCCCCCGTCCTCGGACTCCTGCAACCATGTTCATCTTTCTTGTCTTCTCCTTACTTCCGTCGTTTGCTGTCCCTGCGCCTCGCTCTCTCCTTTCTCTCTCTCGATCTCTACCTTTTAATCATATCCTTTTGATCCCTTCTCTACCCCCATTCCTCGGGAGCTACTGTTTAGGTGTCCTCCCCTTGAGAGACAGTTACGGGGCTCACTTTTCTCTTCTTTTAATTTAAAATCACTCTCTCCCCTTTCAATATGGCGACAGTGACTGCTGTCCCCGTTCAAGACTTCGTCCGAGAGAAAGTGTGTCACTACTGGCCACTACAACAGTGGAAGCTTGGGCTAGTTAATGCGTAGTCATATGTAGAAGTTCTCTGCAGCGCCCGAACATAGAAACGAAGGAACAGGGTTGACAGAAAGAGCGGTACTGTGCTTGCAGCGCACGTGACTCTGACTTCGCGATACTCTGATTCACACAGACATGGCATTAGGTTGGGTCGGGTTAGTAAGTTGGATTAGATTAGGTCGCGCCATGTAAAACGCCGTGTTGACGGTGTTTTCGAACTTAGGATTCGGAAAAGCGTGCATTACATCGTGCCTTATCACCCAAACTAAGGTTTTGCTTTTTCAATACATGACCTTGTTTCTACAGGCAGCCACGTGAGCGCGTCCGCGCCACTATGCGCGCTGCGATTGGCGTAGCCTTGTTTTAGGACGTCATAGACAGAAGGGGGGACACCAGCTTGGGCGAGTAGCTATTGCTTCATACTTCAGTGTAACAGTGAAGCATTTTTTTTTAATCCTCCCTAGTAACAGCACGCCTAAACAAAGCAAGCGGACTGAAGGTGAAAAAAAGCACGCATCGTTTGTAGTGTGTGTGTGTGTGTGTGTGTGCGTGTGTGCGTGTGTGCGTGTGTGCGTGTGTGCGTGCGTGCGTGCGTGTGTGCGTGCGTGTGTGCGTGCGTGTGTGTGTGTGCGTGTGTGCGTACGTGCGTGTGTGCGTGCGTGTGTGCGTGTGTGTGTGTGTGTGTGTGTGTGTGTGTGTGTGTGTGTGTGTGTGTGTGTGTCATTTTTTCCGATTCCAGTCCGGTTGCTTTGCTTGGGTGCGCTGTAACACTGAAGTATATGCCCCGCCGCGGTGGTCTAGTGGCTAAGGTACTCGGCTGCTGACCCGCAGGTCGCGGGTTCGATTCCCGGCTGCGGCGGCTGCATTTCCGGTGGAGGCGGAAATGTTGTAGGCCCATGTACTCAGATTTGGGTGCACGTTAAAGAACCCCAGGTGGTCGAAATTTCCGGAGCCCTCCACTACGGCGTCTCTCATAATCTAATGGTGGTTTTGGGACGTTAAACCCCACAAATCAATCAACACTGAAGTATGATCATGATACTCTTGTTCCTATACATCTGTCCAACAAACCACGTATGGCCGTGATATCGGGACATAAGCCCCGCCAGGGACGTGTTAAGTTGCTCTTCGGACTTGCCATGAGATAAACGATTTGCCTACGTTCCGATCAGAAACGTAGGTGTATCCAGAAACTCAAGTGTGAGCGTCACCGTCGAATGAATCTCACCGACACAGATTGAGAAAATGAAACCACGTCCCGCGTTACATCGAACCTCCGAAACGCTCTCCAGCTTCGCCGGTCTTTCAGGGGCGAAACGCCTTAGGTGCGCACAATGTCCGGCTGTTGTCGTCGACGCTCACCTCGTTGTAGTTCGCAGTCGAAGCGCAGGTGCAAGACATCTGTGCGCAATACCGTCGTCCACAGAGCGTACATAGCTCGGGTACGGTTTCTGATGGTGTTACTCGACCCGAACTCTTGTTGGAGCATGCCACGTGAGTTCATTCCCACGTGCGCAGGACAACAGGGTTTTATCGCGTGTCTGCAGAATCTCGTTCCCCGACGCTATCACGTGATTGCTGAAAGAGCGCAATGGGGGAAAGGCCAGAGTTTCTTACACCTCCATTTAGGCAGATCTTGACGCTAGCGCGTGCCAGCGCGTTCTAACTAGTATACAGCACGTTGGTTCATCACTCGCCTGCAGAGAGAGAGAGAGAGATTAATGAAAGAGGAAGAGACAAAAAGGACGCTATTTTCTGCCTCCCGTCGCGGGGGCACGGCTCAGCGCCTTTAGGGATCGGGGAAGGGGAAGTAAAGATGATAGGAAGAAGAGAGGAAGGAAAGAAAAAGTGAATGTCATGGCAAGAGAACGTCTTGTCAGTACAGTCAGTAGTGCGAGTGAAAAGAGTCCGTCTATAAGGCGGCGAGGTCCGCGCAAGCACAGAACTCGAGGAAGGCTCGAAGGGCTTTCGTCTTCGAGCGCGCGGGAAAAATATGTCTTCCATTGTTTCGGCAGTAGTCCAAGCAGACGATAGCGCTTACCAGTGCGCAACGCTCAGTGGCCAGTCAGGGCAGGAGCAAACAATATGCTGCAGCGTTTCGTCATCACCGCACCTTCGGCACGCTGGCGATGAAGAGCGACCCGCGGAATACATGCGTGCCGCAGGCCAGACGCTGCCAGTACGCAGGCGAAGCAACAACCGCCGCTCGCATCTATCCAGGCCGGTCTCCGGAAGGGATGGTGGAGGTTTGCCGCTTGCCACCCGTGTGTCAGGGTGGGCCGTTGGTAAGAGCTTCCGCAGTCGCTGCCGTGTGTAATCCGACTGGGTTACCGCCTTAGTGACTGGCGTGTCGCAGTGGTGTGCTGCCTTAGCGGCGGCGTCAGCCTCCTCGTTGCCAGCTATTCCAACGTGCGAGGGAAGCCAGTGGAGGGACAGGCGCACACCACTCTCTTTGATGGCGGTCAGTTTTGCGTGCAGCAACGCCACAGTTATGCCTGCTTGGTCTGGTTGGAGCAGCGCTTGTAGGGCTGGTCGGGAGTCGCACAGAATCGCCACAGGCAACTGGGGTAACGTGGCAGCAAGGTGGTCGGCTGCCAAGTGAAGGCCGGCCAATTCAGCTGCAGTGGAGCTGGCGTGAAAGGGAAGTCGGCAGCGGATGGTTGTCCCAGTCGATGGTATGACGCAGGCAGCCGCGGCCGAATGGGGGCTGTCCCGAACGGACCCGTCCGTGAATACCAGGAGCTGCCCCTTAAGTCTTTCATGAAGTTTCGCCACGGCTGCCTGATGGAGCTCGCATGCCGGTGTGCGCCTTTTTCTGAGGTTGTCCAGAGTTAATTGTACGTCCAGAGGCTGCTGGTGTGGTGGAGGGGGGGGGTTGGATTGGACTGGGGGGATCGGGGACCAGCTCTTCATAGAGAGCGCAGATCTGTGCCATCCGTGACGCTGGTCGGCTCCGCAGTCTCCGAAGGAGGGCAGCGCCCCCGAGGGCCCTGTGAAGGCGATCCACGTGATGCAGCGCCTGTCGTAGCATCAAGAGTGACAGAGGCCAGGTCTGGGCCTCCGCCAGGGTTGCAGCTATGGGTGACTGACGGGGAAGTCCCATGAAGCGCCGAATTGCCATGCGATGTTGCCGCTCCAGTTGCTCCTTGCGGTGTGGCGCTAGCTGCACCAAGGGCAGTGCATAAGTTTGCGCTGTCGTTGCAGCCCCTTCGTAGAGTCTTAGAGCCAGCCGTGAGGTGCACCCTTGGCCCCTGCTGAGCAGTTTGCTTACGGCAGTCTCGACCCTGGTGGCCTTGAGGACGGCGAGCTTAACGGCTGGTATCCAGGTAAGGCGGTGGTCGATCCTTAGCCCCAGGTACGTCACTGCATCGCTCCACGGGATAGGTCGGTCACCTAGCACAAGCCTTCGGACGGCCCTCCGCGCAGCGGCTCTGGGGTGAACCAGCAGTGCCTCCGTCTTCGTGGGCGAAACGTTCAGTCCGATTGCCTTGAAGAAAGAGACGACGGCATCCAAGGAGCGCTGCAGGGAACGCCTTATGGCCGTGAAGTTTTGCCTAGGCCCCTTAACCCACAGTGCCACATCGTCTGCGTACAAGGAGCACTGCGTGGGGTAACGCTTGTCTGCGGGCATCGCGGTCGGCAGCCCCGCTAGCACCAGGTTGAACAGAAAGGGGCTCAGGACGGAACCTTGTGGAACGCCTGCTGTCACTGGCCGTGGATCGCTGAGCGCGCGTCGTACTCTAACCCGGAGGGTGCGTTTTGCCAGAAAGGCACTGATAAAGGTACGTAGGCAGCTCACGATGCCGAGTGTGTCCAAAGCACTCTCTATCGCTATGTGAGGCAAGCTGTCAAAAGCGCTCTGTACATCCAGCAGGACGAGGAGGGCCACTTCGCCGTTGCGCTTGGCCTCCTCCAAGGTAGAGACGACGTCCGCGATCGAGTCTGCTGTGCATCGGTGGCGTCGGAAGCCCGTCTGCTGTTCTGGTAGGAAATCCTTTGCCCCCGCAATCCAATTTAGGCGTGCCAGTGCTATGGCTTCCATGAGCTTGCAGGCAGCAGAGGTGAGAGAAACGGGTCTGTAGGACGTAATGGCGGCACAAGGGCAGCGAGGTTTCCGGATCGGCACCACAACAGCGGTCAGCCAGGCTTCAGGTAGGTTGCCGCTCTGCCATATTTCATTAAAAGTCCTCAACAGGTGTCGTCGTGAGGCCATATCCAGGTTGCGCAGCATCTGGTATGTGATGCCGTCGGCACCAGGGGAACTGCGGCGCTTGGTTCTGGCTAGAGCAACGTTCAGTTCGTGTTCGAAAATAGGGTCCTGACACAGAGATGCGATCTGGCTGGCCGTCCAGGCAGGGTGATGACCTTGCGGTGGCTTGGGAGCAGGCGTGGCGATGAGGGCTGAAGGATTGGCTGGTGGGAGTTCTGTGAAGCGATCGGCCAGTCGCTCTGCCAGTTCTTTTTCACTAATGCCTAAGTAGATGGCCACCGCAATGACGGGTTGCCGCACCATTGGTCCAGTGACGAGGGATCGTAGAAGTCGCCATGCTTTTGCGCCACCTCTTGCCTGACTCAGGGAGAGGCAGATGCCTTGCCAGCTTTGCCGCCTGCGACGGTTGGCATGTCGCCGACATACCGCATCCACACGATTGAAGAGTGTACGTTGAGCTGGGTCATGGGATTTTAGGTACCTTCTCTCAGCCCTGCGCCTCGCAGCCCGTAAGTTCAAGTGATGGAGGTCTGGCACAGGGTGGTGCTCTGGCACCCTGGTCTGGATAGTTGCCGCCTGCGCTGCCACTGCTACCAGATTCAGGAAATCCTGATCCTCTGGGACGTCTCGAAGCTGCCTTCGAAAAGCCCGCCAATCGATCGTACTACACAGCCTCCTCCTTGGGATCTTTCCGCCCACAGGTGAGATGACGATCGGCAGGTGGTCTGAACCCCAGGAGTCAGGCTCCACTGCCCAATCGTACCGGTCCCCTTCACTGGCCAAGGTGACGTCAATGGCGGAGCATGACGGTCGTGCTGTTCTGCGGACGAAAGTGAAGGATCCGGTGTTCAAAACTTGTAGGCCCAGTTGATGGATAACGTCCACCAGATCCCTTCCTCGAGAGGAGCAGGTGCTACTCCCCCACATGGTGTGATGAGCATTCATGTCCCCACATATGAGGTAGTCTCTTCCGAATTTAGCCGTGAGTTGTAACAGCATGGAGGCGTCCCACCGCTGTCCAGGTCGCACATACACAGAGGCCACTGTCGTGTCCACACCGCGAAGCCGCACCGTCACGGCACAACACTCAAGAGCCCCTCCAGTGACATCAGCCACGTTTATGTGCACATGTGGTAGTTCTCGTCGCACGTACACTGCACAACGTGGTCGACCCTGGGGATGTGCACTCGCTATGCACGGCGCGTCCTGGCACGTGTCTAGAGTACACGACGTGATACTTTGGTAACCGATGTATCCGGGAAGTCGCAAGTCGGTCGCTGCTACGTACACTTCCTGCAAAGCAAGCACATCATACTCGCTCTGCAGGAGATGTGAGGAGAGGTCTGCATGCCGCCGCCGCAACGAGTGAGCGTTCCATTGAAGCACACACGGGCGGCGGCGGCGGTGGTTCTCTGCAGCATGCGGATGAGTGTCAGCCATGGTGGCTGCTATGAGGGTGCGCGCCACCTGCCTGAAGGCAGATGGAGCGCAGCTGGTTTTCAGGAGGCAGCAGGTCCGCAACTGCTCTTAACAGGAGCCTCAGGTTTGCATTTTCCTGGTCCACACGAGGCTGGGAAGGTACCTTCGCGGGTGGACGAGTCGTGGTAGTGTCTGGGTGCTTGAGACCAGCCGAAGGGCCCCGTTGTTGTACGCCTGTCTGGCCTGGATGGGTCGAGCTGACCGTCATCTTGGATGGTGATCCCACTGCGGCAGCATAGCTCTTGCCCGTGGTCTGCCTCAGCTGAGGACTATCAGTTACACTAGGGCTTGCCCGCAAGACTGCTTGAGCCTCGCGGTGAGGCAGGTAGGTGGGAGCTGATGCCTTGATGGTGGCCAGGCGCCGCTCTCTTTGCCAGAGCTGACAGTCTGCGGAATCAGCTGAATGTGGCCTGCCGCAGTGCAGGCATCTTAATTTGTTGGTGCAGTTGGCGTCTTTCCCATGGTGGCCACCACATCGCAGGCACCGCTCTGGTCCTCGGCAAGTGACGGCGATATGCCCATAGCGTCCGCACCGCCGGCACTGAAGCGGGCGAGGTCGGGATGGCCTCACTTCGAACACCATGCGAAAAAGGCGGACCCGGGTGGGAGGCACGGGAGAGGCGAACCGCAAGACTAGTGATGTCCCTTGTCGCCTGGCTGCAATCACCGGCACATCGGACGACACGGCGGCCAGGAGGGCTTCGTCGGTATAGTCGCCATCGACGCCTTGCACCACGCCACTGCTTTGTGAACGGTCAGCAGGGAGGCGGGCAGTCACGGGTATTCCTGCGAGCTCCGATGTTGCTAGTAGGCGATTCATCCATTCTGGTGTAGATGCGTCTGCTGCCACGATGTTCTTTTTCGTGTTTACTCTCACCTCCTTGACTCCGGGCAGCGCAGAGAGAGCTTGCGCAATGGCAAGACGAGAGGTGCGGTGAAAGGAGGCGCTGGCGTTTGCTGGTCGAAAAAGAATAGTGCCCGAGTCTAGCGACGATGAAGCAGAAGCCGGCATGGTGTGTTCAGTGGCGCGTACCCCTGCAGGAGCGGTCTGAGTCGCAGTGGGCGCATTAGAAGTCCCTGGAGCAACGTGGGCAAGCATAGCCGTCGATTCAGTGGCGGGACGAGGACCAGTGTGGGCAGCGGGTCCTTGAGATGTCGAGGCTCGCTGTCGGCGCTTCTTAGACTTGGAGAGGACGGTCTGAAACTCAGACTGACTGATTTCGTCAGTTGCGTGTGTGACGGCGTCTTCGTGGGCAACCGCATCATTTGACGTTGGGGTAAGACACGCAACTGTGGCACGTTCAGGCGCTACTGCGTGCATCTTCCGCGAGCCACCCTCATCGTCGCTGCCCGACTCGCTAGGACGCGAGCGCTTACGCGTTGACGTAGTATCCATGTCTGCAATATCAGGTTCCTCGTCTGACGGCAGTGGTACGTTCTGCGGAATGGTGACGTTCACGCACAGAATTGACCCGGCATCTTCGAGTTGGGCTGTATGATGCGCCGCTACAGCGGTCGAAGATGCTGTGGTGCTAGTGGTAGGGCTGGAGGCCGCCGAGGACGTCAGGCCCCTTGCAGTTGTCTCGACGTCGGCAGCAAGCACCGGTAGGCGAAGTGATGTCGGTTTCTCGCTGACGACTCTGCACAGTTTCTGTGCCTGTTCATGATGCAACCGCACCGCTTTGGCACTGGAGATGAGGTTCCACAGCACGCGGGTGCACGCGACGCTCGCTGAGCGTCTGTGTGACGATGTGGGAACCAGGGAACGCGACGGGCGTTCCAATGGCGTAGCCGAGAATGGAGGGGACTGCTCTGCCATGGTAGTCGGGATGACAGCTGCCCCAGCGACGCGCAGGAGCAGAGGACGCTGTCACAGGGCTCAGGTCACCGAAAGCGGTGGCAGGGATCCAAGGGCATAATCTGTAAAGATTACTCGCCTTGACAAGACTCGAACGGGTATGAGAGTCCACTCGCCTGCAGAATCTCGTTCCCCGAGACGCCATTACATGATTGCTGGGAGAGTGTAAAGGGAAAGGGGCGACAGCGTCTTACACAGCCCTTTACATATATGCCGGAACACGCTAGTGCGTGAGGGGTGGCAGTGCTTGAGAGGTATACAGACCACAGAACTGTAAGAACATCCATATTTAACCACCCATCAACCGAAGCTCGTGACAGAGTAAAATGTTTACAGGAACAAAATAAAATAAGGTTAACGGCGTACAGTTTACCAAAATTAAGTAAAGGAGACTCTGGTGTTGCGATCGTTTAGCGACCTTGAGAATGACGGGTACCACATGTGTTTGCCTAGTCTTCGCGCTTGCCTAGTCTTCTTCGAACGCACTTTTGGCTTTACCTATTTCGGTGTTGTGCTTTTGTTTCGTATAAAAGAACAAAGCATTTTGCACTTCGGGTCTTGATTTTAATCGGTGAGCCTAAAATATTAAAGTGGTGAAGTGAAAATGCCAAACCTTGGCTGATTTTGGTCTCGTAACAAAGCAGCTATAATCACGCGAAACCAAAGCAAGCCGGAAGTGCAAAGATGAGATCAGTGCATGTAGTATATATTCATTATTCCCGTGCTCGCTGAAGCGCCATGTCATGAGGGTTCCATAGACACTAGCGCCAAAGTTCCCTCTAGTGTGTTTAGTTCCCTTTAGTGTGCGCCACGTCGACGAGAGGAGCTGAGTTGCACTGCTGCTGATACCCAACTTTGCTCATATGGGCGTGGTTGTGAGGGGTCGTGTGCCCACTTTATTGAAAGTTATCTTAAGGTGGCTCATAAACTAGCTGTGCTCTCAAGGCTTGACCTCTGTCCATATCTTAAGGTTGCGGTCTCAAGGCCGGTGCCTCGAAGCCATGACCCAAGGCTGTGGTATCTGACCGTATACCTGTCCCTGCAGTGACCGTATTCTGTAAACCAGTGCTTTCTGGATTGACGTGAGATCCGATCTGATAAAGTTACCGCTAGACTTAGTTCACGTAGTATTCTAAGTTGTTGCGATCACATTCATTGTTTCACTCCTCTGGCAAAACTGTGAATTTTTTTTTACTATTGCAAAAGACGCAAAGACAAAATGGACTCGCAGCTCACACTCTCATCCTATAGGATGTGCAACAAATTTCTTAGACACCACAACAGCAAGTAGGCGTCTTTTTTACATCCACTTTAAGCTGCTCTGCAATGCTGAGAATATTGATAATATGTGGGATGTAACGTCCAACAAACACCGTATGATTATGAGAGACATCGCAGTGGAGGGCTCTGGAAATTTCGACCACCTGGGCTTGTTTAGCGTGCAACTAAATCTAAGCGCACGGACCTACAGTACTTACGCCTCCATCAAACATTCAGTCGCGGCAGCCGGGATTTTATCCCGTGACCTGCGGGTCAGCAGCCGGGTGCATTAGTCACTAGAAGACCACGGCGGGGCGGTGATGCTGAGAATCATGCATACATACCACGGGTCTGTGGTGAGCTCACCCAAGTATCTGTGCTTATAAATATGATTGATGATTTAGAGTACCATGGGATAGCAGTGAGCTGTCCTGAGTGGTTATGAAGTTTGGTCTGAAAAAGTGGTTGACAATTTGGAACAACACGTGATGTTTAAGAAAAAGGAAAGCTTACTCACGCTATGTACAAAAAAAAATCGCAGCATATCAACGGAGTGAATGATGATGAGTGGGGCGAAGCGTCTGTACGTCCGTCCGTCCGTCCGTCCGTCCGTCTGTCCGTCTGTCTGTCTGTCTGTCTGTCTGTCTGTCTGTCTGTCTGTCTGTCTGTCTGTCTGTCTGTCTGTCTGTCTGTCTGTCTGTCTGTCTGTCTGTCTGTCTGTGACTAACACTATCGCCACCTGCAGAGTGAGTCATAAAACTAGGGTGGTTAAGAACCGGTCCAGATATGCATGGACAAACCCCTCAGCTTTAGGAGCTTCGCCCCTAAAAGTAAAAATTCTGTAACATTGCTGTAATAAAGGGCACTTACACAACGGTATTTCTTTACGTGCCACGACAAACATTACTATGTTGCAGTGAACACATCACTACCTTAATATACACGACAGACGTAGGATGCATGTACAAAAAACACAATGGAATATTATGATACAATGGGCATAATGGTACATTGATAAAATCGATGAAATTAAACAAGTTACAAACGAAAGTATGAACGAAGACTCGACAGACACTGTTTAGCCTCAGGTCGGTCGAAAAAAATCGACAGATCCTACGTACAGGAATCGATGCAATGCGAAGCACGAATGAAGAAGGTTAAAATGTCAATTTATAATCAGCACAACGTTACGAGACGGAGATAAATTACGCCATACATGACTTACATGTGACGATTATTATGTTATTACGTGTCGTTTACCTTCGTCGTTTGTTCAAGTCACGTGATACCAAATTTTGTATATGTAGAGCTAGCGAAACAGCCGTGAGCACGCTATGAACGTGGTATGTTGTCATGTTTTTACATGACACGCGTGTCATGATTATCACGTTTCCACCGTTCATATGCCTTCGTCATCTATTGACGTCAAGTAACACCGAAATTGGTATGTGTGAACCTAGCGAAACAACCGCGATTGCACTAAGAGCGTAGCATGTACTCATGTTGCTACACGACTCGCATCTCATCATTATCATGTTTGCACCAGTCACATATGTTCGTCGCCCACTCACATCCCGTAATACCAAATTTGGTATATGTGAAGCTAGCGAAACGGCCGAGAGCGCGTCATGAGCGTGGCATGTAGGCATGTATTTACATGACACGCATCTTATGATTATGATGTTTGCACCAGTCACATACTTTCGTCATCTATTCATGTCCCGTGATGCCGATTTTGGTATAAGCGAAGCCAGCCAAACGGCCGTAATCGCATCATGAGTGTGGCATGTAGTCATGTTGTTACATAACATGCGCGATTTTCTCGTCAGGGCCCATCACTTGTGTTCGCCATGCAGTCATGTCATACTATACCAGTTTTGAACATGTCATGTGAACGAAACCACCACAAGAGCAGCAATACCTTGAAATGTATATGACGGCATTCATGGCATACAGGACATAATTTTCATGTTATGGATAGTTACTTATACCCGTCACACAGTAATGTTAAGCCATACCAAGTTTGGTATCGATATTATTATCGAAACGGCCAGGAGAGCTAAAAGTCGTAGACAGACAGACAGACAGACAGACAGACAGACAGACAGACAGACAGACAGACAGACAGACAGACAGACAGACAGACAGACAGACAGACAGACAGACAGACAGACAGACAGACAGATAGACAGATAGACAGATAGACAGATAGATAGATAGATAGATAGATAGATAGATAGATAGATAGATAGATAGATAGATAGATAGATAGATAGATAGATAGATAGATAGATAGATAGATAGATAGATAGACAGATAGATAGATAGATACGCTCAAAGTCTCTGAAGTTCGCTAAGAAACGCTTCGCATTTAAAATGAGTTATGCCCTTTTGTGTGGAACATTGACGAAGGGGCAGGACCAAATGGCGCAGAAACTCGCGCTTCCCTAGGAAGAAGAGCTCCTCAGAGGGAAACGCGGGGATCTCTCGTCTCATTCGCCCCAGTATCGGCCACGAAGCCCGCCGGCGGCGATTCCCAGCGACGGCCTCGCATCGTTTCGCGAAGGGCTGAACAGCCCCGCAGCCATTAAGAGAGTCCAGAAGCGCCCGCGCGGAAATCAGCCGCTGTGCACGAATGTTCGCACACCTTGTCCACGGAAACATACGTGCACGTGTGTTTGGAAAAGAATGTTTGATGATTTAAAGTACTATGTACACTATTTGGTGGAGAGCTCTCCCTGGTGATGCAATAACTGTAGGGCCATATGGCCCATAAGTCTATACATTCGGAAAAATTTTGAACGCTTTAGAGCACTATATTCACTCTACTATAAGAAACGATCAGCTGTCGATGCCTCGTGTCTGCGACGTTCTATGGTTGGAGCCGCAAAACGAATGGTATTAATGGCAAAACAACTAAACGAACACTTCTATATGTTCAACACACAAACAAAGTTTCTTCATGCTGCGTTTAATTAAAGATGTAGTAATAAGCACGCAAACATGACAACGTAAATCACATTGCATACAGCGCAAGTCTTTTATAGGACATCGTGTAAGGAAAACAGTCGCGACTATTAAATGTAAGTTAGCTTTCACAGTCTTGCTACCTCTCGAAATGCAGGGATATGTACGCGTCCAGTGGGTGCGTCGGGCTGGTTTGCTGGACCCGGTTGAAGCTAATTTAGCATTCCACCAACACGTCCTCTCGCAGTAATAGTGGTCCTCTCAAAGTGAAGCTTTCCATTTATAGTGCTAAGATGAAGAGAGAGAGAGTGGTTGTGAAAAAGAAGACAAAAAAATGGCAGCATATCCACGGAGTGAATGATGGATAGTGGGGCGACGCATCCGTCCGTCCATTCGTTCTTGCTTCATTCCTTCCATGCGTGCGTCTGTGCGGCCGCCCGTGCATCCATTCGCCCTTCCATGCGTGCGTCTGTTCGTGCGTCCGCACGTTCATCTGTGCGTCCGTCCCTGCTTTCGTCCATGCATCCGCTCCTGCGTCAGTCCACGCTTCCATCCGTCCGTGCAGCCATCTGTGCGTCCGTCTATGCATCTGTCTGTGTGTCTGTTTATTCAGCACTCCAATTACCACCATCTCGCATGTTTTCATCACATATAACTCATATAGAAGCACCGCCATCCAGTGGACATTCCAATGACTAAACGAGAGGTGGCACACGCACACTTCCTTACGGCTTGCGATTCGAGTCTACTTCCCACCTTTAACCACCTCGAGTTCAAGGTATATACTAGTTCACTGTATTCATGGCACTGCGGCCCAACGCTCGCTAAACCTTTCTAAAACCTAGGAGGTTACGCCCAGCGAGTATAACGTAGCGACCCTTTCTTGTCTTCTGTGCGTTGTTGAACAATAAAAAAAAAATCGCAGCGTGCCCGTTAACTAAAAGCCGAACTCTCCTGTCTCTCATTCCCTCTTAGCAGCCATTGGCATGTACATTGAGCACTATCTCCTATTGGTAAACAACGCATAGAACAAATCTCTCACCGGCACCATCTTGCAGGACAAAATGGTATACTTGTTACACACTACTACAACGGCTACGAGGGACGAACGGGTGTTGCTATAAAAAGCTTCGCCCCTAAAGAGTGCTATTTTCTGCCTCCCGTCGCGGGGCATGGTTTAGAGCCTGCTATAGGATGACGGAGAACGCAGTAAAAGCTCGTTTATTTCAACTCACTTAATTTGAACATACATCTAATTCGAACTGACGCCCTGGTACTGGCCCTGCGCAATTTATTTATACGGGGAAAGCTCCCGAAAATTAGAACGCGTTAATATTTACAACAAATAATTTAAACTGATAGCCTCCTGGATTTCACCCCACCTCGCACACATCGGCCCAGAATGATCACAAGTAAGCCAAGAATGATCACCTAATAACTAATTGCTTTTGTCTTTGTAAAACAAAGACAGTGATTGATTTCCATGTATGCTTGTATGATTGTCGATATTGTCTTTCGGCTGCCACTGCTGCATGGGCGATACCGTTCAGTCAGGCAACGTTCACCTTTATCTGCGTCTTCTTAGACAATTTCAATAGTGTTCTAAAAAAACTAAGCACAAAGGAATTTAAATAAAAATAAACAAAGCACGGAAGACATTAAAATTTGATTGCGTAAATTTTGTTATGTAAATGAGTGTGTTTTGCAGCCCAAATAGCTGCGCATATTTTGGAATTAGGAGGCTTGCTGCTGACGCGAACGCAAGTCGGTGCTTGTGTCTGGCGTGTCACTGAGTGATGAATAAATTTTGTTCGCTGTTACAGCGCGAAATGTTTTTGCCGAAATGACCTGCCAAAAACGTGTAGCATCACCTCACTCGGTGGAACAAGTCCAGACGTATCTTCTCGGGGTCCCCTCCGCATTGTGGCGTGATATCTATTCGTTCATGCGCCTTCCTACTAAATGAGACGCCGTACTAAATGGAACGTAGCTTAATTCAAGCAACTTCATAGTACCCTTTCAGTTCGAATAAGGAATCTTTTGCTGCACAAAGACAATATTTAGGGAGGAAACAAGCACAACTAAACAGGCATCTTCCTTCGTTTAAAAAAAAGGAGGTTTAAAAAAATTGCTGGAGTGGAAATTCTTGCCCACGAGTGAAGTCGTGCTAACCGTAAGATGGCGGCTGCGGCAGCCATCTTACTAGGGGCATGATGAGCTGTTGGCGTTCAGCGTTGAGAAGGCGCATATTCCTCGCACGCCCAATAATTTTAACATGGTAACATTTTCGGGTCAGATAGTGTTCAACTTGCGTCCTTGTGTTAGTAGTTTTCTTTAGTAAGCCTTCAAGGCAACTTTTCATGGAGGTCAAGTCCCCGATACTACTCTCTGCGGATCATTTCTTGGGAAACAACAATCTTCTAATTTATATTTAACCTAGCCTTTAGACTAACAAATCAAAGCCACTTGATGTCTAAGCGGGAACCACCACAAAGCAGCACGTTTCTGAGATCTTTGGAGGGCAAAAGCTAGCTTCACTACTGCTATCAAGACGTTGCGAAAGCTTCCACTCCAGCATTTTTTTTAAAACCTCCTTGGTAGCACGTCGCCAAACGCAATGGCGGACGCCCCGAATGTATTCCCTCTCTTCATTTTATTTTTAGTTTTACACACGTGTAAGTAATTATGCTTGCACGTGGCATGAGGTGGTATCTGCGTCAACGACTTCTGCCCAATATCACGCCGAGGACTGCTGTCCGCGCATAAGACTTCGGCCCTGGATATACGGTGTCTTCATTTTGCTCGCGGGGCAGCTGACTGAAGACGCCACAGTGTAGGGCTCCGGAAATTTGAACCATCTGGTGTTTAATGTAAACTGGCATGGCACAGTACACGGGCCTGTGCCATTTGGCCTCCATCAAAACGAGACTGCCGTGGTGGGGATCGAACACGCGACCTTCGGGCCAGCAGCCGAGCACCCTGGCCACTGCTCCACCCAGGCAGACAACCAGCAGCACACTTGGACAGCAATAGACAGAGCTGCATTACGAAAGCGATGATTACGGACCATGCGAAGAGTAGAAGTAGCCAGGACACAAAGGCGAGAGTGAAAACAAAGAGGACGTTAACCCTAAAGTTCTCTACCATTCCTACGACAAGGGGCTCTGGGAGCAGCATCCAATATGTTGCAAGTGAGCGCGCGGCTGCAAATGGGACCAGAGGTGCCGGGAAAGAAACGGAAACGAGCTTTTCCTCTCGAACCTGCTTCTCCTCTGGGGGGAATCTTCTTCTGACGGCGGATAGTCCGTTCTTGCATTCGCGATAATCTCTGCACTTACGGTCGGCGATCAAGGACCGCCGATGGGATTCCGCCGGACCGTCGATTGCTTCGAGTAGCGCAGTGCCCGAGAACGCCCCGAAAAGAGATAAGAAAAAGAAAACGTAAATAGCCCTCTAAGATGGGGAATTAAGTGGCAATACTTTGAGGCCATGACCGAGGCTTCGTCCAGGCATTCGTGTAGATTGCTGGTATAACAGAAAAAATATCAACGACTTTGAGTACAAGGGTGAAGAGAAGGTTTGGAAGTGTGAAAATATTCACATATTTTCCTTCACCTTTTTTCTTCTTTTTTGGCTCTCTTGTGTTTAGGAGAAACATTGTGTGCCACCTGGAATAAATAAGGATTTTGATAGGTGCCACTTATTATAAATTGTAGATTCTTAAGGTCGGTTGTGAAATCTATTGATACCAGCTGATCTAGTGCCGATCCGCGCCTTTTGTTTCTCAAATCGTTTTATTGCAAGTAGAAAGAAAATGTGGAGGTTCATTTATGTGTTTGGCCCAATTTTAATAAAAAACGAACAAATTATGAAACTAAGGCAGCCATGGGGAACGTTGATTGTAGAAATTTAAGCCTATTGTTATAACGCGACACAGATGTGAACAATATAAGGTCGACGAAAGGACTACATACCACAGGCAAGGATCCAACATGCCACCTTCCGATTCCGTTTTAAGCATTTGATTTTTATTTTGTGACCAGTTATTTTTGTGTAGAAATGCTGAAATGCCGAAATTTTAAGGGTATGTTGCATTTCGCAGGAATTGTTCCATTGGGAGCCATCAATGACGTTTTGCCCCGCCGGGGTGGTCTAGTGGCTAAGGTACTCGGCTGCTGACCCACAGGTTGCGGGATCAAATTCCGGCTGCGGGGGCTGCCTTTCCGATGGGGGCGCAAATGTTGTAGGCCTGTGTGCTCAGATTTGAGTGCACGTTAAAGAACCCCAGGTGGTCGAAATTTCCGAAGCCCTCCACTACGGCGTCTCTCATAATCATATGGTGGTTTTGGGGCGTTAAACCCCACATTTCAATCGATCAATCATCAGTGATGTTTCTTGCGTATTTATTTATTCCTATAATGCTCTTTAGAAAGAAAATAAGCTGTTACTGTAATTTAAGGGTGGGAAAAATATGAACATACTGATTGACAAAATACGTTCAATATTTCAGCATAGAGTACGCAAGGAATTATGTAAACTCCCTTCTTACGTAACTTCTTAGTTCGGACTCTGCCGTAGACCAAGCTTAGGTGTGCAGTCTCTTTTCGAATACCGAAGTGTACTTTTTTAACATGACGTTTTGAATTAAAATATCTTAACTATAAGTTATTCCGCAGTTTACATGATCCTTTCCAGCTATATAATACGTTCTTATTGCTATATCTCCTCGGCTGCTGACCAGCAAGTCGCCTGTTTGATTGTGACCGGGGTGGTAGCGTTTCAATTGAAGCGGCATACTAGATGACTGTTCAGTGTGCGGAGTCAGTACGCGCTATAAAACAAAAAAATCAAATAGTTGAATTGTCTCCTATTATTCATTATATGGTGCCCCTTAATATAAGATCATCTTTTTTATATGCTATGCCCTGAAAATTATTGCATGTGAAAACTAGATCCTTCGCAGCTTTAGGGGAGAAGCACTTTCAGGGTATCGGCTTGTCGACGTGTCATGTCGTCGTCATGGTTCGCCATAAACAGGCATGTTCCCCCCCCCCCCCCCCTCCTCTACCCACATCCAGAACCTTATGAATATTATGAGTTACAGGTGCGTCTTTACTGCTTAACACATGATGTATAGCTTAGCAGTGGTACTCAACAAAATTTACCAAGTCGCTCACCTTTCCTACTTAAAACCAGAGAGACAAATGTGCATCTCTATCGTACACTCTAAAAAAAGAGCGAGTAAAAAGGGTGTCTTTTTGTCCTTTAACAATAAGCGTCATCTATACTGCGTTCCATCCTTGCGCCATCGCCCCGCGCCCGGTACATTCCGGTCACGATCGACATGCCCATTATCAGGGTTGCATTGCATTCTCGATAGCAAAGTGTTCAGCGCCGAGTTTTCAAGAAAGGAAGCGCACGCAAGCCTGATGACGATTATTGTTGTGGGACAAAAAGACACCCTTTTTACTCGATATTTTTTTAGAGTGTAAAGTCTTCCGTTTGAAACACCACTTCTTGAAACATATCTTCGAAAGGGTAGTGCGTTAGTGGACCAGTGGAGATCAAAGCAGTAGTGTGTAAAAAATTTGTTGTGGCAAGGATTTGCACACACAGCATTTTTCGCCCTTATCAAGGTATTAAATTAGTTGGGTTGAAACATCCTTTGATACGTGCTCCTCCGTCACAATGTTTGCTCTTGTTCATTACCATTTCTTGGTGAAAATTAAAGTTTGAAATGGGATTGGTGACACAGTGCTGAGTAGCTAGACAGAAAACCAATTTTTACACGGAACGTTGTTATGAGATCACAGCAAGGGTCAGTTTCGGCGCCGCATTTTTTGTTCGCCGCCGCCGACGCCACTACCGGTGTCCGTATAAGCACTATCACTCCAACAACAACAAAAAAAATCATGCCATATCCACGGAATGATTGATGATAAATGGGCGAAGCTCAAGAAGGAGAGATCATCGGTAAACCGCAACTCTCCCGTGAAACGTTAGCCCATTACATCATTAGAAAGACGTAAGACTGTGCGTACATTATACAAATCAACTTACATTTTGAGTTATTCGCAGCCGTTTGCAAACGCAGCTGCGCAATGCCAACACACACGCCAGCAAATGTTGCTGACAGGCGACAACGGTGCTGGCACCCCATAAAAGTTAGCTCATTAGTTCATTAGAAAGACGTAAGACTATGCGCATAAAATACTGCCCAACTTTTATTTTGTTCTTGTTATTGTTTCCTAAGGTGCCTTATGGCGGTGAAATGGTGGATCAAAAATGGGGCGTAGTGAGATGTTTGCAAGGACGTATATAGTGGGCAGCTTGCAAAGGTGATTACGAACCAGTCACAGAGGAAGGACTGACCAAGGCCTTAAAAGCTTCACCCTAAAAAAGCAACTGAATAAGTAAAAAAATGATCACGACGAAATTAAATTTAAGCACTGGCTCCGGCATGCAAGACCAGCATTCTGCCACTTAAAAAGCATATTGAAAAAAAAAAAGAGTTGTGGGACTAGCACAGTACACATTCGGGACCACTGCACCCGACGTCGCAAATGTTCGACGAAATGTGGTTGGCCACTGTAAATGGCGGACGCGATGATCGCATATAGTGTAGTCAAGACAGTATTAGTGAATCAATACAGAGGGCCCACAGCTTCAAAATCAAGCAGCAATGAGTGACATTATTGATCGACAAAGAGGCAATTGGTTTGGTTTTTAGTGTTCATATTAAAGTGAGGGTCAGTCGTAAACTGACTGACACACAAATAGCCCCTTATAAAGCCGTGCTCTTTGCTGAAAAAAAAGGATATTCATTTAAGTTGACCGTAGATATAAAAAGCTATATTATCATCAATTTGCTGCGTATTCATCTTAGTGAGATGAGTCAATATTTATGGAGCGAGTGCCTGCCACGCGACTTAAATACAGGAACTGTCTCGCCAAGCTTACACTCCTTACAGCGTAAACCAGTTCGCACCTTTAAGGGTGCTTTCCATGTCTATAACACCCTACGATAAGGGTGTATGTTATAAACACGGAAAGCACCCTTATGTGTCGAAACTGGTTTACAGTGTGGCTATTTTATCGGATGACAACGCAGCCATACAGTGAGATGAACAGTTCAACAGATCACTTTTGAAGCCAGCGAATTCATTCACGCGTATTCGCCGCTCCCTGCACTTGAAAACATTACCCAACTGCAGGCAAAATAAGTATGAGCTGAACACGGTTTATTTAAGGCTGAAAATACCCGAAAACCTGCCTCGACGGCTGCTTAATTCGGTTAAGTGCCTCGAACGATGATTTTGCATATGCTAATCTGTAAAGTGCTGATTAGCTTCTTATACAAATAGAAACACTCAGTGCACCAAAGCCGTTGCACTATAAAAAAAAAATCTAGTCGCTTCTGGCTGTAACACGTCACAGTTGTAGGACCTCCGAAGAAAAAAAAAGAAAAAAAAACTACACTGGAGCACAAAAATTCACCGATATCGGCTGAGAATACGCTCAAAATCAAGCGTTTTTTTTTCTAGGAGCAGAAAAGAATGCTATTGGCTATAGTTAATCAGGGTACGCTGGTGCTTAAGCCTTAAGTTGGGGACAAAAAGCTTCAGTGAAAAGCACTCCGCTTAACAAGAAGCCACTTTAAACTCACGCGCCCATATTGTATTTGGCAATCGATGCTTTGGGGCAAGTAATCAAGGATGAAGATAACGAAGACACTGCAAAACTTCGGGACAATATATTAACACGAAGGGATGCAGATAGCGATATCGCACACTGCGAACTGCTTAATGAATTGTGTAACGTTGCGTGTGGGCTTTTTATGTCTCTTTAATTATTAAAAAAATTCCAAGTCTTCCGTTGCTTTCTCCAGCGTATTAAAGCATACCGGTTATCAATCACTGGTCACCAACCCTGCCTTTCCTCCCATCTTTCAACGTAGAAGTCACTACAGCACGCACATATCCCAGAAACTATACCTGCTTGTGATGAACGCCTACGTGGCAGGCATGCTATTACCACGCGGTTGGGAGAGATGCCATAAATCACCCGCGTATCCAGGGTCTTCCTACAGTTTCGCTAGGCAACGTGGACTTTCTTTAGGACCAGGCAGAAGGCCGACATAAAGGTGGCGGTCGCGTGGTTCCTTTATCTCTTAGGTGATAGTTCAGTATCGGGAAACCTCGCTACGGTGAACCCGTGGCCTACCAACCCACCAATCTATTGTCCCAAGCTCGCAAGCCAGCCACAATACTCTAAACTGCCCCCGACTCCACCGAGAAGCGAGAGACCGGAGAAAAACAATGCCCGAGCCACAAATAACCGGCAGGCAATTTCGACGTCGATTGATAGCTCGGCTATTCTGGACGTGCGTGGCGGTGTCTAGAGATTTTTTATCGCCGGTCCTGCAGGCATGCAAGTGCGCCAGCCATGCAAGAACGGGTGGGTTGCCTCGAGTATAGGGAAGAAGTTGTGGCGGTTGGGTCAGAATATCTGCACTTAGCAGAGTCGAGAAAGGTTGGGAAGCTGTGAAGGTCATTGTCTCGTCAGAAGCATTATGTGGAAGAAGAAAGTAGTCCGAAGGACCTGTTATCTAAACACGTGCCGTATGCAGTTTACTGTTACGTGATATTTTTGTAAGAAACGGACGAGTAACAGTTGGTCGAGTGCTAATATAATTTGTTAATGAGTATTACTTAATGTTTTGTCGAAGGGCAAGTTAGGCTGTCTTGGGTATTTCTCCGTCGGCAAGGTTCGATACAGGCGGTCGCCTGCTGTAAAATAAAAGATCCGCTGTGCTTGCTGCAGTGTCAAAGTTTCACGCAAAAACGTAAACTGTTTACTCCTCATGAACAATACCTTACTAGGTGCTTAAGAAATTAGCTCATCTTATTGCGGGTGAGTGTTTGTACCATCAGCTTCAAAGCGACAGTTGTCAGAACTCAAAATCAACCGATTTTGGTGGCGTTGTTTGTGTTGTGGTAGCACTGTTGGTGGGTGGTGATTAAGTTGCAGGCGAGTATTCGACCACTGAGTCACGCCGCGCGCTTCAAAATACTTGGTAGAAGTGCCTTACACAGCCGTCGCATAGGAAAAGGAGTGATGTTAAATGGTGTCACAATGTCGCGGTTGAGTAAAATAACGGGCAAACCCCACACCATGCGAACTGCCTGCAAAGTGGGTGGTTCGAATCTTAACGTTCGTTACAAAGGGTTCAACCATAATTCGTTGTTACCAGCGACAAATGGAGCAACGTTCATGCAGTACTTTACAGATTTTCAGCAGCTTACGTCGTTTCTCCACGGACAAACGATTAATGGCTTTGTGGGTACTTTCCTACTTCGCAAAATTATGATACTTTGTAGTGTGGTGGGCACCGTGAGATTGTACTTGTAATTTCTTAAGAGGGCTTACAACGGACTATAGAAACAGAACTCCTCCAAATGCTGTGTGGCGTGTTCTGTGGAGGCCTGGTAGTCTTTTTTCGCTTGATTTTTGTGATATTTCGGTGGCAGAAAAAAGAAAGAATTACGACATGTGAAAGATTAGTACCTAAAAATAACAAACAAAAGTGTTCCTCCATGGTGTATGCAGGCGCGGAAAGGTGCGTCGAGCAGACGTGCGGAGTGACAGTAGCGACATATTAGCGGAAGACGTGACTCGATTGCGACACTGGAAGCGAGGGTAGCGAACACCGAATCACTTCCACGTTGCGCAAGTCGACGCACACAGTTTAACGGTGAGCGAAACGTTTGACACTTTCCCTGAAAGCAGTTCGACACAGCTGCTCCAGTTAACTGGATGTATCACCCAGTGAGATTCTTTATTGCAAGCAACATACACCGATGAACGTCGCCTCCTCCGTGATTCCAGTTCATCTTGAGCTAACTCAGAATGGGACGCTTATACATATGGAAGATCCAGTCACAAATGTTGGGTAGAAAGCAAACACGATATATTTACGAAGTGAATGGTGATGAACGGGTGAAGTAGTGGGATCATTCGGTGTACCGTAAATTATCCGTCACACTAACCACTCACGCACGTCTCCCTTTTTTTTTCTTTTTCAAAGTTAAGTTGTGATGGAGGTTATTATCTATTACTAATAGAAAAAACTTTATAGTAAGTGCAGATCAGTGATCATCAAAATTTTATTCAAAAATTTGTATCGTTTTAAATTTGTACGCTTCTTTACTCTAAAATTGAATAGTACTTTATAGGTCCACTAAATTATTGGCCGATCTCTTACAGTGGGCATGAGCCACAAGCAAGAACAAGAACATAAAATTTTTTATAAGGCAGCCGTGCTAGCTAACTCTCTACATCAGGTGTTCAACTGCCCTTGAACAACGCCCCTTCTGCTTTTAGGAAGCGCTCAAGTGAGGCTCTTCTCGTGGTGCAAATGCGACTTCTTCTTTCTCTATACGCAGAGTAGTAAGTGAAGGTTTGTTGTACCTTAGCAATAAATATCCTTTTAAGGTTGCCAATATGCTGTCTTAGAAGGGTTAGCGTCTCTTCTATCGTGATTGTAGTAGCAGACCTCGATGCTTGCGCTCTGAACAAAAAAAGTACATTAAGGCAGCCTAATTTTCGGTGTGCCGAGTTACATTAATAAGGCGTTTCCATCCCTTCATTCATTTTCATTTTGACTTAGAGTCGCTGCCTTGAATAAGATTGGATCAGAGGTCCAAACGTTGGCTTCAGCAACAACCTGTGTTCAGAAATACTTGTCTTCTCGAGAAATGAATATCCTATAGCCACCGGTCACATAAAAGCGCTGGTATTTCCTGAATTCATAACAAAAACATATCGTTATAATTGCAGGCATTTCGCCTCTTAAAGCCACGATACTATCATGAGGAATGCCATAGTGGACGGCTTCGGAAATGCTGAGCCTCTTGTATCTTGTCGGGTTGAATCATGAGAACTATTCAGGCCTCCGACATTTCGCCCTTCATCGAAATGTGTCCGCCGATGTCGAGATGTGATTTCGTTGCCTTCGGGACGACATTTGGGCGCAATAACCAGGAGACCACCCTGGGGGGTCAACGAAAGAATGACGACTTATTTTTGCATCCTTTGTTATCCAGAGCAGCGCTGCGCTGCAATTGGATAGTAAGTCTTAGGGCTTGGTGTGCCCATAGAGTTTTCTAATATACACTAGAAGGAACTCTAGCGCTAGCATCTGTGGAAGCTGCAACACACGGCACCTCAGCGAGCATGGCAATGATGGGTAGTACACAGATTTGTCTAGTCTTCGTACTTCTGGCCTGCTTCTGGTTACGTGTGTGTTCGTGTGGCTTGGAGTTGTTTTCTCACGAAACAAAAATCAGCAAATTATGAGCGGTTTTGCCTCACCAACTTGTTCTTTTAGGCTTAGCGTTGCAAATCGGGTCACGAAGTTCAAAACAGTTAGTTCTTTTCTAGAAAACGAAACCGAAACGAGCCATAAACGAAGCGGCAAGTGCGATTCGCCGCCCGCAAGTGCGAAGACTATAGCGGATCTGTGTTCTACCCATCATTCCCATGGTCGCTGAACGATCGCTGCGCCAGAGTCCCATCTAGTTAATTTTAGGAAACTCTACGGGGGAGCCACGTTAAGTGCTGCATTGCGAGTTGCTGCTCTTCGTCGTAGTGGTTGTTGGAAGGATCACCTGCCATTTGTTTAATCTTTGTTCAAGGCAGGGACGAAAAAGAATTGAAGTTCACGTTGTTCTAGAATCGGCAATTAGCTTGCATCAAGTTGACAGATTTCTGTTACGATTGACATTTGCTTTGTGTGACTGGATGGTGCTTCTTTAGAAGACAAAGTACAAATAAGGGTGATGATTGTTGAATGCCTTTTTATACCATCGCATCAAGTAAACAATTGTTTGGAGGCGGTGAAGAAAATTGGCCGATTTGCTCAAAATTCAGAACGAAACGTTGTTTACGATGAATCTGAATATATTTATTGCTTTAATACCATTTCGCATCATAAGAGTATTCAAGAAGACATATGTGTAATCACCCGATGGTGCCTTCCATTCCATACTAAAAGCGTAACGCCAGTCGAATGAAAGACTAGGACGGCTTTATGCCCTGTCTTAGTAGAGTACTAAGTACTCCAAATTATTCAACACTATTTCTGAACACCTCTCGCATAGTACAGCACGAAGTACTCTAAATCATTAAACACTAGTTTTAAACATCATCATCTGGCATTCTGAGAAGCATAAACATTGATAAAATGCTTCCTCTAGTGCCGGTACTTATATATATATTTTTAAAATGCAAGTGCATTTCTTAGTCGGGCTATGTCAGGCATACGGCCATCGCGATCCGTCTACCAACCTCTCCCATAGCAACTGCTGCGGGTGCGCGCGTCGCTAGCAACCGGAGCTCCCACCTCCTTGACTTGAACGTCATAAACGTGACTTGCCACCACCTCAGTGTAGTGCGTTTAAAACGCGTTTGTGCGGCCAGCGTTTGTGTAGCGTTCGTGTTGACAAGACGTGTAAGGTCAAGCGCGAGTACTTATCATTTGAGGTATTCCCTGTAATCTTAGGGCTGTTTTGTAGGCCATTTTTATTATTTTGTTTGCCTTTTATTTCTCTTCCGGGCTCATGGTAAGATACGGAAGTGAGTATGTAATACGGCTGATAATGAGACTTTTGACCAGTCGGAGGGTGTCTGGCTATCACATTCCCTTAAAGTTGGATTTTACGCATGACATCATGCGTGAGATCTTTTGTACCGCTGTTTTCAGTCTTTTGACTGTGCGCAGACATTTCTGATTGGCTTGGAGCCACATACCTAGTATTCTTATAGTATCTTTTTCTGGAATGGTATTTCCTTCCAGTCTGA
The DNA here is from genome assembly GCF_013339725.1 of Rhipicephalus microplus. Lineage (NCBI taxonomy): Eukaryota > Metazoa > Arthropoda > Arachnida > Ixodida > Ixodidae > Rhipicephalus > Rhipicephalus microplus. The sequence continues at coordinate 122,528,410 of NC_051167.1, forward strand.
CTTCCAGTCCTAGACTCGGGTTCGTTGTTTGTGCCTTTTCTCTTTGCGAAGCAAAGAAGTTCAAATTTTAGATGCGGAAGCATCTTATACTCGCGCCTTGTAGTGCGCCGTCCGCGCCGTCCGCACCGCTTCTCGAACATTCGACAGCTGACGCGCGCGCATGCGCCGTCGCGCCGTCGCCCACTCTTCCACCATCTGTGCATCCCTTCCTCCTCTACACACCGCGCGTGCTTCACTCCTCCACCATCTGTGCACCCTTCCTCCTCTACACACCGCGTTCGACATCTACAAGTCTCCTGATTCTCCAGTGGACGCGCATGTGGCGTCGCGCTTCGAGAACATTCAACAGCTGACAGTGCATGCGCCGTCGCGCTGTATATATACTCAAGGTCGGCGCTCGCTCGCTCAGTTGCCGCTCGTCGGTTGGTTTGTACGGCGCGTCGACGTCCAAGGTCGCGGTGAAATGAATTCCAACGAATCCACAAACACAATGATCGACGTCCCTTCGACCAGCGCCGCCCTTTCGCATACGTGTGTACGTGTTCACTCATTTAACACCCCCTCCTACAACCACGTTAACCAATTTAGCCATCGACCCAAGTAAGTCGCAATTTAACACCCCATTTCACAACCACGTTAACCAATTTAGCCATCGACCCAAGTAAGTCGCACTTTAACACCCCGTTAACCAATTATATGCTCCGCATCCTCCTCAGTGTTCCCCCGAGGGAAGCTGCGGGCAATTTTTTTTTTGGCTGAGCGTTAAATCCCCAGATTTTCTTGCACTTCATGATGGTGCTAGGTGCCTGTTGTAATCTGTCTTCTTTCTCCGCTAAGCAGCCTGTAGTGGTTCATACTGTGATGTTTTCATATATCGCATCTTGTATACCAGAGATCTCCGAGTTTTTTTTTTTTGCAAGGCCTATCATGACATCAAAAAGTGTGGGTGAAATGACCGCTCCTTGTGATGCTCCTTTGTTCGGAGGTTGAATTAAATCTGATTTGTAATCGCCTAGCTTAATTATTGCAGCTCGGTGATGAAGGACACTTTTGACGCATTGGAATATACGCTCTCCACAATCAGCTTCCTCTAGACCTTGAAGTGTTGCCTTGTGACTGATGTTATCAAAGGCTCCCTTTATGCGAATGGCCATAATGACGGTTTCGCCAACCTTGGAGATTTCTATTAGTATTTGCTCTTTTAAGAGTAGCAGGATGTCTTGTGTTGAAAAATGTGAATGAAAGCCAAATTTGGTGTCGGGCATGAGTTGATTATTCTCGAGATGATGCAGAAGCCTGGTATTCACCAATTTTTCAAACCTTTTCCCAACGCAGAACGTGTGCGAGATAAGTCTCATGTTCTCAATGGCAAGCTTTTTATCTGGTTTAGGCGGCATGACCACAATCGCATGCTTTCATTGTCGTGGAAAAGTTCTTGCAAGATAATGTTTATTAATGTATTTTGTGAAAGCTTCATGGCTGCGTCATTCAGGTTCCTGATCCCACTATTGGTACTTTATATGCAGCTGCTACCGTGATCTTTTTGGTACTGATTATGGCTGCTCTAATTTCTACATCCGTAAAAGCCTCATGTATATGCAGTCGCGGTAATCCTTTATACCTTCCTCGGTATGAAGGCACGCTTCCATGATAACCAAAGAATTTGTTTATGCAATGCTTGAATAAGATCATCTCTTGTACCAGGATAGGATTGTATTAATAATTCGATGCTTTTACTGTTTTCACTTTTCGTCTTCATTGGGTCTATCATGATTTTCAGAAGGTTTCACGTTTTGGCCGTACTCAGTGTACTATTGAGTGAATCGCAGAAATTAGCATAATTCATGGCAGCTATAGTTGATTGGTATGTTACTCAGCGTGCTGGGTGATATCGCCGATTTTCGCCTTTAACTTACTGTTAAGTTTATAGCTTTTTTCATCTTCTTGTAAGCCTTTTTCTTGCCTCCCAGAGATGTAGTAGATGTGAGTCGATCTCAGGCGTGTTGAACGTTCACATGATAAAATGCGAAGCATTTCTTAGCAAAGTTAGGTGAATTTGAGCTTATCTATCTATCATCTGTCTGCCTGTCTGCTTACGTTTGGGTGCTCTTGTGGTCACCCCCTTAACTTGGCGTGAACCAAAATTAGCAAGAGAGGGTAAGAGGGTTTGACGACCATGACGCGCTGGTCAAGGCATGAATAATGTCACAATCCCGTCGCGTACGTCGTCAAACACTTCCCACCAGACAGTGGCACATACCCAGAGATAGGTAGGTGCCGCTGGTATGCGCCGAAGTGACTGACTCGTAGTATCTGCCCAGGAACGACGAGTACACACATGGGCAATCTTAATGCGTGAGCGTTAAGCAATACCCGACATCGGTAGCGTCGACCGAACAAAGGCATCAAATAAATGTAAGCGTTAAGATAAATCTGACATAGGCAGCGTTGACCCTCAGACGAATGCAAATAATAAATTTCAGAGTCCCAGCAGGAATCGAACCCAAGCATTCTGCGTAGCAGTCAAGCATTTTACCACAGATCTACGCCAGGTCTCAGAACTACTTTTCAAATAGACGCTAATCTTCGTGAAACGTTAATAGTGGTTGCAGTGCTGCCTGCGCAATCTTATAAACGTTACATATGCACTCCTTTGACTTGACACATGACACAGCCGTGATGTCGGGTTAACGTCAATTGTGGTTAGTTGCCATGCGCTTCGTATTCGTAGAGCTTATATATATATATATATATATATATATATATATATATATATATATATATATATATATATATATATATATATATATATATATATATATATGGGATATGGCACAACGGGAGCGTTGTCAACAAGGATAAATATATTTATTTCCCAACAGTTTCGGGAGGGGACCTCCCTTCATCAGGGGATGAGTTATAATGTATAACTCATCCCCTGATGAAGGGAGGTCCCCTCCCGAAACTGTTGGGAAATAAATATATTTATCCTTGTTGACAACGCTCCCGTTGTGCCATATCCCATACCTTCACGAAGACTAACTGGCCCATTGAATTATTACTCCCACTATATATATATATATATATATATATATATATATATATATCAGATTTTTTGAACGTCTTTCACGCTGGACCCGACGTATTGTATGCAAGAAAGAGACGACGAAACTTTCATGGAAGCGTTTTTACTAAACGTTTTCAGCTGGTATATATATATATATATATATATATATATATATATACCCTTCACTTGACAGAGTTGAGCACGGCGCCACCACTCAGCTGAAAATGACGCTGCGCTACTCAAGAATCGCAGCAGACTATCGCTGATATGCAGTGACTTGCCGCGCCTAAGGATAGCGCTCCCATCGGCTTTCTGAAGTGAAGGCGAAGCGTTGAGTGAAGGGAGGTTCTAGAATACGGGGTTTTTAAATTAAGGTTTTTAAAGCATCAGGTAAATTTATGAAGCAGTGGCAGAAAGATTGCGACGCAAATATCCAAAGATACGATTAGCATTGCTAATAATGTTTTCATGCTGCACTCTCCAACACAAGAAATATGCGATACGAACACCTAAGTAATTTCAAGAAGCAATATTTTTAGGGTTCACGTTAATAAAGATAATATTTAGAAGAATCAAAGTATAGTTCTTGTAGCCTCCAACACAAAGATTCTTCTAAATATTATCTTTATTAACGTGAACCTTAACTAACTATCTTCTAGGTCTCGCAAAACTCCGGCAATTTGTAAATGGCAAATAGCAGACCTCAACGTGGGAGAATGAAGTGGATTGCGACTACATAAATTGCAGCAGAAAGATACATTCAGGCACATTTATTGGAGAAATGCATGTGGGCTTCGCTGTCAATTTGTGCTAGAATTAGAGGGGGGGAGGGAGACAGTTATGGATAATAATATTTGAAAATCGAAACCTCTGCTTTCACTCAATTTTGTGATATCCTTTTGCTGAAGATATCTCAGCTGTCCAAAAACACGGTCGTGGTATTCGGAAGACCCAGTCAGATCAATAATTGCTTATAAGCAGTTTGTTAGGCAATTTTTGCCATACGTATCTGGGCGGCCGTACAATGGATGCTCCTTTTAGTAAAAAAAAAAAAAAACGCTACCACGAGGTTTGTCGACTTGATGTCGGTAGATTCAAGTGATTCATGTGTACAAACTTTCGAGTTTCGAAATACCCCATTTTTGCTGGAGACATCCTCATACGTTATACACAAGTATTAGAAAAACAAAAACAAAGTAACACGTTCCTGTTGCAAAGAACTGACTGGCTAGCACTAAGAGAAAGCACTGCCTTTTCAATTCTCGGAGTTTTCTTGAATTGGTTTGCAGTGATTATTCTGAAACTTTTCCCACAGGACAGGGATTTTAAAACGGCGCCTCAAGACGCTGCCGTGAAATTAGCTTGGTATCGCCAACAAGAAGTTTTGAAAAAAACATTCGTGAGTCTTTCATTACATCCTCTACCAACACATCTTTACTGACAATACAAGTTAGAAACGTGCACAGTTTCAGTCGAAAGTTAAAAAAAAAAACTAGCATGCTGGGTCTTCTTCCTGTTCTGTTCTGGCATAGAACTCTCGCGCGTCTTCAATGGTGTGGTCGCTGCCTTATGTATTGTATAGAAGCGCTGTACTTCAGCGAATGAATTCGGTGAAGGAACATTCGTAGAGCACTCGCGCATTTCTTCAGATGAGAACAGCCTGCTCCAGAGTCTTTGCCATTTAATTTCTAATAATAGTCTACGTTGTAGAAACGTAATCAATTCATGAATGAATACGTTATATGTACACCCTCAAAAAACTAGCGAGAGAAATCAGTCTGATGAGGTAGCTTAATTTTGCAAGATAGAAGGCTACACTTCACCACCTATTTCGATCCATACTCCAGAAGGACCGTGGTGCACCAGCTTTCTTCGATTATGTGATTACGTCGCGCACGCATCGAAAGTCAATTCGGCAGGACACGATAGCTGATGACGCTGCGCGTTTGTCTTATAGTATGACGCAAAAGAAAGCTCCGCATTAGCTCTATCACAGATTTTGCGGAAAGCTGTGATGGAGGAGGTTGATGTCTTCTTACAATTTGCATTTTTGTAACAGATTCATTCGATAAATTGATTTCTTTTATAGCACGGATCTTTTAAATTGTGTCATTTTTAGAAAACCTTTCATTGAGGCAGAATATACGTGCTAAGTGTTCCACGATAGATTGGCTGTTATGAGGTCTGAAATTCTAGGTCAACGACCTTTATCAAAAACCCTTTGCCCGCTGTGTCCGGTCATATCTAATGACATCCTCTTTCTGGAAACATTGATCCCACTTCGCTTTCCAGCCGCCAAGCAGCCACATCTTGTGTACAATCAAATTATGAATTCATGCATGGCTAGGTGCTGTGGGCGTACGCGTCGAAAAATTTTAGTATATTCAGAATATTGCTGTGCCCTCTGCAATAGATTTTTTTATAAACCACGTGACCAGTCCGGACTCCAAATTTAATCAACGCTAAAATCTGATTTATCAAAGCTTTAAAGTATATTGCCATGCGTGACACGTGTACCTGAACACGCTCGAGATAGGATAATTAGCTTGCTCTGTGAGCAAGTGGTTAAGCACGTTCAGCGACGTGCCTGTGTACTTAACTAGACAAAAAGATAGAATGTCGTCATTCGACAGTTCTGTGAGCTAGTAATGTCGAACTCTTGTCCTAAAACATTTAGTGAATGCATGTTCACGCCTTGACGCGGTGCTCTAGTGGTTAAGGTATTCGGCTGCTGACCCGCAGGTCGCGGGGTCGAATCCCGGCGGCGGCGGCTGCATTTTGGATGACGGCGGAAATGTTGTAGGCCCGTTTGCTTGAACTTGGATGCACGTTATAGAACCCCAGGTGGTCGAAATTTCCGGAGCCCCTCACTACGGCGTCTCTCGTATTCATGTGGTGGTTTTGGGACGTTAAGCTCCACATATCAATCGAATGCATGTTCACTCTAAGTAGCACGCCACTTGTCTTTTCAAATAATTTGGTACAATGCTGACCTAACACGTTACAAGCTATAGCTTTATCTACATGACAGCTACCCTGTCAAAATGTCCCGCTCAACGCGTGCGATCTATTACCTCGTGACTCGTCCGCTTTTCCAATCCACCATCGTCCACCTTATTGATCCTTATTCCACCCGAGATGGTGTGTTTAGTTTTGTAGATGACGCAATGCATTGGGTAACTGAGCGTTTGCTGTTGCTTTAAAGAACGAAAGAAGCACACAGGTTCACTTGTCCTCAAATCGAAGCTAAAGAGATAACTATAGCATGACGCGAGCAGACAAGTGGTGCTCGCCACGTACGGAGCTCTCGGCCTGCATCGAACAAAACTGAGCACCACATGCCTCGACAGCCCACAAGGCAGTGAAAGCCCTGCTGTGTTTCCTGAGAAAGACAGGCTTGTGTGAACGCCTCTGACATGCGGTAGAGTTCTGCACGCTGCGGTGAAATAGCTGTCAGTCTCTCCCCCCCCCCCCTTTCGTTTTCTTTTGCCTCTCTTTCCTCTTTCTCATCTTTCTCGTCCCCTTCCCTAATCCCCCAGTGTAGGGTAGCCAACCGGATTTCTTTCTGGTTAACCTCCCTGCCTTCTCCCTTTTGTTGCTCCCTCCTCCTCCCTCCTGTTCCCGAACAGCGGCGGCGCGCATATCAAGCGTGCCCTTTCAGCACTGTTGGACTTTGTAGACAAAAGCGGACTGCGCAAGCGAATTTCGAGAATTCACGCCCCGCGATTTTGATAGACGATGTGTGCGTCCCCCCCTTCCTTTTTGGTCTCTTCGCTAGCTCTCTTCTTCCCTTTTCCTCTCTCCACTGCAGTCTATAACCTCCCCCCCATTCCTCTTTCCCTGTGAACCACTGCTGAGGTGTTGCGCTTAGTTGCAGACAGTTGTGGAGTTCACTTTTCTTTTCTTTTCCGATTTTAGGAACCACTACCCCCCCTCCCACCCAATAGCATGCTAAAAGTGATCATGGAGAAACATCAAGCCTGTTACATTTGAGGGGAAATTGAAAGTAAAGTTCTTACCGAATGTTATCAGCAGTTTTCTGATTTCCACAGTTCAGGTGCGGGCTAACCTGTTATTTTGTTCCTCAGTGCAACAAAAACACATATACATAGTACACCACTTAACGTTACCCCGTGTGAAAGCCTTGACGGGTAATCGCCGTTATTGGAAGAACTATAAATCATATACCTGCTGTCTTGAGAGACTGTTAAAACTTTGTTACAGACGTTTCGTAAACTTGTTGCGGGCCATTACTGTAGCCATTAATTATGTACTAAAGATGTCTGAGTAATTATTGTGATGAACGATGCTTTAACGAAGCGAACCATACAAATGACGCAAAGCCCGGGAATTCCGGCGTGACTGATGTGCTTTGTTTGATACACTGCTGAGATTATCGTTACCGCCCGGATTAAGTCGTAGATGTTTGAAAGTGAAGTCGCTGTACGCGGCCCGAACTAATTTGTCAGGTGTCTCGTTAACTTCAAGGCGTTAATTTCCACCTGTACCGAACGTACAGCTCGTGCTTCACACGTTGATTAATGGGCAGCGTAATACAACCACTGCTCATTTCCTGTACGGACAGTTGATCAAGATAATGAAATTTCATTACATTGACGCTGTTAACTTTTACACGTTAGCGTGCTGTACTAAAGAGAAATATAACCGTGGATACATTGGTGCAAGGAGCAAACGAACTGGCTCTGACGTGACTTTGCTGTTCCTACGCAATTATAGATAGATAGATAGATAGATAGATAGATAGATAGATAGATAGATAGATAGATAGATAGATGGATAGATAGTTATAAACAAAAAGAGAAAGCAAGAAATAAGGAGGGAAAAAGAAAGAAAGAAAGAAAGAAAGATAGATAGATAGATAGATAGATAGATAGATAGATAGATAGATAGATAGATAGATAGATAGATAAATGAGAAGAGAGCTACTTCTTTCTCTGTGTTTACTCAGGGAACGACTCAGCGAGACATCTTGTTTTCGAAAAATTGGCCATCTGTGCTATTTTAATGCCCAGTTTCATGTCCTTACATATACTGCGTAAGCCCTCTACGGTGAAAGGTGGCCGTTCGAACACAAACCCATAGGGCAGTGCAAGGTTGCCAATTCGGCTACTTTTTTAAGCCAGTGACGACAGAAAAGTAGACACATTGGCCTACTTCTTGACTACTTTATCTCATCCTCGATTAGAGCCAAGGAAGTTAAAAAAAATTAGAGCCATGTTTAGAATGCAGTGAAACCGCAAGCGTTGGCGTTCGAGTATGGGATGCCGAAACAGTGGCCAAGCTGTGTTTCCTGTTTCCGAAATTGCGTTTGTCCTCTGCAGTATGCAGCAGAAAAAGCTTTCGGGTGCGTCACTGCAATTCAGGGAAAACTGTCGCATGGGGTTTGAACGTTCGCGCCATTTACAGCTGAGCGAGACTACGAAGCGAAGATGAAAGTGAACAGGACAATCGATAGTATTCCGTATACCGCATCAATGGCGCTCTGTACAAATGGGAAATCGGGTGTCCAACAAACTGTTCGTGGCACCTCATAGAAGTAGGTGCGCACTGTCACTAAATAATATTGACTGCATGAACAACATCATAAAGCAAGAATAAAAGAAAAAAAAGTTAATTGTGAGTACCATGTGTAGCCTAAGTCTGCTGCACGTGCTACGCAGTGGCGGTGCGCGTGACCCACTTCCGTGACGGAAATACGTCATCATTGGTTTGGTGGACCCGAGATGAAACGCTTTCACGTTAAAAAGCCGTGGCAGTAAAAATTTCGCTTGGAACATCTTCCCACGAATTGGATGCGTGGTTTCAGCAATGCAGAGCTTGTGTGATCGGATGCGTTTTTGTTTATGTGTAAGAACATTCGCAGTTCATGCTAATAAACGTTGTATGTTGTGCCTGAAGACGTTGCGCTCTATGCATTGCACTCTTTGACTTTTGTTGTAATTGCCCGTTGTCGTTTGTGAATTTTCAGTAGGCTAATCACCCCGAGGCACAGCCCCGGGGTGATTCATAGGGAACAAAGCTCATCATAGGAGACCATATTCACAGTATAAATGCTGAATGGTGGAAGTTTACACCCTAAATGCGCTTGTACTCAGAGAAGAGTTAATTTTCCGATCCGCACACTTTCTACGTGTATTGTTTGTATGGAAGAAGGTCCGTTCACGGTTGTGAGAAGGGGAAGTGGGTAGCGTTGGTTTGTGGCTTTTTGTCCAGCTACGAAAACTTCGCGAAGCTTGACAAAGTCAGGTATTACAGTCAGAACAAAATATTGAAAATTCTGTGAACTATGTTTATTACATAACTGAGGACGCTTTGCGCTAGCAGGTAAACAAACGTGTTAGTCGCAGCAGCAGCATAAGTTTCGTCTATGGCCGGTTGGGCTCTTTATCATCAGCTGCTGCTACCAGCATTGCCCGTAATGTATGCTTCTATTGTACCACGCAAAAGGGTGCAATGTAAGAAGCGTATGAGGAAACCCAAAATTCTTTATCTACACGCATGTCCGTTTTGACGTGTGTGGCTGCAATAATGATATTAACAACAACCAACATTACCTGGCACAAGAGATCTCAGATATAGCAATGTAACTGGATCGTTTTTGTATGTTTTCCTTGTTACAGCCAGCTTTTTAGTAGGTGCTCAATTAAGAATGTTCTCAAACCACGATAACATTACTTGTCATGCCTCTAATATCAGAGGCTTCTCAAGTGTTCCCCATTTCACCTGGTTTCTCGTGGTCTCCGTTATCTGACCTTTTTTGGCCACACGAAGAATTTTTGTGATTACGCGATCACGTGATGCCATGTTGCGTTTCGTTATTGTGACACCATGACCTCTTCGTGACAGCTTTAGCATCGGGTGATTTGTAACATCGTGAGAGCATCCCATAACGAGACGCCATGAAGCCGCAAACGACTACGTGACTTTTCTAGTAGCTTGCGTGCACTCCACTAGCCACTTTACACGTTTCATGAGGCATTTGAGCCTTTCGCCTTGTGTGATAAAACTACAAGGTGATGTGTTTAGTAAAATGTATTGCCATAGACCTCCATAACATTTCAACAGAACACATATTTATAAAAAGTGTTTAACGATGTCGAGTACTTCGTACGCAACTATGGGAGAGCAGTGCACCGTCCCTTGCTAAAAAACAGCCTACATTCTCAGACAGAGAAAATGTGTTTAGAAAGAGTGGTAGACGATTTAGAGTACTTGGTACTCTACTATGGGAGAGCAAAAAGCCGTCCCGTGGGCTTCACCTGCGGTGATTAGCCATTTTACAAGTGCTGGAGTGCTATGAGGCTTTATTCTATACAAATATTTCCATTTTGGTTGACGACAACCTCCCTTTAAACACAAGTGGTGATGCGCTAAGCTATCGAATTGGTTATGCCATTTTCCAAAATTTAGAATAACTGAGAAGGTACACCAAGGTAAATATTCAGGTGCAATCGAACCTTTATCTTATACGCAGGATGGAAACACACAATTGACCTCAAAGTTTCGCTCCACGAACTCTGGCCAATGTCGTTTCATTCATCGATATTCGCGAAGCAGGGCTCGTCGATTTAGTTAATGTTCAAAGATGTTCCATACAATACAGAGGGACGTTCAGTAGCTTTTATATGCGAAGAATGTCTATCTATCTATCTATCTATCTATCTATCTATCTATCTATCTATCTTCTATCTATCTATCTATCTATCTATCTATCTATCTATCTATCTATCTATCTATCTATCTATCTATCTATCTATCTATCTATCTATCTATCTATCTATCTATCTATCTATCTATCTATCTATCTATCTATCTATCTATCTATCTATCTATCTATCTATCTATCTATCTATCTATCTATCTATCTATCTATCTATCTATCTATCTATCTATCTATCTATCTATCTATCTATCTATCTATCTATCTATCTATCTATCTATCTATCTATCTATCTATCTATCTATCTATCTATCTATCTATCTATCTATCTATCTATCTATCTATCTATCTATCTATCTATCTATCTATCTATCTATCTATCTATCTATCTATCTATCTATCTATCTATCTATCTATCTAGCCGCCTACGACTTTTAGCTATGCTGGCCGTTTGGATAATGGTATCAATACGAAACTTGGTATGGCATAACATGACTGCATGACGAACATATTTGACTAGTGATAACATGAAAATAATTATATGAATGTCATGATTTACATTTCATGGTCGTGCTGCTCTTGCGGTGATTTCGTTCACATGACAAGTTGCAAAACTGGTATGCTGTGGCATGATTGCATGGCGAACACAAGCGACGGACCCTAACATGAAAATCATAACATGCATGTCATGTAACAACATGACTACATACCACGCTCATGATGCGCTCGCGGCCGTTTCACTAGCGCCACATTTACCAAATTTAGTATTACAGTACGTGAATGAATGATGAAGGTATGTGACTGGTACAAACATGATAATCACGAGATGCGTGTCATGTAACAACATGACGACATGCCACGCTCATGATGCGCTGGCGGCGTTTCGCTAGCTTCACTTATACCAAATCTGGTATTACGAGACATGAACGGTTGACGAAGGTAAGATACTGATGCAAACATGACAAGCATGAGATGCGTGTCATGTAAAAACATGACTACATGCCACTGTCAAGGCGCCAATACATTTCGACATGACGCGGTGCGCGTGCTCACCGGCGTTCATTTCGTCGCGTCACGCTGGCGTTGCCACATCAGGCGCCGATCCTGCCATACACAGTTTCTTAAAATTAACTAGAGGGCACTCTGTCGATGCGATCGTTAAGTGACCGTGGTAATGATGGGTAGTACAAACATTTGCCTAGTCTTCGTACTTGCAGGTGGCGAATCGTACTTGCGGCTTCGTTTATTGCTGTGTTTCGGTTCTGTTTGGAAAGAAAGATTCAACCCTTTGATCTTCGTGACCCGATTTGGAAGGGTAAGTCTAAAAGAATAAGGTGGTGGAGCACAACCACTGAAGATTTGCTGATTTTCGTTTCGAGAGAAAACAGCTTCAAGCTACACAACACACACGGAGCCAGAAAGCAGGCCAAAAGTACGAATATTAGACAAATGTGTGTACTACCCATCAATCCCATGCTCGCTGAAGTGCCGTGCGTTGCAAATCCCATATACACTAGCGCCAGAACTTCTCTAGTGTATATTAGGAAACTCTATGCTGCCATATACTCGCAGGCGCGTGCCGCGCTGCGTTGCTTTGCCGCATGCGCGTTTCAGCGCGTCCGGCATTTTTTCGTCACGAAATGAGGAAGACGCAGTGTTGTCTGGGTAACGCATCGGAGCGACATGCAGCATGTCGCATTTAGCGCTGGTTGCCGTCGCGCTGCGCCGACGGACGCTGGTCACGCCTAACGTCAGACTATAGAGTGCTAGCGTTTTGATAACGTAGCGTCGCTGTGCTCAGCGTGCGCGCGCGTCAATGTTACATTGAAGTATATTGGGCCCTTCATGATGCGCTCGCGGCCATTTTGCTAGCTCCACATATAGCGAATTTGGTGTTATGTGACGTCAATGGATGACAAAATAAATGACTGGTGCAAACATGATAATCCTGTCACGCGTGTGATGTGAAAACGTGACAACATACCACGTTCATAGCGTGCTCACGGCTGTTTCGCTAGCTCCACATATACTAAATTTTGTATCACGTGTCGTGAATAGATGACGAAGGTAAGCGACACATTCAAACATGATAATCATGACATGACAGTCATGTACGCCGTCATTTACCTCCACCTCGTAACGTTGTGCTAATTTTAAAGTGACCTGTCACCCTTCCTCATTCGTGTTTCGCAAATCATGGATTCCCACTGTACGCGGGATCTGGCAATTTTTCCACTCAGTACATATCGAGGATAACATCGACGTCGTCTCGTATAAATGCAGCTGCGCTTAAATTTGGAGTGTTAGTACTTCAGGAGATAGAAGTTGCAGTCTAAGAGTTCTTTTCAAATATCTACGACGCGCGGACGCAGCAACTGCAGCAATTCTCTGCAACTTGAAACGTAATTTTTGAGAGGCGAAGTGTCTTATGGTCGAGCTCAATCTGGTGTGTGGCGTTATCACCCTTTGGGCGCGTTCACACTTGGCCTCGAAGAGAGCGAAACCGGTGAAATCCTTCAGAAACTGGCTCGTTTGGCCGCCCAAGCGGCCGGAAAAGCACGCCGCAAGGCTGGCACGCAAGAGTCAATCCGAGACCGATTTTTCCGCCACGTGGAACCGGATCTGGCTTCCGCTTCACAGGCTTGGCTGCGCTAGAACAAACCACGCGACCTAACCAGCCGTCCGTAGATTCAACATGGCGGCACAGGCGTCGACGGTGGCTTGCATCGGCTCAAATCGCAAACTACCCGTGCAGTATGATGAAGCTTGATGACCTCAGTGAGGACGCGTTCATCGAGAGCCTGACTTGGATTACGATCGCCGAGAACTCTGGAAGTTGACGGTGCAGCGCTATCGAGTCGGCATGCCCCAACGTGTGTCACGTTTGTGTTAAGCCGGTTGAAACCGCGCCGCCACTTCGCTCGCTGGTTTCATTTCTGCTGGCGTATCTCCGTAAACAACGTTCGAAAAGGTGCGAGCTGTTTTTTTTTCTCACTACTTTTTGTCAATAACAAGAATACGAACTTCAGTTCTCAGAAAGCAGGCAAAACGGAAGGAATGGTCAAGGCAGCGACGGCAGCGGCGTCGGGATGGGGAAGAACGAATGTGAACAACATCGATATTCGCGGTCGTGGTTTTCGGGCCACTCTGGCGTTTTCATTTTCTCTTCACTTCCCAACTGTGAACGCGGCTTTACTGCGTTCGCGCGTCATCACCTTATCCTACGCTCCCCATCTTTCTGCTCTGCAACCATCCCCGGCTGGATCGCATGCGCGCATGCCTTGCAGCCGGGGATGTCTGGAGGTGCGCTCGAGACGCTCACATCGTTGACTTGGAGAGAAGGAATCGTCAGGCCAACGTAGGTCCGCGAGCTTTCAGCGTTCGGCAGCCGCAGCTCGGACACGTAGCCCGGGACGTATAGCAAGTCTGGCCAAGGTCAGACAACGAGACGGAGCCCTTTGTTCAGTGACCTTGATGATGGAGTTCTGCTGGCCACCACTACTACGCGCTGGACACATTCGCTCGCTGCCATTTCAGCTATGTGAACACTTTAGCAAGTGCACACTCTAGCGTGCACTTGCACACTTTATTGTGCAAGTGCACACTGCGCACACTTTAAAAAGTGTGCGCAGTGTCCCACTCCTGCCTTGCTATGAGTATGACACGATCGCATGGAATGTAGGTTATTAGGAATGGAAAGGTTATATATATAGGCTAGGCGCGCAGTCCTTAAAATGACGACACATTGCAGACTACCGATCGCAGCACCACAAGCGGATTGACCCTGTTTGGGTTTCACTTTTGATGCATTGACTCTGTGGCAGTTCCGAGCAACCACCTGTTTTAGTACACTCTAGCATTGCGTTCGCATTTCCTCACGATTCCCTTCGTTGAGGTGGGGGCATTTTTGAAGATGTCGTTTTGAACATTAAGAATGGTAGATTTCCCGTGCGAAACCTTGGAACTAGGAATTTACGTACAAATAGTCTGTCCTCGGCCTTTTGACAAAGGTGACAAGCACACTTGAGATTCACAGCAGCTTGGTGGAACAAATATCCCTTGGTGTGGACCAGCCTGGCTCTGCTGAAACTGACGCAGCTAGTTGGTCGTCGCGTCAACCGCAGCCCACAAGGCGTAGGATCAACGAGCTTTGGTGGGCGAGTTGAACACTCAAACGTTGCGGAGGCCGAATTAATTAGCTTATTTAACCTGTGTCTATAGGTGCGAAGGTATCAGCTTGTACCCGATCCTTCACCAAAAAAGTTAACCGCTACCCTTTCCTCGGTTAAAGATATGCACTTTTGTGCCCGCCTTGTCTGCTTTTTCAACGCAAATCAAACACATCCTACCACGTTGAGGATGATTCAACCTAAAATATTAACTATTTTAAACTTCGTTATCTCGAGCGAGACGTATGTTTTGTTTAGTTTTCGAAACAGTGTGGACATAAAAAGCGGCTGCAGTAACTTCGATCTTGAAACGCTTCCGCGCTTGGTAAGGTTCTGTAAAACGTGCTTATCTGGCCTCCCTGCTGTCCAGTGTTTCAGCTGGTGACGTTGCTTTTCCTAATGATTTTCAGCTTGACGTGTGGCAATATTTACATATCATTTGAATCAGCTTTTCTATTGTGCTGCAGTACTCGCGAATACGGCCAAGACGATGTCAAATTGATGGCGAGACTTTGCATACAAGTGCTATCGTGCGTCCTTTAAACCTTCACCATGTCACGTGGCACCGAAACGGTGAGGCTCCGAGCGAGCGCAGCTGCGAAGCCTCTCGGTAGCCTATCACGGGGCGTGACTTGGAGCGAGAGAGATCCAGGGACGAAAAATCAGAGCATATCCACTTAGTGAATGATGATTGGTGGGGCGCAGCGTTCGTCAGTCCGTCTGCGCTTTCGTCCGCCCATTCGTGCTTACTTCCGTCCGTCATGCGTTCATCCGTGCGTCCGTCCATGCATCCGTCCGTCCATCCGTGTGACCATCGGTGCATCCATCCTTCCATTCGTCCCACCAAGCGTCCATCTGTCCATCCGTCAGTTCATGCGTCTGTTCATGCGGCCGTCCCTCTGTCTGTCTGTCTGTCTGTCTGTCTGTCTGTCTGTCTGTCTGTCTGTCTGTCTGTCTGTCTGTCTGTCTGTCTGTCTGTCTGTCTGTCTGTCTGTCTGTCTGTCTGTCTGTCCGTCCGTTCATTCATTCATTCATTCATTCATACATTCATTCATTCATTCATTCATTCATTCATTCATTCATTCATTCATTCATCCATCCATGCATCCATCCGTCCATCCGTCCGTGCGTACGCTCGTCTGTCTGTGCGTCCGTTAGTCCGTCTGTCTATCTGTATGTCCCTCCGTCTGTCCGTCTATCTAGTGAACACTCCAACTACAACCATATCAGATCTTTTCATCATATATTCATCATATACAAGTGCCGCTATCCAGTGGACATTCTAAAGACCGCTCTTTCGGGTATGTGCCACCGTGCCACCAGTGGGTACATACAACAGCAGAGGAAGGAGAGACCCACACCCTAAGGAGCTTCGCCCCTAAGTCTAGCAGCTGCCGCTGCTGCGCCCGAGGTGGCATGGTTGTACGCAGAAGTGTTTTCGGGGGGGGGGGGGGGGGGGTACCACCTCCCTGATTTAAAGTGGGGGCAGAGCAAGCAAACGGTCATTTAGCGCTATGTTTCGGGGTGGGGGGTATGGGCCCGGAGTGCCACCCCTGGCTATGCCCCTGCGAAGTGACCCAAGTGTATTCTATTTTTCTAGCTCCCGTCTTTACTCGTGCAGCTCATTATTTTGCCAGGAAAACTGGTCGGGGTTACATTGCATTGGCGCTTTGGTGACTCAAGGCCATTGTGACGCGATGAATGACATTAGAGGCATATTTAACGAAGCTCTTGCTCCAAACTGCCTTACATGCAAAATTATTCGAACGGGTATTTCTCTTGAAGAAAATGGGAACTTAATATTGAGATACAGTTGTCTAATAGCCCTTCAGTATTCATGATCTCGATCACCTGATCTAAGCGACATTGATATCTGATTATTTGATCGAAGTGGTCGTATATATACCTATATGACACCAGTGTTCTGGGAGCGCTCTACTATGCATATTAGATAGAAGTTTCCTGTGTCAACATTCGCACGCCAGGCGGCAAGATTTGACAGCTTTTCTAAGAATAGCAACACGGTAATGAGAGAAAGATGTCTTACTTCAACTCAATATAAATCAGTGGTTCCCACTGAGAATATGAACACTATACCACTCGCAAATCGATTATAACGTTACCAGCACGCAATTTGTGACAAATAATTGCTACCGCAACATTATGCGATCAAGTACAGGCACTGATGCAAGACTATGTTCATCGATGATGCACTTAGCAAACACTGGAGCACTAAACGACAAAGTGGAGTTCAATTTTCCTTGGTGATGTTATTGTTACGGTGCACATCCGCTGCCCGAAAGCTAGCATGTTCAATCTCGGCGGGGGGGGGGGGGGCAGTCACGTTTCGATGCAGGCGAATTTCTACATGTATCTGTACTGTGTGATGTGAATGCATGGGAAGAATATCATGTAGTCATAAATCCCGTACGTACTGCGTGTCTGGTAATATTATCATGAATTGGGCACTTGATACTTTAGGTGTGTTCACATAAATAATATGCAATATGAACATTGTACAAGATGAAATGAACGCACACACACACAAACAACAGCCCACCGAGGCCTACGGAGCCAGCAGCAGCGCACTTGGACAACAAATGCAACATCGCGAAACGGAGTTACAACACGAAAACAATGATTACGCAAAGAGTAAAAGTAGCCAGGACAGAAAGAACGGAATGAAAGCGAAGCCCACGTTGCTCCTAAGTTCTCTCGTATTCCTACGACAGGCAGCTGCAGGAGCCGCAGCCAATATGTTGCAAGTGAGCATACAGCTGCAAATGGGGCCAGAGGTGCCCCGAGATAAAAACGGAAACGAGCTTTTCCTCCCGAATCTGCCTCTCCTCTGGGGGGGAATCTTCTTCTGACGGCGACGGTCCGTTCTTGCATTCGCGGTAATCACGGCACTTAGGCACGGCGATCAAGGACCACTGATGGGATTTCGCTGGCCCTTCGATCGCGTTGTGCCTTGGAACAACACGCGAAGAAGCAAGAAAATGTGTGCGCAGTTTTGAAGATGAAGACTAAGGTGACAAAGCTTCACTAACATGCCTGTACCTTGGTTCTGGCGAAGCATACGAACATTCACGTACAGGTGGGAGGTGGGGGGGGGGGGCAGAATCAAATGTTGTCAGGCCACTATTCCATGTATTTATATGACAGTGTGTCCGGGAAACATTTGACCAGGACTGTATATGGCTGTAACCACTGAAACATCAATGGGGTAGACTGTAGGGATAAATAAAAAGAAAGCTAGAAAGTGTAAGAATGTCGACATGATGGACTTTACGTTTACTTACCGATCAAAATGGAGGAGAAACAGAGGTTTCTACCTGGTAGCAAGTGTTTTGTTAGCTGAGGCCTATGACTCTTTACGGAGCCTTCATGGCGTGACCTGTAGCTAGCAGTAGCATGCTAAGTTATATAGCTTCAGCGAATGCTAACAAAAGACGCTTCTTTGATGTACTGTAAGACTACCTCGTATTTGTTACATCAGTTTCTAGAACAGTTTTGAACATTCAATTTTCTCATTGAGTGATGAAAATTAAGCCACCATGCTGAAATTCAGTGAGTTGAAGAATGCTTCACGTTTTCCTGAAATCGTTTCGCTCAGGGTCACCAATCACGTATCCTAATTATTCCTCCTTTAGCGGTATAAACGTCTTCCGTGTGAAAGTGGCAATAACAATATGCCCTTTCATGCTGGAAAACGTATCATAAGCTATTTTTATAGCTAAACAAATCCATAATTTCAAAACAGGTTCCAAGATAATCTTTGTTCAAAACTATATTTTTACATATTCTCGTAATTTAGAATCAGTTTTAACCTAATTTACAGCGCAGTTGCCTGGGCTCTTTTTTTTTTGAAGTACACAAGAAGTGTATTTGTTTTGAGCTGAACCATACTGAATAAATCATTTCAACCAAGTTATACCGCAGCACACGTATGATTTCTGGCTAACATGTGCTGAGAGTGATTCTCCACAGCTGACGTGAAATTCGCGAATACAATCCCAGCCGTAGTCGGGGTATATGAATGGAGGTGACGTGATAGAGGTTGATCTGCTTAAGTTGCGTTGCTCTTTAAAGAGCATTTGATAATAAAAATAGCCGGAATGCTCCGCTACGGCATGTTTCCTAACAATATTAAGGTTGTGGCATGTAAGTATTCAGAAAAATATTTATATTAGCGCGATTTTTTACAACGTCTTCAGCATAGGAATATCGCTTACGATATTGGGACCATAATATCTCTGGGCGTCGTTCTGTCGACGGTCAGCTTCCAAGTCCGCAGGGCCTCTTTCTTTCAAAATTGAAAGGTGCACTTCAAATTATAAATCAACGCTTTGTCTAAGCGAAGTTCAGTGTTCAGTTATCTTCTATAGCTTGAGTTTGCCTGAGAGGGCATTTGTCAGCTGCTTATGAGTGGGCACTCTCAGCTTAACCCATACATGCCTAAAGTCCCACATGGCAGACACTCCTTCGATATTCTTAAAATTGCTACTTGCTTACCTGCAAGAGGCACCGCCTACAGCACATCAAGCATGTCTGCGTCAAAACGTGCGCTAGTCTACGTATTTCTAGCTCTTGCCAATGTCCCTTATGAACTTCTTCTTACAGGTCCACGCGTGATTTGTACGACAGATGTGAAAGAACGGAAGAAAAGAAGTTGTTAACATTTCTTTGTTTTCAATTCAAAGACTCTTGTTTGAGCAGGTCATAGAAGGTGAAAAATTAACTGAGACCAGTGGCGCTGGTCAAACTTTGATAGGTTTATAGTTACTCTTCGCGGGTAACTCAGCCACTTTGTTTCAAGGATATTGGCCAAATAAGCTGTCGGAGGGAAGACGCGTGGGAAATTTGACAGTGGTGGTGACTGACGCAAAAAGTGGCGATGAAAACGACACCCACATTAATCAGTCATTTGGAACTGTCTTTTGAGCGGGAATTTTGAACGTGGACATGCGTTTCTTGTCAAGTGACATCGATGATGATAGTGAGTAGGCCAAACAAATTCATATGCCACGACCAGTCGACTTATGAAACCGCGAAACTTCACCCCCTTTCAATGCAAAAAGTGCTGCCATATCCACGAAGTGAATGATGATGAGTGGGCGAAGCTCCGGAGGTAAACCTGGTAAACCATGAATCCTCTGTACATTTTGCCCACTCGATTTTATTACATCGCTCCCCCTAGCGTACGTCGCCGCACTAAATCGAACGATTGCCTTCAACCAATGACACGCGTCATATGTGGCATCATTCCTATTTTACAAGATCTCGCGTCTTTCATCAACTACAAGTACCGCTTTCTAGTTTATAACATCTTGCATCTTTTCATCATCAGCTACAAGTACCACCATCTAGTAAACACTACAAGAACTAAACGAGAGGTGGCTACATGGATGGATGGATGGATATGGCTGTACCCTTTAGATCGGGCGGTGGCTAGCGCCACCAAGCCGTAATACCTAATCAACCAAAAAAAAGCAATAATTTTTTTCCTTAAACAAAAAGAGTTTGAGGATTCGTACTTTGCAGTGACGAGTTTAATTTTCACTCGTGCCTTGACTTTAGCCACCTATCAGATAACCTCCTTCTAGTTAAGTCTACCCGCTTAAAGTTTATTTTGCCCTCCCGGTCCCTAAGCCCCAGTGCACTGAAAAACTCTGCGCCATCATCCTGAACTATAGGGTGAAGCCCTTTACAGAACATTATCAAGTGTTCGGCAGTTTCTTCTTCTTTTCCACACGCACTGCATACTGTGTCTACCCCTTCGTATTTGGCCCGATATGTCCTGGTTCGCAGTACTCCCGTCCTGGCCTCAAACAGTAGAGAACTACCCCGAGTATTATCATAGATCCTTTCCTTGGCAATTTCCTGCTTAAACGTTCGATAGATCTCTAGTGCGGACTTCTTTATCATGCCCATTCTCCACATGTTAGTCTCCGTTTCCTTCACTTTCTTCTTAACCGATAGCTCTTTTTGGTTTGGCCACCTGCTGTTTTCTAAGTATTTACCAATCAACTTCCTGGTTCGCTTCCTCCATTTTGTATCGACGTTCTTCATGTACAAGTAGCTGAAAACCTTCCTAACCCAACGCTCTTCCCCCATTTCTCTCAATCGCTTCTCAAATTTTATCTTGCTGCTAGCTTCCCTGCCCTTAAATGATGTCCATCCCATATCACCTTGTACTCCCTGATTTGGTGTATTCCCGTGAGCTCCTAAAGCAAGCCTACCTGATCAACAGTCAAGTGTTGCTGTACTTGTACATACAGGAGACGGTACCGCCATCTAGTGAACACTGCAAGAACTAAACTAGAGGTGGCTACATACAGGGGACGGTACCGCCATCTAGTGAACACTGCAAGAACTAAACTAGAGGTGGCTACATACAGGGGACGCACAGCCCACGCCCTAAGGAGCTTCGCCCCTAAAAAATTGGCAGAACCCACGTACAGTAGGAGTCGGTGATATGCGAAACACGAATGAGAAATGTTGATATGCCACTTTAAGATTAGCACAATGTTACGAGGTGGAGGTAAATGATGCTGTACCTGACTTCCGTGTCATGGTTATCATGTTTGGATGTGTCGTTTACCTTCGTCATCTATTCATGTCACGTGATACCAAATTTAGTATATGTGGAGCTAGCAAATAGGCCACGAGCACGCTACGAACGTGGTATGTTGTCATGTTCCTACATAACACGCGTGTCAGGATTATCATGTTTGTACCAGTCATATATTTTGTCATCCATTGACGTCACGTAGCACCAAATTCGGTATATGCGGAGCTAGCAAAACGGCCGCGAGTGCATCATGGAGGGCCCAATATGCTCCAATGTAGCGTTGACGCGCGCGCATACTAGGCACTGCGACGCTACGTTAGGAAAACGCGAGCACTTCGTCTGACGCCAGGCGTGACCAGTGCCCGTCGGCGTGGCCTGATGGCAACCGGCACGATATGCGACATGCTGCATTTCGCGTCGATGCGTTACCCAGACAACACTGCGTCTCCCTCTTTTCGTGACGGAGGGACGCTGGACGCGCTGAAACGCGCATGCGTCAAAGCAACGCAGCGCGGTGCGCCTGCGAGTATATGGCAGGATCGGCGCCTCGCGTCGTAACGCCGGCGTGACGTGACGAAATGAACGCCGGCGAGCACGCGCAATGCGTCAAATGTATTGGTATCTTGACTGTGGCATGCAGTCATGTTCTCACATGACACGCATCTCATGATTATCATGTTTGCCCCAGTCACGTACCTTCGCCATCCATAGGAGTCGCGTAATACTGAGTTTGGTACATCTTAGATTGTGTTGTATCACTGTTAGATTGTGAAATCTCGTTTCTGGACGACACCTCATTGGTGGAACCTTCTCCCTAGTTGTCCCTTTCTCATCTTTCTGGTATATAATTTCTTCTCTGAATTAACTGAGTTTCAGTCTGCGTTTGTTTGTCTCTTCTCTTGTGTTTCGTTGGTTTGCGCTTCCAATTATTTCATTATGAGTTTGTACCAACTAGCCCGCCTGTCAACCCTTCTGTAGTCACCGGACACGCATCTCATGCTTATCATGTTTGCAGCAGTTACATACCTTCGTAAACCATTCACGTACCGTAATACCAAATTTGCTATATAAGACGCCAGTGAAACGGCCGCGAGCGCATCAGCAGCGTGGCATGTAGTCGTGTTGTTACATGACACGCATGTCTTGATTTTCATGTTAGGGTCTGTCGCTTGTGTTCACCATGCATACCTGTGCCCCGCCGCGGTGGTCTAGTGGCTAAGGTACTCGGCTGCTGACCCGCATGGCGCGGGTTCGAATCCCGGCTGCGGCGGCTGCATTTCCGATGGAGGCGGAAATGTTGTAGGCCCGTGTGCTCAGATTTGGGTGCACGTTAAAGAACCCCAGGTGGTCGAAATTTCCGGAGCCCTCCACTACGGCGTCTCTCATAATCATGAACTGGTTTTGGGACGTTAAACCCCACATATCAATCAATCAACCATGCATACCTGTCATACCATACCAGTTTTGCGGCATGCCATGGGAACGAAACCACCGCAAGAGCTGCAGGACCATGAAATGTAAATTAGACATGACATGCATGTGATTATTTGTATGTTATGACTAGTCAAATATGTTATTCATACAGTCATGTTATGCCATACCAAGTTTGGTATTGATACCATTATCGATACGACCAGGACAGCTAAAAGTCGTAGGCGGCTAGATAGATAGATGGATGGATAGATAGATAGATAGATAGATAGATAGATAGATAGATAGATAGATAGATAGATAGATAGATAGATACGTCAATGTCGAAGTTCGCTAAGAAATGCTTCGCATTTAAAAGGCCACAAAATTGTCTTTCAGTGGTCACCCGGTCAGTGTGGTATAAGCGGAAACGATTCCGCCGATCATGCTGCTGGCGTCTCACATCGGGAAGCCAACAGCGTTCCAGTCACGCATTCAAGGGTGGAGGCTGTGAGGCAGATTTGTCATCTGGCCCGCAGTCTCACCCTGACCGAGTGGAACGCACAAAGCATATGACGTGAACTTGACGCTTCACTACAACTCCAGCCTGCACCCGGCCTACATCGACGTGAAGCTTCGCTTCTCTATCGCCTTTGGCTGGGAGTTGCTTTCACAGCCTCGTAAATCGGAGGAACTGAGTGTGTGGCATGCGATGTTTGTGGCACCGATGAAAATATCGAACACCTGCTGTGCACTGTCCTCGATTTGCACCAGAAAGACAAGTACTTGCCAACGCTTTGTGGTGCCTGGAAGATCGGCTACATTCTGTGCAGCTGCTGGTGCAGCGCCGTCCACATCTCTTGACAGCCCACAGGGCAGTGAAAGTCCTCTTGGGTTTTCAAATGCGAAGCATTTTTTTAGTGAACTTCGGCGACATAGAGCGTATCTATCTATCTAGCCACTTACGACTTTTAGCTCTCCTGGCCGTTTCGATAATGGTATCGATGCTAAACTTGGTATGGCGTAACATGACTGTACGAAGAACACATTTGTCTAGTCATAACATAAAAATCATGGCATGCATGCCATGAAAGTCATGATTTACATATAATGATCCCGCAGCTCTTGAAGTGGTTTCATTCACGTGGCATGTTGATAAACTGGTATTGTATGATATGATTGCATGGCGAACACAAGCGACAGACCCTAAGTTGAAAATCAATACAATCGATCGATATGTGGGGTTTAACATCCCAAAACCACTATATGATTATGAGAGACGCCGTAGTGGAGGGCTTCAGAAATTTAGACCACCTGGGTTTCTTTAACGTGCACCCAAATCTGAGAACACGGACCTACAACATTTCCGCCTCCATCGGAAATGCAGCCGCCGCAGCCGGGATTTAAACCCACGCCTTGCGGGCCAACAGCCGAGTACCTTAGCCACTAGACCACCACGGCGGGCGAAAATCATTACATGCGTGTCATGTACCAACATGGCTGCATGCCACGCTCATGATGCACTGGCGGCCGTTTCGCTAGCTTCACTTATACTAAATTTGGTAATACGGGACGTGAATGGATGACGAAGGTATGATACTGGTGCAAACTTGATAAACATGAGATGCGTGTCATGTAAAAACATGGCTACATGCTACGCTCATTATGTGCTCGCGGCCGTTTTGCTAGCTTCACATGTGCCAAACTTGGCATTACGTGACGCGAATGGACGACATATGTATATTGCACATCCAAACATGATAGTCAGGACATGTGTGTCATGTAACAACATGACTACATGCCACACTGATGATGCACTCGCAGTCGTTTCGCTAGCTTCACATATGAAATTTTGGTAATATGTGACGCCAATGAATGACGAAGGTATGTGACTGGTGCAAACATGATAATTATTAGATGTGTGTCATGTGAGAACATGACCACATGCCAGTATCAAGGCGCCAATACATTTCGACGTTAAGAGGTGCGCGTGCTGGCCGCCGTTCATTTCGTGGCGTCATGCCGGCGTTGCCATACTAGGCGCCGGTCCTGCCGTATAATCGCAGGCGCGTGCCGCGCTGCGTCGCTTTGACGCATGCGCGTCTCAGCGCGTCCGACGTCACTCCGTCATGAAATGAGTGAGGCGCAGTGTTGTTTGTGTAACGCTTCGGTGCGAAATGCAGCATGTCGCATTACACGCCGGTTGCCGTCGGGCCGCGCTGACGGACGCTGGTCGCACCTGGAGTCAGACTTTAGATTGCTCGCGTTTTGTTAACGTAACGTCGCTGTGCCCAGCGTGAACGCCCGTTACGCTACACTGGAGTATATTGGGCTCTTCATGATGCACTCGCGGCCGTTTTGCTAGCTCCACATATACCGAATTTATTGTTACGTGACGT
This sequence comes from Rhipicephalus microplus, assembly GCF_013339725.1. Classification (NCBI taxonomy): domain Eukaryota; kingdom Metazoa; phylum Arthropoda; class Arachnida; order Ixodida; family Ixodidae; genus Rhipicephalus; species Rhipicephalus microplus. Next base: position 122,553,710 of record NC_051167.1, read on the forward strand.
CAATGGATGACAAAATATATTACTGGTGCAAACATGATAATCCTGACACGCGTGTGATGTAATAACATGACAACATAGCACGCTTATAGCGTTCTCGCGGCAGTTTCGCTAGCTCCAAATATACTTAATTTGGTTTTACGTGACGTAAATAGATGACAATAGATGGCAAACGAGACATTGCAACATGTATTCATGGCACAGAAGTCATATACGGCATCATTTACCTCCACATCGTAACATTGTGCTGATTTTTAAGTGACATATCAACATTTATCATTCGTGCTTCGCATATCATCGATTCCCACTGTACGTGGGATCTGCCAGTTTTTTTGAAGACGACAGGTTTGTGTGAACGTCTCTTACTTGTGTGGAGTTCTGCACGCTGCAGTGAAATTACTGTCTGTTTTCCCCCTTTCCCTTTCCTTCTATTCCTTCTTTTTCATCTTTCTTGTCCCCTTGCCTAATCTGCCAGTGTAGGGTAGTCAATCGGAGGTCTTTTTGTTCAACCTTCCTGCCTTTTCTCTTTGTCTACTTTCTTTCAGTAAGCTGGGCCACATCTTGTGAAGATGGTCACATCTTCTGAAGAAACCACACAACCTAGTGTTTTGTGTGCATTCCTTTTTAGGGACGAAGCTCCTTTAGGCGTGGGCTGTGCGTCCCCTGTATGTAGCCATTTCTCGTTTAGTTCTTGCAGTGCTCACTAGATGGCGGTACTTGTAGCTTAAGATGAATAGATGCGACATGTTATAAACTAGACGGCGGTACTTGTAGTTGATGATGAAAGATGTGAGATGTTATAAAAAAGGAATGATGTCACATGTGGTGCGTGTCATTGGTGGAAGGCAGTCGTTCGATTAAGTGTGGCGACGTACGCTAGGCGGAGCGTTGTAATAAAATCAAGTGGGCAAAATGTACGGAGGATTCATGGTTTACCAGGTTTACCTCCGGAGCTTCGCCCACTCATCATCATTCACTTCATGGATGTCACGGCACTTTTTTTGCAAATATCTGTAATCTAGCTCACTATATGATTGCACGTTGACTTGGGAAACAAACGTTTAAACAACCGATTATCAACTCGTTTTCGGCAAACATGCATGTGACCAGCCCACTCTCGAGAGCCGCATTTTTTGCACACAAGTTGGCGCCAGGTTTATTCTCCGCACTGCCACCACCACAACTGAAATCTTCAATTTTTAACAAACGTAGCTTGCATCGAAAGTACGTTCTAGATATTTAGCGCTTTTCCGTGTCATCATTCCCTTTTTTTTGAACAATTACGAGGTATTTTCTATTGTTTTTATTAGATGATTGGATACCAATTTGTTATTATTACTTTTATTCATCCGGTACTATTGTCTACATATTTAGCTCAAGTTGTCATGCACGTGGTGGTTGCCAGAGCTCTTGTACTCGACGTGAATACCAGGTTGAGAATGACAGCATTTATTTTTTCACCCCGCCATGCAACGTCTTAATGTCGTCGGCAGCTCTGCCAGCCGGGTGAAATGTTTAATGTTGAACTTAAAATCTCATTTCCCACTTCTATAACCACGTAGCCTTCTCTTCTTTCTCTGACGTTCTGAATGCGTTTCTTTAGAATTGTATGAAGATAAAAAAGATAAAAAATGCACGGTTTTTTCAATTATTCTTATTTTTTCTTACATTCGCATCTTACTCCAGTACCGTGATATAATTTTTTCGGATCACAATATATCGGACTCTCTTCATCGAATTTATACCTCTCACCTCACACCACTAAGTATATTTTTATTATAGGAATGATTTTTCTTTTGAGGGTGCATGACTTATATTGAAGCGCCAGTTGTTCCATGCATTTTATCATTACTTCTTCGCATCTCACTTTTCACTCCGCAACTAGACAGCAAATCTTTCTGTCTGGTCTCCTGTTTTAAAAGCGAGGCCACAAACTTGCAGTGAATTCTTGTCACTGAAAATATAATGTGCGGTGTGGGCTCTTTTGTTTGTGCGTACGTCAGAATATTAGAAAAGGTGTTGCTACGATGCGCCGTGAAATCATGTGTTATCAAATGTAACTGACGGAGAGTTACTCATGCGGTAGTGTAAGTGAAACGTGCACCCGGGGGAAGTGATGAGACTATTTTTGTGTGCTACTGCACAAACGTCAAACAAATTAGCCCCTCAAAAATCTTGACACGGTGAAGTAGTGGATATTACTTGTCAATTCTCGAGAATACGCTACCTTAGATTTAGTTTTTATATGTTACGTCATAGGCTCGGGCAATTATTTGATGCAAAATCTGGCGAAATACTTTAGGCAGCACGCTTAATATTACTGGTAACATTGGGCAAGCCAATTGTCAAACTCCCACATATTCGTGCTCATTCAATCTTTTTTTTACACTATGCAGCTCACCACAAAGGGATCAGCAGAGAAGAGACGAACATCCATCACTAGTGAAATACCATTGACAACCTGTGTAAATAATAAGGTATGCTACTTCAATCAAATTTCTCTATAATACAATCATTGCCGCTTACAGTAGACAGAGTGGCAGACATTTGCTCCACACCAACGGAAACATCCAACCGAACATAGAAACATAGTACTCTGGCTCAAAAAGCGGCACATTCTAGTTGAAAAAAGACTGTTCCGATATATTACTTACATGCTTCCCCAATACCTCACACGTTGTGTTTTCCACTGACCACACTTTATTGCAGGTAGTTGACATTAATATTGGTTTGAATTAGGAAATATGCTAATTTTGTCAAAAGCAAATACCTATATAGCATACTCTTAGCATGCGCTGTGATTACGTCATAAAAATAAAGCTCATGCACTGGCCATGCGTCACTTATACTTAGAGTATTTGGTAGCAAGGGTTGTCCCGAAGAATGAATCAAAGGAATAGACGCATTTATGCTTAATGTGCTCCATGGGTTCACCTGGTGCTATTGTTACGGCATTCTTTGTTGACCAATATATGGCAATATTTCTATCATATGTTTTTTAAGCATTGTAATTTGACTTTATATTTTGGGCTCTTGGATGCTTTATTCGAATATAAATGCTTAAGAGTGCTTCTTCATTAGATATTGTTCAATACTGTGTTAAATAATCCGCAGTAGTTGAGTGCTACTGTAAAGGGTACTCTGCCCCAATAAAGGTGAGCGTGAGGTGAAGCTACAAAAATTATCACTTTTGTTCGTTTTGGCGACATAACCCCCTCAGCAATTTCTCAAGGTATCTGTGGTCACATGGCACATATTAGTTTTTAAGACCCTCAGAGCTTAAAACTTGAAACGAATTGAGCAAAGTATGATAACTGCAGTGTTTATCAAAATGAACACATTCTACCAAATGTACTCCGAACGGCATCTACGTCATGGATTTGATTGTTCTGAACACAGATTTTTAAGCCCAGTTTTTATAGTTCTGGTTTTGTTCTTAGCATCATACGTAAAAACGCCGGCTCTGACGAGACTACAGAATAGCGAAACACATAGTTACATTAGAAAATTGCGTGACTCTGTGCACTGCTTTCCAATAAACATGCTCTCTCGATCGTGAGCTTGTCGGAGAAGAGCAGCTTCTGATACGGCAAAACAATACTTCATCAAGTTGAATTCATATTTCACATTGCCACATTTAAAAATTGTCTTGTTACAAATTCATAAGCTTCATTGTTACCAGTAGAAACGAAGCGTTGGGCTGCTAAGCACGCGGATAAAACAGCAATTTCAGGCATTGAGGAAGAAGATGGGTGGGGACATAGCGTGAATCGAAATCAAGGAAAGAACAAAATAATGAGTGGGCTGAAAGATAGAACAGCAGAAAAAAGGAGGAAATAAACTGACAAAGACATAAAAAATAAAGGAAAACAAAGGACTGCGGGCCGTTTACTCCAAGTCGCGCAAAGCTTGGCCCACCAAAGCACGGGTCCCGAGTCGCTCGTACTTGCCGTCAGCCGACACGCCTAGCTTTCAGATTGGGGGCTTTCTCTGCAGGAGTACGCACTCCTTTAGGAAGCGTCAAGACTAACTGGGAACAATCGGGCACATCCTAGCAATGTACTACAGAGCGGAAGTTGCGCACGATGTCCTTGTAGGTGGACACAGCTTAGTTACTGGGTGGTGAGGGTGCGGGTGGTGTGGTATCTGGCAGACAGACGACGTAATGTTTGATTGCTTTTTTTACCTTTCTTTGTTTTTTTCTGCATGTTTCTTTCTTTCTTTTTCGCATAAGTTCTCTGTTTCTCTTAGTATCTGCTTTTATAGAAGAGAAGCTGCTTAGGCCCACACTCCGCCATTGCTATCACCGCCGAGGCTCCCTACGACGGGCCAGTGCACCAATTGAAACAACGTGAACGTGATGCCGGTATATGGCTGGCGCGCAGATCGCGGAGATTATGCGCGTTGTCGTTTGCATCCTATTTTCAAAGAGCTTCGCTCATTAGTTGTATTCGTACAAGGGACAACTGCTTGTTTTTGTCTCTCTATTTCTCACTTTGTCATTGTTTCTGCGCTATGCTGGCTCTTTCTCTCTCTCTCTTTTTCGTCCTCCTGATCGCCACTTCACTTCTCACTCTCACTTTTTTTCTGTACTCCCATTCTACACTATACTATGTACGGCTATGCTATGCTTTGCTAGCATGCCTGGATAATTGAGTGATTTAGACGCTGACCCCACGATAGTGAACCCTTTTCTCAGCAAGAACGTTTTTTCTTTGGCTTCTCTTTTTCTGTCTATCTCTCTACTCGGTCTCCTTATTATTACAGGCCACGCCATGGTTGTCAGTAGTGGGTATGCTCAAATATTCCCGTTCACAATGAGGGATGGTTTTTGAGAAGGTTCACAGAATCTTCGGTGAACAGCTTTGCTGATAAAATGACTTGATAGATGATTGATTGTTAAAGTATAACATCAAGCAAGCACACGCCAAGCATCTTTTGCTTACATTTTCCCGGTGGGTAAGGGCACCTAGTTGATTTTTTCACGCAACACCTGATGCACCTATATATTTCTGTTTTCGCGAGGTCCGTCTAACCCGCACTTTATTGCGCTCTATTCGCATATTTTAGGAAATTATGAAAGTTAATATATTGAGCCTAATCTTTGAATGGGACAAACGCGACAGGAATGTGCATATGTGAATTATATATTAGCACCACCATCATTCAAAAGACGATTGTTGGGACGATGGTTGTATTGCCGTATTTACCATACAGGCGCGCAAACCAAAGGTGCACCGGACCACACGGTGAAGCAAATGATGAGGAGTATGGGGATATGCATGAACAGATAGTGATGAATAACTATACACTCTTAGTCAAATCCTGGCTAGACTACACGCCCGTAGGCAGGAAATCAAGTCAAATTATGGCCGCTTATAATCAGTTAGTTACGCGGCTCCGTAGCCGTGTCTCATAGTAACCGGCCCGATTCGAAGTGACCTTCAGTATAGACAGGACAAGGATTAGCCGGGATAAAATTTTTTCCTGGCTAGGTAGGACCTGTGGTTACGCGTGACATTTCCGTAGGTGTCCTGGCCCTGACGGGGTTGCGTGAAAAAGCAATATTTTAACGCATTTGAGAGCGGTTTCTCGCTGATAATGCGGTGGATATTACGACTTCAGGTAATTAGAAAACCATTAGTGTCCCAATCATCTACATCTGTGAGATTAACATGCAAACTACACCTGCATTAGAATCGAACTTGGAACCACATGCACGTGCAGCATATGTCTTACTCGTTGCACCAGAGCAACAGCGCATGAAGGGGAGTTTTTTTTTTTTACGGGCGTACATATTTTACAAGTGGCTTTTCGCAAGCCGTCGGCCGAACCTTGAAATTTTTTCTGCCATACGCATTTGTTTGCGCATGCACTTGATCAGCGAATAGTTTGTAGGGCTTCATGAACTCGAGACAACCACGGTGGGCGTTTTCGGCTTCGACTTCGGTTCGTGGTTCGCCGTTCCGCCAGAACAATTAACGCGTGTAGGTGTGTCGTTTTAGTGCTTTCACGTGAACCGCGGGTGTTTCGCTCAGCGAAATTCGCGGATGACGCTGTGTTCGGCTGTCAAAACCTGCGTATGTTTCTCGCACGTGCGTGTTCTGTGAGCAATTTCGCTTATTTGTGTCGCGAGATATACACGCGTGTCAGTGACAGCAGCCTATTCTCAGCTGCTTGAACGCAATGCACTTTCGCACGTAAGCGTTGCTTGGGTATTTTAGCGTGCCTACTCTAATATTCATATTTGGTACGCGCGAACTGCCGCGAGCTGCATTTTGGCGAATACTTATTTCCGCAATTTAGAATTTATGTTCACTGTTTCGCGATATAGAGTGGTTTTCACTCATTTTATGTCTTTAACTGATCCTATTTATGGGGAGTGGCTACTATTACATTTATTTAAAATCACACCGCTGTTCAAGCGAATGTTGAAACGCGAGCCGAGGTCAAGTATGACGTACACAAATTAGCGACGGACAGGTAGGTCTCCCTCCAAATAAATAACGCTTCTGCACATCTCTTTCGCGAACGTCGGCGTGCAGTTGGGGTCAAGAAATGGTGCAGAACAAACCTCTAATTTTTTATTTTACTGCATGCAAATGTTCTTTGGAAAATGGGGATTTTTATAGCTGGTACATTATCTCCACAGCAGTACACTGGTTGTCTCGGTCGTGGTTCACTGTTACAAATCCATGCTGGAATATGAGAACTGCACTTATTATTCAAAAGAGTGAGCTAACGTCGGTGGCATACGCTCTCCTGCTGACTTCTGCACCTGATTTCTGATATCTGTTATTGATGTTCAAGTTCATCATCAAATTACAAAACCACTAATCAAACATCAACCAACCGATTTTCAATATTGATCTTTCTCTGGCTCGCTCCCTTTCATTTGTTTCTTTTTTGCCATGCTTTATTAAAATCATCAGTTCAACTTGTTTTGTAGAAGACGAACATCAACACACATAGGCCAGTGATTGCCCCGCCGCGGTGGTCTAGCAGCTAAAGTACTCGGATGCTGACCCGCAGGTTGCGGGTTCGATTCCCGGCTGTGGCGGCTGCATTTCCCATGGAGGTGGAAATGTTGTAGGTCTGTGTGCTCAGATTTGGGTGCTCGTTAAAGAACCCCAGGTGGTCGAAATTTCCGGAGCCTTCCACTACGGCGTCTCTCACAATCATACGGTGGTTTTGGGACGTTAAACCCCACATATCAATCAATATGCCAGTGATTCAGTAAGCTGTCGTGCACGCACTAAAGCGCGGCCGCACCGCGAACACGCAACTACACAGCTTGCACGGTTTTCACCTCTGTTTTATATTTATTTTTTCCCTCCTTCACGCACGCGCGCCGGAGAACATGAGTGGGCGCGCGTATCAATTTCTCTTTCTCTCCCCCACCCCCTGCCACCCTCTCCCTTCACCGTTCATGATGCAGTCGTTGCGGACGATTCGGCTCCGCTTTGGCGCACCCTTTTGCTTCTCTCTAACGCACATCCACGTGTGGGGCTGCATACTCACTTAGGCCGCCTATCAGCGATTGCTATAGGCGGCATTTTTCAAATTTAAGGCCGCCTAAAAAGTGTCATGTATATCTATCATCGCCGGGCTCCCCACAGCCGTGATAATAGGCAGTACGTGGGAGCGCGCCGCCTATATGCCGCCTGTTATCCAGCACCTGTCTGAGAGTGTACGAAGACAGCGCTCATTTTATTTCATCTGGGCACTAAATTAACTCGATTATTCCATGTTTAAAATCGAATACCAACTGCAATGATAATGTGACACACTCTATAACTGTGCATAAAATGTGGGTTTAGGAGTCACCGATGTTTCGAGTGACCCGAGTTTACCGCTCATTACGCGTTCGCATTCTACAAGAGTACGCTGATGTGTGCAAGAAGAACGCACTCGGGTGCATTTGTAGAGTCCCCGCCTGGCTCAGTCGACAGAATGCTTTCCCATTCACGTGGTTCCCTTTTCTACAAAGCTCTGGCTTACGCAGCTGTCCCTGACAAGTTAGGTATTCTGGATGTGTTGGCTGGTTGGAGTAGGGTAGTGCAACGGGAGAATTGTCAACTGCACAGGCCTCCGAGTCGCGGAGCGATGCGGATAGAATTAGCAATCGTTTTATCCAAGTCGAACCATAACCGAAAGTAAAATAAATTATTTTAAGCTCGCGGCACGACGCCACGCATAAGGCTCATTCGTGTGCCGATATAGGAGCACATATGTTTCAGATTTTAACAGTAAACTTTTTTCTAATTGATCAGTCACGTAGGTCGGAAACAATCCGGGGACAAATGTTTTTCGTGAAAAACAGGGGGCGGGGGAGACGTATCCATTAAATCGACTGACAAGCAAAAAAGATGGATTCCGCCTTCGACTAGTCTTAGGCGAGTGCACAAGGCACCACGCGACAATATGTAACGTTAATTTTTAAAAAAATTAAATGCGCTTATTGCTACAAGAGATAACAAGAACGAAGTGAAAGGATAAAAAGAGCTGATGAGTATCCAACTTACTAGACAACCGACGCGTTTTATTGAAGCAGTTAGCGTGAGGTGAGGAAGGGAGGAGAATTGGTTCATCGACTAATATATTAGTTTAAGTGGTAAAAGGCGAAGGATGATGCAGACAGCACTCGTCAGTCAGAAAGACATGCCGACTAGCATGACAACTATGACATGCGGCAACACGGAAGCGCTGTTGGTGTTCGTGACGACTGCCCATCGCAATGAACATTATGAATGACTATTTTGTGTATATTGGTGGCTATCTGATTGTGCACACTATGTGTATGTGTCTACTTCCCGCCTTTAACCACCTGGAGTTCATGGTATATACTAGTTCACTGTATTCATGGCACTGCGGCCCAGTGCTCGCTAAACCTTTCTAAAACCAAGGTGGTTACAACCAGCGAGTATAACGTAGCAATCCTTTCTTGTCATGATTTGATTGATTGATATGTGGGGTTTAACGTCCCAAAACCACTATATGATTATGAGAGACGCCGTAGTGGAGGGCTCCGGAAATTTAGACCACCTGGGGTTCTTTAACGTACACCCAAATCTGAGCACACGGGCCTACAACATTTCCGCCTCCATCGGAAATGCAGCCGCCGCAGCCGGGATTCGAACCCGCGCCCTGCGGGTCAGCAGCCGAGTACCTTAGCCACTAGACCACCGCGGCGGGGCTCCTTTCTTGTCAGATAGTGCTCAATGTTTATGCCGATGGCTGCTAATGGGGAATGAGAGACGGGAGAATTCGGCTTTTGCTTCGTGTCTACTTCTTACCTTTAACTACCTCGAGTTGATGGTATAGACTGGTTCACTGTATTCATGGCACTGCGATATATCGTTTATGTGTATGTGCGTATTGTATACTACATGTCGTAGTCATCACCCAAAACCTCCAGTAGCAAGCCAAGCTAACATAACCGTTAATGTAAAAAAATGCTATTTTTTGTATAAGCAGATTCTAGTTTCGGTCATGCAGGGCTGCGTTCACGTCAGGCTTTGTCATGGAAACACCAGGTAATAGTATGTATTAAGGGGTCAGGCTTACACAGTGTTATCGAAGAGCTTTGACTAGCGTTCTCTTTAAGCACCGCGTAGGCTAGAACCAGGCGTCACGTCATTTACAAGGCACACAACGGAGCACAGAAATCATACTTGTGTACGCTCGCGTGCACTGGTAGATTGCTGAACGAATAATGAAGTTCGAAGCAATTATTTCGAGCAGCCCAGATACAGAATGTCTTAGCGGAGCGAGCACTCTTCAGTCTCTCGTCTTTCATAAATAACACTTCATTTTGAGTACCATTCATCATTATTGTTCTCGCAGCGGAACCTATTGATATAGAGTAATCGAGGTAATATGCACTTCAACCCCTCCACACCGGATCAAATAGAACAGAACTTTTTTTTTTTATTTGAATATACTGCAGGCCCTTCACGGCCCAAGCAGGAGTGGGTACACAGATACATCGAAATACATACATTGCCAGAAAAAAAAAATCATGGTGCAAATTCAATACACTGTATGCGGTTGATGAAAGAGTCAATCGTACTACAACAAACAATGTCGTTGGGTAGGCTGTTCCAGAGGGAGATAGCTGACGGAAAAAGTGAATGTTTGTGAGCGTTTACACGACTTAAAGGTTGGCGTACTGTTTTAGAATGATTTAGTCGGAATGATTGTTTAGGCGGATCTTGCAGATAATGAGAGCGTGATATGTGGAAATGACCATGATATAATTGGTAAAGGAATTTTAATCGTGACATTATTCTGCGTTGAAAAAGTTGTTTTAAGTTTGCCCTTGCGAGTAAATCTGCGGTACTGGACTGCCTCGCGAATTCTGAATATACGAACCTTACTGCCAATTTTTGTATTCGTTCTATTTTACTAATCAGGTACTTTTGATGTGGACTCCAGATGAGATCGGCGTACTCTAAACATGGTCTAATTAATGTTTTGTAGGCATTTATTTTAATATGTGGTGGTGCATTGCGCAGTTTTCTTCTCAAGAAAGATAACTTCCTTTCCGCTTTCTGACACATGGCCAAGATGTGTGGTTCCCAGTTAAGGTTCGGCGTGAGTGTAATGCCTAGGTATTTTACTTGATTGCATTTTTCGATAATTGAGTTTCCAATCCTATATGTATAGTTAAGGGGGGATTTCTTATTTGTAAAAGAAATGCAATGCGTTTTTGATGTGTTTAGTTTCATGCCCTAAGTATTGCACCAGGAATAAATTGCCTGAAGTGAATTGTTAAGTTTGGTTTGGTCATCTGAATTGCGCACGACTGTGTACACGACACAGTCGTCGGCAAACAGACGCATCTGAATAGGGTTCTCAACGGAAAAGTGGATGTCGTTAATAAACATTAAAAATAGCAGAGGTGCAAGAACCGATCCCTGAGGTACACCAGAATAAACATCAAGTGGTTCTGATAGCTGATTGTCAATTTTAACGCTTTGTTTCCGTTTAGTTAAGAAGTTGTTGATCCAGGATATTATTTTGATATCAATACCAAAAGCCGTTAGTTTTTTGACTAAATCCAGATGTGGGACAACGTCGAACGCCTTAGAAAAGTCTAAAAATATAGCATCTAATTGGACGTTATCGTTGATTGCGTTGGCTATGTCATGAGTTAATTCAGCTAATTGGGTTATAGTTGAGAGGCCTGATCTGAAACCATGCTGTTGTTTGTAGAGAAGTTCGTTTGTTTCTAGGTGAGTTATTATGGCCTTGAAAATTACATGTTCCATTATTTTGCAGCACGAACTCGTAAGTGACACTGGGCGGTAGTTGCTTATTTCTAGTTTGGGGCCTGATTTATGTATAGGAATTACTACAGCATTGCACCAGTCGTCTGGTATCTGTGAAGTTTGAAGAGATAACGTGTATATTTTAAAGAGATACTTAGATGTCCAATTAGCGTATCGGCTTAAAAATGAGTTAGTGATTTGATCGGGGCCCGTAGATTTCTTTTGATCAAGCTTTTGTAATAGAGAAAGTATGCCCTCCTCATTTACGATTAATTCTTCCATGGGTATTTTCACAGTATAAGGAGGTAGTAGCGCATTACTGGTATGTTTCGTGAAAACTGACTGAAAAAACTTGTTCATCTCATTAGCAATGTGTTCGGGATCTTTAATGATTTGTTCCGAATTTTTAATTTGTGAGATTGAGTCTCTTTCATCTGATAAGTATCGCCAGAATTTTTTGGGACAGTGCGCCATAAACGAAGCTAACGTAGTGTTAAAGAAGCGGGTTTTTGCTTCTGACATTTTATGCTTTAATGTCCCGATAAGATCACGTACGTTGTTTTTGGTTCCCTTTTTCTGCCGTCGTTTTATTTTTCTTTTCAGTTGAATTATCTCACGCGTTATCCAAGGGTATTCTCGGTTGATGCGTTTCTTTTTATTCGGAATGAATGTGTCTTCGCAATATTTAACAGTGCTTTTAAAATGCGCCCAAAGTTCTTTTACGTCTGTAAGCTCAATGAATTCATGAAATTGTGTTTCCAGGAAACGTAGCACAGCAGGGTCATTTGCACGTGCGTAATCTTTAAAGTAAGTAGGTAGTGGCTTTTTGTATTTCTTCGCGCATGAAATAGGGCAGGTTAAGGTAATCGATTTGTGATCGGAAATGCCATTCTCGATGGACGCAGAAGAACCTTCTAATGTACTACTTACAAACGCTAGGTCAAGTAAAGACGATGCCGTCGCAGTGATCCGAGTGTTATCAGTTACTAGTTGATTCAATGAAAACGCGAACGCTACGTCCAGTAGTAATTCTGAACTAGCAACGTCACGACCATCATGTGAACCATTGTTCCAATTTATTCCGGGAAGATTAAAATCCCCAGTAAGGATAATTTTTGACCTAGAGTTAGTATGCTTTGAAAGATAATCATGAATCACTTCAATGTAGTCAGGTGCCGCATTTGGAGGCCGATATACCCCTCCTACAATTATACTTTTATCATAATATGTTATTTTGCACCAGACGCTTTCGTGGTCGGGAATGCCATCGAGTTCAAAGGATTTGATATTTTTTTTAATTGCTACCGCTACGCCCCCGCCTCTTGACCCTCTATCTTTACGGAGCAGTCTGTATGAGGGAGGGACGACTTCCGAGTCACGTACTCCGGAGTGAAGCCAAGTCACTGTTATTATTAGAACGTGAGGTTGGTAGGCCGAAATTATGTTCTCTAGTTCATCAAACTTGTTTAGCACACTTCTGGCATTGAGGGAAACGATTCTAAGTGTTTTAGTACTGTGCTGTCAGTTCGAGTTTTTCTTATTTGTAGAAGTTTTATGCGTAGATGAAGTTGGTCGGTTGTTTCGTGGTGGACCCGCTTTCTTCGATATATCTGTTCTAGCATTCTTTACTGGGTCCCAAGTATAAACTTTATCATTGACTTTCAGTTTATCGAACGACAGTTTGACTTTTGCTCCTTTGGCCCTTTCGTTAGCCGCAGAGTGCCATAAGTGCGCGCGCATATCCCTTACTCTTTTGGAAAAATCTTCGGAGACGGATAAGGGCGTACCCTTGAGTTTATAACAGCAAGATAAGATTTTGTTTTTTTCACTGTAGTCGAAGAGACGTAGGATGATTGGCCTTCCCTGGCTGGTTCTATGGTTGCCTATTCTATGAATTCTTTCGATGGTCTTTACTTCGATACCGAGTGTTTGTTTCAGAATGTCGTCTTTTACTTTCTTTTCCAGTAAGATAGCATCTTCGTCAGACTCTTCCGTTACACCATAGATAATCAAGTTATTACGTCGGCTTCTGTTTTCTAAATCATCCAGTTTAAGTGCAAGACTTCCAATTTCACCTTTCATGGTGGCGTGCTTACTTTCATACTCGGCCAATTTTTCTTCGCAGTGTTTAAGTCGTTCCATATCATTTTCGATTTTAGTGAGCCTGGTTTCCATATTATCCACAGTTCGTTCAACCTTTTTCAAATTAGCCACTACTTCCTTTAACGTTTTATTTGTTTTAGTTTGTTCTTTGAGTATTTGTTTTAGAATGCTATTGTTGGGACGGGTGTCCGATTCCGAATCAGAATTCGGACCGGGATTTAGCTCAACATCACCCGATGTTAGTAACAGCAGCTTACACACATCATAGCAATCAGCAATCAGGGCAACAAGAAAGCGTGGACTTGGCAGCACCATCAGGGTTACATCATCGTCTATTAATGAGGTTACCGAGTAATTGTTACTAACCTGCACAACGAAAAGAGCAGGAATAAGCATCGGTCCCTGGTCGGTGCCACCAAGTCCACTGAAGTGTCTCGTGTCATGAGCCAGGCTTTTATACTGTTGGGCGCCTGCTTGCGTCGACGAGATCTCGTCCGTGGCGTGGTAGCTGCGCTGTAGAGGTGCGTAGAAGATCGCAGGCGCTTGCGCAGATTCGTTCCCTGTTGTTGTGTCATCGGTGATTACTGGCGTAGTTCCATTTGTGTGCAGATGCGTGACCAGCCCGGTAGAGAGGCCTTTAGGCCATAGCGCAATCTGCACAACGAAAAGAGCAGGAATAAGCATCGGTCCCTGGTCGGTGCCACCAAGTATAACTTGTATGTATATCATTTATTTTAGGGGCGAAGCTCCTAAAGCCTAGTTCACACTGAAACATCCGCTTTCTACAGCGACCGAAATTCCCCTGCCGCCGAAACACAGTGTCGTTCGCACTGGACGCGCCCCGCGCCGCCGAATATGCCATCTACTACGGGGCGAACGCGGGATGGATGCGCTGTCACCCGGTTGTTGTCGCGGCTCGCAAATGCTACTACGCTATCCAGTGGTGCATACTTCGACGATTCTCGTACGCAAGAAGCAAGAAAAGACAGTACTGCTTACTTTGCTGGCAAGTGGCTGTCTTGTAATGCACTAAAAGCAGAAAAACCACCGACGCACACGGCGTTGGTGGGTTCGATTTGCTCTGCAAGACCACAACAAGCTCGGTCACGCCAACAGCAAGCTCGGTCACCTATTTCACAAAATACGGAGGCGAAGTAGGCACAGAGTAGGTTAAACTCCCGTTGGTTTCAACATTCAGTTACGTGCACTGCAGCATAACAAGTGAGTAGGGCTTGGCCGCCATTTTTCAAAATTCCTTGGCTAGCGCTCCTATTAGTCTGCGGTGACCGATTCGGCGGCAGACGCCGCAAAAATCGGTCCAAGAGCGATCGGCGCGGAAAGGGCAATTTCGGCGGATCTCGCTGCCGCCGAACCGGATTCGAAGTACTTTCGGCGGCCGGAATGCTCAGTGTGAACGCGGCCTTAAAGCGGCACCCGTTCGTCCCTCGTCGTAGTCGTAGTGAGTAACCAGTCTTACGTTTTGACCTGCAAGGTGGTGCTGGTGGGAAATTTCACCTGTGCGTTATTGAACAATAAAAAATTCGCAGCGTGCGTGTTAACTAAAAGCCGGATTCTCCTGTCTCTCGTTCCCCATTAGCAGCCATGCACAATATACATTGAGTACTACCTTACAAGAAAGCTTGGATTGCTGCGTTATATTCGCTGGGCGTGACCTCCTTAGTTTTAGAAAGGTTTAGTGAGCATTGGGCCACATAGCCATGAATACAGTGAACTAGTATATAACATGAACTCGAGGTGGTTAAAGGTGGGAAGTAGACGCGAAGCAAAACCCGAATTCTCCTGTCTCCCATTCCCCATTAGCAGCCATCGGCATGTACATTGAGCACTATCTGACAGGAAAAGGTTGCTACGTTATACTCGCTGGGCGCAACCTCCTTGGTTTTAGAAAGGTTTAGCAAGCGTTGGGCCGCAGGGCCATGAATACAGTGAACTAGTATATACCATGAACTCGAGGTTGTTAAAGGTGGGAAGTAGATCCGAAGCGCAAGCGGTAAGAAAGTGTGCATGTGCCATCTCTCGTTTAGTCCTTGGAATGTCCCCTGGATGGCGGTGCTTCTATATGCGGAATATATGATGAAAAGATGCGAGATAGTGGTACTTGGAGTGTTGACTAGATGGACGAACGGACACACAGACAGATGCACGGACGGACGCACAGATGGACGTGCGGACGAACGAACAGATGCATGATGGCTGGGCGGATAGACGCACGGATGGTCACACAGACGGACGCATGGACGGACGGAAGCAAGAACGAACGGACGGACGGATGCTTCGCCCCACTCTTCATCATTCATCCCATGGATATGCTGCCATTTTTACATTATCTTTCACTTTTCTGTATATTACTGTGATGAGGTACTGTTGTAACAGGATATTGCACGTATTGGCAGAGCGGGGGCCACCCAGCTAAACACAGCGCTTACGCAGAAAAATAAATTATTTGCGTGTTTAGTCTCATGCCTCTAAAGCAGCTACTGCACTAAAACACAAAAAAGAAAAAATCACAGCATATCCACGGTGTGAGTAATAGTGAGTGGTTCGGAGAGTGATTATGAGGTTCGGAGGGTTTTATTGATAAACCGTGAACCGTCCATCCATCCATCCGTCCACCCATCCGTTCATCCATCCACCCGTCCACCCATCCGTCCACCCGTATGTCTGCCCGTGCGTCCGTCCGCCCGTGTATCAGTCCGTCCATTCATCTATCCATGCATCAGTCCGTCGTCCATCAACCCGTGCGTTCTTACGTGCTGCCGGTCATACTTCTGTCTGTCTGTCTGTCTGTCTGTGCGTCCGTCCGTCTGTGTGTCAGTCCGTCCATTCATCTATCCACGCATCAGTCCGTCCATCAATCCGTGCGTTCTTACGTGCTGTCTGTCTGTCTGTCTGTCTGTCTGTCTGTCTGTCTGTCTGTCCGTGCGTCCGTCCGTCTGTGTATCAGTCCGTCCATTCATCTATCCATGCATCAGTCCGTCCATCAACCCGTGCGTTCTTACGTGCTGCCGGTCATACTTCTGTCTGTCTGTCTGTCTGTCTGTCTGTCTGTCTGTCTGTCTGTCTGTCTGTCTGTCTGTCTGTCTGTCTGTCTGTCTGTCTGTCTTGTCTGTCTGTCTGTCTGTCTGTCTGTCTGTCTGTCTGTCTGTCTGTCTGTCTGTCTGTCTGTCTGTCTGTCTGTCTGTCTGTCTGTCTGTCTGTCTGTCTGTCTGTCTGTCTCCATGCTGACATTCAATCTCCATCAGCTTATTTAGTAGCTCACTACATCAGTTACCACAAAAAACAACGACTGTCATTCCTTCGTGTTCATAGAGTCATGAAATGTGGCAACGTGACACGTCGCATCAGTAGAATAAGAAATATACATATCCACAACGGGTAATCTTCGACAAGTCCACAACCGAGAGTGAATCAGTTACAGGAAAACTGATCAGACTAAATACGCATTTTGCCGGTGCCCTTTCAACGGGCATATTTCTGTACCCTAGCCGGTGACTGTTTTTCTTTTCGCGTGCGAAGCCATCACCTACATTCGTGTACTATAAATTCGTTACTTAAAACAGAAGGGTTAGTGCTGTGGGTGAAATAAAAACAAGACAGCAGTTGGAAGATTACCGCTGCTTTTTGTCTAGAATACATTAGCCGCGTGTAGCGTTGCCCAGATGCATATAGGCACCTCAAAATGACACCAAAGTCCTTCACGGGAGAGAAGGTTATCACCCTTCGCCGGTTGCAGGCCAGAAGTTTGCCAAATCTACCCTTCATGCATAAAATACATCCGGCTCGACATACCCACACCTCTCCAGGATATGATGCTATTCCCACAACCTTTCACGTTTTAGTGGAGTGCGCCACTGCCTACTTCACTCTTCTCGCACCGATCCGTACCCCAGACCACTGGAAAGGCGCCTTCCAACATGGCGCCCCCGAGGTTTGTCGAGTGCTTGTTCAGCAGGCGCGGGCTGTCACCGAAGTTTTCATAAGTGTCCCGTAATAGGGAGCCTCCCAGTTTTTTTTGCATTTAAATGAAATGTTTTTATCATCATCATCATAATCATAATCATTACGATAATCATCATCATCATCAATATCGTAATCATTATCATCGTCGTCGTCGTCATCATCAACATCATTGTCATCATCATCATCATCCTCATGTTCATCATCATCGTCTTATTATTTATCATCAAAATGTTGGCTCCAGATATACTATCTAGTCAATGATTCCACAAAACGTCGCGTCTTCCTGCTTTCCTGAACTCTACCCATTGGCGGAACCAGAGGGGCGCCGTAGGAGCAATTCCCCCCCCCCCCCCCCCTCCTAAAGTCAGTGTAAGCAGCCCACCCCCTTGCTTAAGTGCTCGTAGTTCACCTTCTACCACCAGTTAGGACAAATGAATCAATACCCGCAGGTCATCAAATTCGAATCCTGGCTGCGGCAACTGCATTTCCGATGGAGGCGGAAATGTTGTAGGCCTGTGTGCTCAGATTTGGGTGCACGTTAAAGAACCCTAAGTGATCTTAATTTCCGGAACCCCCCCCCCCCCCCCCCTACGGCGTCTCTCATAATCATATGGTGGTTTTGGGACGTTAAACCCCACATCTCAACAAACGAATGAAACCATTTTGAGCACACATTAACAGCAATGATGCTATGAAAAGATTTTTCTGCTAGTGGAAACAAGATTTATGACCACGCCCCCCTCTCCCCTAGGTGTGTCACCAGGGGACCGCCCCCCTAAAATGATTGGCTAGATCTACCCCTGACCTCTACCTTCACTAATGATCCGGTTCGAAGAGTAGTTCACATACGACGCATATAAATATGCCTTTTCCTGCTGCTGTGGTGTTTCGACGGGATAACAATGGCAAGTCCTCATGAAGAGCCTTTCTTAAGTCTACCAGTCGAATTTTGAGATGTAAGTGTCTTTACAAATTGGTGACACAGGACGATGTTTCTTTTGCATATTTAATATCTTGATTGTTTTACCACTATGGATGGGGCACCAGGGCCATTTACTTCCTTTAAATATTCAAAGAGGTATTTTTTTCTGGCACTTCATACATGCGGACCGGTTAATCCAATCCGCCATTATGATAGGGATCGAAAATTGGCCGCTCACTATTCCGTTTGATGAGGCTGCGAAGGTTCTCCCCGCCCTAAACGTTCTGGTCAGTTCTTTCACAACCAGTGGGAGAGGATGTAGTTAAAATTCTGTAACAGAGAGAAAGAGGAGGAAAGAAATAAGCGGAAGGACAGAAAGTTTTTCCAATTGTTACACTGGCTGACTAAACTGAGCTGGGGAAGAAAATAAGGAAAATAAAAGATGATAGAACAGAGATTCACATAAAAAACAGCGCCAATAACAATGGACAAGAAAAGAAGGAGACAGACAGCAGCAATGTCACCTTCTTTTCCTGTCCATCGTTATTGGCACTGTTTTTTATGTGAATCATGTCATACTAACTCGCCAAAGAAACCACGTTAGAAAAGAGATGTTGCAAAAAGAGTGAGAGAAAAAAATGGCAGATCCTACGTACAGTGGGAATCGGTGATATACGAAGCGCAAATGAGAAATGTTGATATTGTTGCGCACATGCACGAAGACAAAGAAGCGTATACGGTGAACGCACTGGACGTTTAGAGCGAGAGAGGAAGAAGAGGATCAGGAGGATCTTTAACCAGTCGGCCGCTTCTGAGCTGCCCCTCACGACCTAATAAACGGCCCTATTTCAACGTCTACAGTCTCTTTCAAACGTAACAGTATGTTACTTTAAAATCAGCACAACGTTACGAGGGGGAGATAAATGATGCCGTGCATGACTTTCGTGTCATGATTATCATGTTTGGATGTGTCGTTTACCTTCGTCATCTATTCACGTCATGTGATAACAAATTTAGTATATGTGAAACTAGTGAAAAGACCGTGAGCACGCTGCAAGCGTGGTATGTTGTCATGTTCTTACATGACACGCGTGTCAGGATTATCAAGTTTGCACCAGTCATATACTTTCGTCATCCATTCACGTGACATAACACCGAATTTGCTATATGTGGAGCTAGCAAAACGGCCGCGAGCGCATCATGAAGGGCCCAAATTACTCCAATGTCGCGCGCAGACTGGGCACAGCGACGCTACGTTAGCAAAACGCTAGCACTCTATAGTCTGACGCCAGGCGTGACCAGCGTCCTTCGGCGCGGCCCGACGGCAACCGGCGCGAAATGCGACATGCTGCATTTCGCGCCGATGCGTTACCCAGACAACACTGCGTCTCCCTCTTTTCGTGGCGGAGGGACGCCAGATGCGCTGAAACGCGCATGCGTCAAAGCAACGCAGCGCGGCGCGCGCCTGTGAATATATGACAGGACCGGAGCCTGGCGTGGTAGCGCCGGCATGAAGCCACGAAATGAACGCCGGTGAGCACGCACTCCGCGTCACCTCAAAATGTACGGGTGCCTTGACTGTGGCATGTAGTCATGTTCTCACATGACACGTATCTCATGATTATCATGTTTAGACATTCCCATACCTGCATCATCTATTGACGTAACGTAATACCAAATTTGGCATATGTGAAGCTCGCGAAACGGCCTCGAGTGCATCATGAGTGTGGCCTGTAGTGATGTGACATGACACGCATGCCGTGATTATTATCTTTAGATGTGTCATTTACCTATGTCGTCCGTTCTTGTCGCGTAATACCGTGTTTGGTACATGTGAAGCTAGCGAAATGGCCGCGGGTGCATCATGAGCGTATCATGTAGCCATGTTGTTACATGACACGCATTTTATGTCTATCATGTTGGCACCAGTATTATACCTTCGTGATCCATTCACGTCCCGTAATACCAAATTTGGTATAAGTCAAGCTAATGAAGCGGCCGCCAGCGCATCTTTAGCGTGGCATGTAGTCATGTTGTTACAGGACGCGCATTTCATGATTTTCAACTTAGGGTCGGTTGCTTGTGTTTGTCATGCAATCATGCCATACCATACCAGTTTTGCAACATGCCATGTGAACGAAACCACCGCAAGAGCTACAGGAAGATGAATTGCAAATCATGACATTCATCACATACATGTCATGATTTTCATGTTATGACTAGTAAATATGTTCTTGATACAGTCATGTTAAGCCACACCAAATTTGGTATCGCTACCATCATGGAAACGGCCAGGAGAGCTAAAAGTCGTAGGCGGCTTTTAGATAGATACGCTCAAAGTCGCCGAAGTCCGCCAAGAAAAGCTTCGCATTTGAAAAGAGAGACAGCCATACCTGCTTGGGTGGAAACTGTAACTGTCTTCGTGGAGTCACTCCGAAGACCTCACCAACAAGGACTCTAAATAAATAACGCTGATTTCCGGGATTACTCGCGCAACCATTGCAGATACGAAGGTGCCGCTCTGTTCGCACAGCTATTTTATTAAGGCAGATACTGTAGATGCCCTCATCATCATCATCAACAGCCTGACTACGTACACTGCAGGACAAAGGCCTCTCCCATGTTCCGCCAGTTAACCCGGTCCTGTGCTTGCTGCTGCCAATTTATACTCGCAAACTTCTTAATCTCGTCTGCCCACCTAACCTTCTGTCTCCCCCTAACCCGCTTCCCTTCTCTGAGAATTCAGTTAGTTACCCTTAATGACCAGCGGTTATCCTGTCTACGCGCTACATGCCCGGCCCATGTCCATTTCCTCTTCTTTATTTCAACTATGATATCCTTAACCCCCGTTTGTCCCCTAATCCACTCTGCTCTCTTCTTGTCTCTTAAGGTTACACCTACCATTTTTCTTTCCATTGCTCGCTGCGTCGTCCTCAATTTAAGCTGAACCCTCTTTGTAAGTCTCCACGTTTCTGCTCCGTAGCTAAGTACCGGCAAGATACAGCTGTTATATACCTTCCTCTTGAGGGATAGTGGCAATCTACCTGTCATAATTTGAGAGTGCTTGCCGAATGTACTCCACCCGTATCTTATTCTTCTAGTTACTTCAATCTCGTGGTTCGGCTCTGCGGTTATTACCTGCCCTAAGTAGACATAGTCTTTTACAACTTCAAGTGCACTATTACCTATGTCCAAGCGCTGCTCCTTTCCGAGGTTGTTGTACATTACTTTCGTTTTCTGCGGTATAATTTTAAGACCCACCTTTCTGCTCTCCTTGTCTAACTCCGTAATCATGAGTTGCCATTCGTCCCCTGAGTTACTCAGCAATGCAATGTCATCGGCGAAGCGCAGGTTACTAAGGTATTCTCCATTAACTCTTATCCCTAACTGTTCTCTTTCTAGGCTTCTGAAAACCTCCTGTAAGCACGTGGTAAATAGCATTGGGGAGATTGTGTCCCCCTGCCTTACACCCTTCTTGATTGGTATTCTGTTGCTTTCTTTATGAAGCACTATGGTAGCAGTTGATCCCCTGTAGATGTCTTCCAGAATGTTTATATATACTTCATCTACGCCCTGATTCCGCAGTTTCTGCATGACGGCTGATAGTTCTACTGAATCAAACGCCTTCTCGTAATCTATGAAGGCTATGTATAGTGGTTGGTTATACTCTGAGCATTTCTCTATTACCTGATTGATAGTATGAATGTGGTCAATTGTTGAGTAGCCTGTTCGAAATCCTGCTTGTTCCTTTGGTTGACTGAATTCTAATGTTTTCTTTACTCTGTTAGTAATTACCTTTGTAAATAGCTTTGCACTACAGAGAGCAAGCTGATCGGCCTGTATTTCTTCAAGTCCTTGTCAACTCCTTTCTTATGAATTAAGATGATGTTAGCGTTCTTCCAAGACTCTGGTACCCTTCCCGTCAGGAGACACCTCGTAAACAGGGTGGCTAGTTTTTCTAACACAATCTGTCCTCCATCTTTCAGCAGGTCTGATGTTACCTGATCCTCACCAGCAGCTTTGCCTCTTTGCATGCTCTCCAAAGCTTTTCTGACTTCTTCTATCATTACCGGTGGGGTGTCATCTGGGTTACTGCTAGTTCTTGTAGTATTAAGGTCGTGGTTGTCTCGGCTACTGTACAGATATCTGTAAAACTCTTCCGCTATTTTAACTATCCTATCCATATTGGTAGTTATTTTGCCTTCTTTGTCCCTTAGTGCATACATTCGACTTTTGCCTATCCCAAGTTACCTCTTCACTGCTTTGACGCTTCTTCCGTTTTTCAGAGCGTGTTCAATTCTCTCCATGTTATACCTTCTTTTATCGCATATTTTACGCCTATTAATCAACTTTGAAAGCTCTGCCAGTTCGATTTTGTCTGTTGTACTTGACACTTTCATGCTTTGACGCTTCTTAATTAGGTTCTTCGTTTCCTGGGAAAGATTGCCAGTGTCGTGTCTAACTACCCTGCCTCCAACTTCCACTGCACACTCAGTAATGATACTCGTGAGATTATCGTTATCAGAACGCAATATTTTGCGGATTTTGAATACTTTCTACCGAAAACGAGAAAACCGCAAGTGGACATGGAGGAGCCCTAATGGTGAAAATAAGAACGAAATAGACTTTATAATGACTGCACATCCAGGAATCGTGCAGGATGTGGAAGTGGTTGGCAAGGTACGATGCAGGGACCATAGAATGGTACGGTCTCGAATTCGCCTAGACTTGAAGAAGGAACGACAGAAACTGATACGCAAGAAGCCAATCAATGAGCTATCACTGAGAGGGAAAGTACAGGAATTCAGTGTCGCTGCAGAACAGGTACTCGGCTCTTAGTGAGGAAACCAACCTTAGCGTAGATACAATGAATAATAGTCTAACGAGTGTCATTACGGTAGATGCCCTACCAAGCGCTAAAAATCTATTCACAGTCGACTGTGAAGAAGAAAAAAACTTTCATGGTCTAGCCATTTACGCGAATACATAAAGAACCGGGCGACCTTCTACTGATACATCAATTGCGTGGACAGTCTTGGTGGTTTCTTGCCGCTGCCGTCGCCGTCATGCTTCGAATAAGGTCCAAAACGATAACGTTATCCCACCCGTAGTATGTTACAACACACCTTTTTGCAGCATGATTTGATTGACATGTGTGGTTTAGCGTCCCAAAACCCCCGTATGATTATGAGCGACGCCGTAGTGGAGGGCTCCGGAAATTTTGACCACCTGTGGTTCTTTAACGTGCACCCAAATCTAAGCACACGGGCCTACAACGTATCCGCCTCCATCGGAAATGTTTTTGCAGCATGGAAGGGCTGGATATGAACGCATCTGATGCACAGGTGAGACTAGTGGTCGATGGCAGTCGCACGAAGGGCACATGCAGGGTACGAAATTGTGGGCTCACCAAGCAGAGAGCGAACTCCTCGGCCGTTTTTTCGAAAGGTGAAGGAGCGGTGGTGTGAAAGAGGGGGGGGGAGAAGGCTGTGTCGCTCGTGCAGCAAATGCGAACTTTGCTCGTAAAGGTGCGGTTGCGAGTGGTGACGCACAAGCTATGTATTTTCTTCTGGAGCTGCTGCTGCTCTTTGTAACTCTTCGTTTCCAGGAGCAACTGCCGCCAAGGTGTATGTATGTGGAAATCCGAGGGGGCGTGCCGTACACTCTCGGGGCTTAGCGTTTCGTGGACTGACACAGAGCCAACACTGCTTCGGTTCCTGGAGTGGCTGTATCCACTTCAATCGTATGCTTTGTTCCGTTACGCGAGATCGGATGCGTCTGAGTTAGCTGCTGGCTTTACAGCGTGTAACAATTATTTGTTGCTTGTGCATTCCTTGCCTCACCGTTGCGACGAATATGCAATCGATTTTTGCTGACGGGAAAGCCGCAGATATAAAGTTTACCCGAAACTTCCGCTCTTCCCATATGGCGTGCCACAAGTCTCTCGGAGACGTCGTCACGCGATGCCAATGCATACGTGTTGTCGCTGCTTTCAGCGCCACGAGTGGTTGGTCAGACCCGATAATGTCTTCAGCATAAATAAAATAACAATAAGTTTTTATCTCGGATGCTGTGATTTTAACCCGCGCCCTTATGCTCCGAAATTGAGCGTCTTTACCACTACACTACACACCCATACTTCCACAAGGGGAATACATGTACAGTACGTCTAAACAATACGAATGTGCCTGTTTGTGCTATATAAAATGCAGAAAGAGAACACTTTCTTGTCATACTTTACTGTTTCCTGTTGCAAGGCATCAAATGTCCTGAGCGGCACATGATGTAGAGCAGATGTGGTAAGTTGCACAAGTTATTAAACTTCTTCTTTGCAGAAAATTGATGCCAAACTTGAGTATTCGTTGTCCTCTTGAGGAGGCTAGCTATTACATGTCTTCACAAAAAAAGTAAAAACGAGGATGGGTAGGCCATCTATAGCGGTTGGTCAGACTCTTTCCTTGTGGGCTGTGAAAAGGCTCCAGTGGCTACTCTTTATACAGTATGTTTCTCTATGATGTGTGTATATAGACTGTCTTTAACGATTTTCAGTGCTCGGTATTAAACTATGGGAGTGCAGAAACATCCAACACAGGCGGAACGATGGCTCAGTTTCGCCGTCACCGGAGCCAGGATGTTGACGTTTTAGTTGGCAAGTGTACACAACAAACACTTTCATATACACAAACCATTAGCAAAATTTATTTGTGCTGTGTTCATTGCAAGATGTAGCTTAATGTTACCCAAGTATGCGAGCGTGAACAAAATTACTAACAGTGTATGTCTTTTATACTAGGATCGTACAATGACGAAAGCAGCGACTACAAAATCGAAATGAGATCGATTTTTTTTTATTTCACTGCCTCCAAAACTGCAGACATGCGTATAATTGCTTTGTCGGGCTTCGTAGCCGGATCTTGTCGAAGCTGTTTTAGCAATCCAGCAACACGTCAACTCGTAGAAGTTGCAGCTCTTTTACTAAGAAGCCGTCTAAGGCTCAACTCAGCAACAACTTTCCTTAACAGCTCTGTGGAGGCTACAGAACCGAATGCATGTACGCTACTTCGCCAAGATACAGCACCCACATTTAATCGTAATTTCTTCATTTGTTTTGCTAAAATAAATGGTGGCTTATTTATCGCGACACTCAAACCGTTACGCGAAGCCGTAGGCGAAATACTGTTATCGTTCACTGTCAGAAGATGCCTTCCTTTTCTTTCCATTTTTTTCAGACATCACAATTTATTCAGCACACCCGTTTTACAAAATAAGCCCGGTGTCCATTAATAGTTCAGTGTGTGCCCGAAAATGCGCTCTTAGTTCGCCAAGAAAAAAAAAAAACTCCCAAGCATTTCCCCGAGGGTGAACATGGTTAAGTGCGAATACACGGGGTGATGCTATGAGGGGTATTTATTAATTCGCACTATTATATTTCTTAATCACACTATGGTGCCTTTATGGTGTAATGG
This sequence comes from Rhipicephalus microplus, assembly GCF_013339725.1. Taxonomy (NCBI): domain Eukaryota; kingdom Metazoa; phylum Arthropoda; class Arachnida; order Ixodida; family Ixodidae; genus Rhipicephalus; species Rhipicephalus microplus. Next base: position 122,579,452 of record NC_051167.1, read on the forward strand.
TTCCTGGAAATCGCAATTTGATCACACGGGGGAGTTTACGTTAACTCACTGGCGAATGCCAACGGATTTTAACTTTACTCCCCCTCACGACCCGCTCTCGACGGGAGACTGAGAGAGAAGGCGGGCGCGCGAGAGAGAGGGGTGCGCGCGCAGCTGCAGCGAGCGAGGAGAGCGGAGGAGCGAGCAAAGGGGAAGGGGGTATAAGGCGCGTTACTGACACCGATATCAGCGTCGCGTCCGTGGCTTATTCGGTAGAGCATCGCGCAGCGGCCCGCCTAGTCCTCTTTCTTTTAAAGATAGAGAGAAGACTGCGGACGCCGCCGACGGCGGTGGATGGTTTGGGGTCGCTTATAAAGTGTATTCACACTTAAAAAATCATAGCATATCCAAGGAGTGTATGATGATTTGTGCGGTGAAGCGTTCGTTGGTCCGTCCGTGCTTTCGTCCACCCATTGGTTCGTGATTCCGTCCGTCCGTGCACCCATCCGTGTGGGGCCGTTCATTCGTGTGACCGTCAGTGCATTCGTCCGTCCGCGCGTCTCTCCATGCGCCCGTCCGTACGTCCGTCAGTCCGTCCTTCTATCTGTATGTCCGACTGTCCTTCCGGCTATCTGGTGAACGCTCCAAGTATCTCTCTTTTTTCATGAAGGAGGAATAAACTTTATTATTCAGAAAGGGGAGGAGAAATGGGGGAAACCAAGTTTGACGGGGGCTAAGATGGGGCCCAAGGGGCCGCAACACTAGCACACCAGTCCGCCAGCTTGGCCTGCATATGCAAATTTGGGCTCCTTAAGGACCTCTCCCAGGCTTCCGTTGATAGAGATGGCTGCAGGAGCTTTTCGAGTGGAGGGTTATTGTTGGGGCAACCCCATAATACCTGGTCTTGTCCTGTGTGTGCTAGGCCACAGTTAATACACTTGTGTAGGTTTTCGTCATTCACTGTTGCGGCCAGCCTCCTCGGGCTGAGTATACAATGAGTCTGAGCCCTTCGCAGTGTAGTCGGTTGGGCCCGGGTTAATGCTCCACCTGGATGTGAATGAAGCCTTCTGTGTTCTCGGTGCCGGCTGAACCGGTCTCCGTAGCTGAGCGCCAGGTCATTCGGGTTTGGTTCCTGGGACCGCACCACTGCCCGGTTTATGTTCCCTCGGGCTGTCTGGTGAGCGGCGTCGTTTCCCGGGTTCCCACAGTGGCCCGGAACCGAAATGAGCTTGATTTCTTGTTGAGGTCGTGCTAATTTTTGCAGTGCCGTTCTATTTGTTTACCCTGCAGCATATGCCTTGATAACCGACATCAAATTCTATATATAAGAAATTTCGTGCCGTCAATGGTAGTTTCAATAGCATGACGATAGTTATAGCGCGAGAACAAAATGACGACACAGAGACAAGAAGGACACGAAAGACACGAGCGCTAACTTCCAACTGAGTGTATTGCGCGGAGCACGAAAATATATAGAGGAGACAGTAACCATGTGATAAAAACCATATGGCACAAAGAGCAGAACATGAGTAAGAGAAAAACAAAGACAAAAAATGAAAGCACAGAAAAATGGCAAAAAAGTTATAAGAAAACGAAACAGAAAAGTAAAGATAACATAACTACTTGCGCGCACCGAAACCTTCGAGGAACCTGAGTTCCTTCTCGGACAGAGCCACGGAGGGCTTGCTAATACAAGGCACCTTGTTCGCGTGCCATCTGCGCTGCCGCGACAATGACTCGGGTGCGCTCATCTCTGTGCTTGTACAGCGTCGCTGTGTCCTTGAAAAGAGGCCCACAATTGCACTGAGTGCAGTGCTGAGCAAGAAAATTATCTTTCCCGTTTCTAATATTGTTAGCGTGTTCTCTAAGCCGATCGTTCAGACACCTTCCGGTCGTTCCGACATAACAAGCACCGCATGAAAGGGGGGTCCTATTGACAACTTCCCGGGAGCATGCCGCACCTGTTTCTATGTTGAACTCTGCATTCCGTTGATGACTGCGTTTTCAGGGGGTTTGTTGATTTGGTGAGGCTGATTAATTTGAACGGTGCCGAGAACAGGACACGAACTCCAACACGTTTTCCGATTTTCTTGAGCCTGTGTGATACCCGGTGTTTGTAAGGAATCACGGCTATCCTTTCACGTTCTGTATCCGTGTTGCTCGGATTCTGTCGCTGCCTCTGCTCTGCCTTATTAGTCCGCAGGACAATCTCAGCAGGGGAAGCGATAAACGCTTCGGGGAAACCCGAAGCCTTAAGCCGGGAAACTTGAGCTTTGAAGCTCGCAAAGATATTGTGTGCGCACGAACTGTTTAAGGCATTCTCAAGAAAGGTTCGTGCTATGCCTCACTTAACTAACTTGCTGGGAGCGGAAGAAAAAGGAAGTAGAGGTTTCAGCGCACGTGGTACGTAACACCAACAGATGTGTTGTGAGCTAAAAAAAACTCCCAAGCATTTCCTCGAGGGTGAACATGGTTAAGTGCGAATACACGGGGTGATGCTATGAGGGGTATTTATTAATTGGCGCTATTATATTTATTAATCACACTATGGTGCCTTTATGGTGTAATGGTTCCTGGGAATCGCAATTTGATCACACGGGGGAGTTTACGTTAACTCACTGGCGAATGCCAGCGGATTTTAACTTTACTCCTCCTCACGACCCGCTCTCGACGGGAGACTGAGAGAGAAGGCGGGCGCACGAGAGAGAGGGGTGCGCGCGCAGCTGCAGCGAGCGAGGAGAGCGGAGGAGCGAGCGAAGGGGGAGGGAGTATAAGGCGCGTTACTGACACCGATATCAGCGTCGCGACCGTGGCTTATTCGGTAGAGCGTCGCGCTGCGGCCCGCCAAGTCCTCTTTCTTTTAAAGATAGAGAGAAGACTGCGGACGCCGCCGACGGTGGTGGTTGGTTTGGGGTCGCTTATAAAGTGTATTCACACTTAAAACCAGTCTTAAATCCAAAAAGCGTAACTTGTCATTCTCGGGCATTTCATGGGTCAACACAAGAGGCTTTAAACAATTTTCGAACACACCTATCGTTTGAGTCGCAAACGAGTGGAACATAGAAGAATTACAATTTAGAAGAACCAAGAAATCATCCACGTATCTGAATACTGTTAAGACATTCGAGTCTTCTAACTTTTCCCGCAGTTTTTCGCCCATTTTTGCCAATAGAAGATCACTGAGTAGAGGTGCTATGCATGAGCCGATTGAAACAGCCTTTTTCTGCGGATAAATGCAATCATTTCATTGAACGAAAGTAGAGGTAAGGTACAGCAAAACCAGTTCAAGAAAATCTCGCGCACTGATGCCAGTTTTTCATTGGAAGTTCAATTCCCCGAAAATTTCTACGTTATCTCTTATACATTCTAATACCTCATCGTGAGGCAGAGAGTTGTATAGGTCCCTTATGTCAATTGAAAAACCGAAAAGATTAGATTGATTTGACTATTTGATCAAAAACTCGCAGGCTCTGATAGACTTTTTCAAACAGTCAAATGCTGGAGCATATGCTCTAGCAATGCCCCTCGTTACTGGGCAGTGATCAAGTCAACCCGGCCAAGTGGGGCTTCGCCATCAGAAGCTTCAACAAGAGGGCCTAGCTTTGGGCCGTCCAGAGGGCCCATGATTCGGCGGTCAAGTTTAGCCTGCCCGTGCCAACGTGGGAAAAGCCCATCGCGCGCTCGTCGCGTTTCACAGGACTACAATTGAAGTTCCTCCATGCATCTATCAGCCAACCAATCAATTATAATGGAGTAGTGCGGACCTTGCAGGTGTACTTGTGTTAACAGCCCCAAGAGAGCTTGCAATGGGCTATACAAAGTGTGTTCTTTCAGCCTACGCTGTGGCTGTGATGTCAGGGCAGGCCTATGTTTTTTTTTTTGCTTTTCTTGTAGGCCTCTTTAGAGATTAAGATGAGTACTCCCCAGACAAAACGTGAGGACTTGTGATATCAGCGTGAATAGATGGTCACCATCCTCCTGAGAGAAGTGATAAGCACGTTTCATAGACAAGCTTGTTTGGCGGAGCAAATAGCCTCGGCTGTGGCCTTGCGTAGCTGAGCTGGTGCTGACATAGCAGCTTGGTGGCCGCGTGTAGGCCAGCCCAAAGCATGCACAACAAACAAGCTTCGGTCTCCGATGTGCACCTATGAATCTCACGCAGGGCAGACTAATTAATGTCGCCGCTCCGTGTACACAGGTGAGACATTATAAGCCTGGCCCTGATACTTGGCCAGAGAGTCAACCGCTACCTTTTACTCGGTTAAACAGCTATGCCTTTGCGGGCCTCCTCCTTCTCAGCCTTTTCAGCGGTATACGAACATTTCCTACCGCGTTGCGGATTACTTGAAGCAATATAAAATTAGCTTACGTGTAACATTTGTAAACTTAGTTTTTCATTAGCGAAAGGTATGTTTCTACTTGTTTTTCAAAGAAAAGTGTAAACATGCGGTGGCTGTAGCAATTTCAATCTTACGCGCTTGGTAAGCTTCCTTATAGCTTGCCAACGTGGCCTCTCTTTTTCGCAGGTGTCACAGCTGGCAACTTTCTGTTTCCTCGAAATTCATCACTCTGCCGCGCGCCTATATCTGCCGTTGAGGCAGAGAGAGAGAGAGAGAACAACTGTTTGCGCAATGACAAGCGATCTTCCTCGTAGGGTCATTGAATTAAACCCGTCACTTGCGGTGCAACACAGGCACAGACGGCTCAGCCAACGCGCCCTTCATGGCAAGACTGGCGGACAAGAGAGTATTTAATCTTTTGACTAGTCCCGACTAGTCCGCAGAGGCGGAGCTCCGAGTGAGCGCGCAGAGACGCCTCTGCGCAGCTGATCGCATGGTGTGACTCTGAGCGAGAAGGCCGCCCGGACGACAGAGCAGCAGCTGCACCTGCAGCGTCCGAGCTGGCCGCAAGCCTTCTCGTATTTCTATGCCTGGCGCGTCGACTCCTACTATTCTCATTTCGCCAAGGACGGCTCAATGTTTTTGAGACGAGAGGAACGAACTTGATAGTCTTGGAGTTGTAGAGCTCTAGCTCTAAAATTCCTTTCACAAAAAACGAACATAGAAGAAAACGTCACAATCTGGTACCTATATTTCAGTCGTCAATTCCCAACTTGCCCAGCAAGCTTCACTGCTGTCTTAGCGCAAGCGGCAAGTTTTGACTGTGAAGCGATTGTTCCTCGATGTAGGCTTTAGCGACCCCATCACCTTCACCATATGCTAGTCATACAAAGGGACACCCATAAACATGACATCAGTGGTTTTTTTTTTGCATTACAGTGCGCATGCTGCTAACAAGCTCAGTGTCTCAAATTGCGCGCCAGGTGGTGAGAAATATGCCACGGTTTTCAAGAATAGATGTATGGTAAACGAACAAGGAGGAATATTTCACTTGAACTAAATTTGAAGCAGTAGGGTCGTACGAAAATGAGAACAATATAGCACGATACGAATTCACGATTCATGGTGAATGCCGGCTTTGCACTGGTACGTAGGAGAGAGAGAAAAACAAGCAAAGAAAAGACAGGGAGGATAACTAGGTTGAATCCGGTGTGCTACACTACATTGGGGGACGGGGGAATGCGAATCAAAATAATACAAAACAAAAGAAAGAAAAGAGTTATGTAATACGCTAGCACGCATACTTGGTAAACGAGGTGCGTCCAGGCACCAATGATCCAATATGTGATGCCAAAATGGCAACACAGCGTAATCTATTCATAAGTGAAGAAAAAGTTTTTTGCACCAGTTTGGATTCAGAGTTGGCTTTTAGTAGACACTGTACACCACGCAATGGAATTATTGCATGAGAAAAAATAAAGGCATAAAAAAGAGAACCAAAGCGGAGCAAGCAGTAGCAGACTAGTGGTATGCTTGGACACCAAAAACAACAAAATTAAGTTGTAGTGCAAACACAATTATTCCTAACCATGCAAAGAGTGAAAGAAGCACTGTCACAAAAAAACACACAAAAAGAAAGAGATGGAAACGCAGCCAATATGCTTCCAGTGAGCGCAAAGCTCCAAATGGGGCCAGAGGTGTCGAGGAAGAAGCGGAAACAAGCTTTTCTTCTCGAATCTGCGTCTACTCTGGGAAGGATCTTCGTCTGACTGCCATGATTCGTTCTTGCATTCGCAATAATCTCGGCACTTAGGGCCGGCGATCAAGGACTGCCGATGGGATCTTGGTGGGACGTTGATTGCTTCGCATCGCATGGTGCCGGAGAATGACACAAAAACAAGTAACAAAACGTGCGTATGGTCCTTGAAGATGGAGACTAAATGGGCAAAAGCTTTGCAGACATGGGCGAAGTTTTGTTCTGGCGAAGATGAAATAGGCGAAAGAGGAAATAAGATAGGTGAAAGAACAGTGATGTAGCGGATGAAAAAGGGTATAAAGCTCTAGGAAGCAGTCAACTGTCAATGTAGCGAGAATCAAGTTTTCTTTTTTTGAGTTCTTCAGAACTGGGGAGTAACAAAGGGTCCACCCAGAAACTATGTTTCTATCACGGGGATCACGTGTATTACTGAGCCTATGCATTGACCGAATGCCCCCAAAACTCTGTTCACAAATGCATTGTGACACCAATTGGTTTCCATTTTACGGCTGTTTCTTCAATTGAGTTACTGGACTTGTTTATGCAGTCGGTTTTCCCGCTCAGCAGTTATTTTGTCTTACCATGGTGAACTGATTGATAAGTGGGGTTTAACATACCAATACCCCCGTATGATTATGAGAGACGCCGTAGTGGAGGGCTCCGGAAATTTCGACCTTCTGGGGTTCTTTAACGTGCACTCAAATCTGAGTACACGAGCCTACAACATTTCCGCCTCCATCGGAAATGCAGCCGCCAAAGCCGGGATTTGATCCCGTGACCTGCGGGTCAGCAGCCGAGTACCACCGCGGCGAGGCCAAAAGGCCGTCATGTACGTCACGATATCACTGGTACACCAGATGACCCAAATGTCTGCAGCTATGCACACTTGCGTGCTTCATAATCATATTATTGTTTTTGACAGGCAGTAATCCACGTATTATTACTGAGAAAGCAGTAGATGCCTTGATAAACGCACAGAGTGACCACCAGCGTCCACACGACGAATGCAAATAAAAGTAATGATTGTGTGCTGACGTCACCCTAACATCAACTCTTAGTCTTGCAAGGGGAGGGGGGGGATTGGGAGACACCACAAAATTGCGATCAGAAAATTTCAAGTGGAAGTGGAAAGGGGGGGGGGGAATCAGTGTCGCCATGAACACTTGTGACAATTAACAATTACCAAGTTACTCGAGACACGCGTATTTATAGTTTGTATCTGCGCTCCATAATGAACACGTGATGCGTCGAGTTATCTTCCTGCCTTGTGTTATCGGAAACGACCCTCACCTTTAGAGTGCGTACCATGTACTATTTTAGGGCCGTAGTTTCAGGGGCGAAGCTCCTTAAAGCGGCACGTGTTCGTCCCTCGTAGTAGTAGTAGTAGAAGTCGTAGTGTGTAACCGGTCTTACATTTTGACCTCCAAGGTGGTGCCAGTGGGAGATTTCTTCTGTGCGTTGTTGAACAATAAAAAATTCGCAGCGTGCGCGTTAACTGAAAGCCGATTTCTCCTGTCTCTCGTTCCCCCTTAGCAGCCATTGGCATGTACATTGAGCACTATCTGACAAGAAAGGGTTGCTACGTTGTACTCGCTGGGCGTAACCTCCTTGGTTTTAGAAATGTTTAGCGAGCGTTGAGCCGCAGTGCCATGAATAGAATGAACTAGTATATACCATGAACTCGAGGTGGTTAAAGGTGGGAAGTAGATACGAAGCGCAAGCCGTAAGAAAGTGTGCGTGTGCCTCCTTTCGTTCAGTCCTTGGAATGTCTGCTGGATGGCGGTGCTTCTATATGAGGAATATATGATGAAAAGATGCTAGATGGTGATACTTGGAGTGTTGAATAGGTGGACGAGTGGACACACAGACAGATGCATGGACGGACGCACGGATGGCTGGACGGACGGATGGGCGCATGGACGGACGCAGGAGCAGATGCATGGATGAACGCAGGAACGGACGCACAGATGAACGAGTGGACGCACGAACAGACACACGCACGGACGGACGGATGGACGCACGGGCGGCCACACAGACGCACGCATGGATGGACGGAAGCAAGAACGAATGGACGGACGGATGCTTCACCCCACTCTCCATCATTCACTCCGTGGATATGCTGATATTTTTTTGCGCCAACCACACGGTGTTTCACTTGTTTCTTTGAAGGGCGGGAGGGTAGCCCAATAAAATAAAGGATTGTTGCTACCTTTTTTCACCTTGTCACCCGTCGCTGAATTGTCAGGAATCTGTGACGACGATACGATTGTCTAAGAAAACGAAATGGGCTTTTTCGCCGTGAAGACATAGTATGGCTTATGCTTGAGGAATGTTGTGCGTTTCAATATGAAATATCTTGAAACACTTCGATTGGTTCATTATGCGCACAAAACCAACATAATGGGGAACCCTATTCGAATGCTGTTTCAACTGTGCTTATAAATCAGAGATAGATACGTGTGAGGCTTTACGGTACCTCGGCGGAATGTATATCTTCAGTGGCAACCCTGCTTTGCTTAACCGACGCTGACGCTGCTTCCTTGTGGGCGCATGTGTACCTCAGCCCGTTCGAAACTCGTATGGCACACGGGCTTCGGTCTCCGAGGCCCCCTTAGAAATCTCGCGAAGGCCGGATTAATTAAGGCTCCCGTTCTGCGTCGCTGGTGCCAAAATAATTAACTAGTCGCCCTATTAAGCCTAAAAAAAGTCAAGCGTGACCCTTTTCTCGGTTCAAGTAACCTGCCCTAGTGGTAGCTGACCCGAACGTGGCAGGAGCGAATCCTGGTCGCGGCGGCCGCATTTTCGAAGGATGTGAAGATGCTTGATGTCTGGGTACTGACACTTAGGGGCACGTAAAAAAATACAGGTGGCAGATCTTCACTACGGCGTCGTGATTTTCGGAAGCTAAACACCAACAATTATTATTATTATTATTATTATTATTATTATTATTATTATTATTAATATTATTATTTCATTATTATTTTCATTTTATTATAATTTTGTCTCTCGACATTCAGTACGTTTATACCATGTTGTCGTCATTCATGAAACGCACTAGCAAATTTGCAAGCATCCCTTGAAAATATTTTTTTTAATCGTTGACACTACCTCTAATTTCTGCTGTGTGTGCTGGCGCTATGTTGCTTCGCTATATGTTAAGCGCTACAACGTTTGTTTTGTATTTTTTGTTCAAGCTTGCTCCTTTCTGTCCATGTTGTTGTTATTCGGTTTTTTACTAGCGAAACTCGCTCATCTTGCACAAAGAAAAAAAAAAGCGGGGTTGTACTTACCTGTGTTTCCTATGGGAACGCAATACTGCTGTCCTGATTTTTTTCCCCGACGCACAGTTTACTATATGCCCCCCCCCCTCCCCTGTTTTCTTCTATTCAAAAAGGCACACACGCATGCATATGTAATCAAGTTCTCCCTATGACTTCAAATAGAGGATGCCAGTATCGAATAAATAAATAAATAAATAAATAAATAAATAGGTAGATTTATCTCTGAAACTGCACAGATGTTATTCAAGCAACACTTAATTTCGCTTAAGAAAGAGCAACAAATTGAAAAAAAATTACTGAAGGTGTTCGTAAAGTAAATATCTGTAGTCAATGAAACAAAGAAAAAAAACGGGTGAACGCCTTGTACACGTGGCGTCCACGAACATTTATGATGAATGATTGACGTATTGACATGGGCGTCGCCATATATATATATATATATATATATATATATAAATATATATGACGCAGGAGGCGTGATGGCTGTATGATGAACCATTTATTTTTCTTCGTCTTCCTCCTTCCCTACCATTCTACCACACCGTTCTCGTGTGGTTCGTCACACGCTTCCCCCCTCCCCCGAGAGAGACGTAGGTGCAGGGGCGGATGATATCGTTTAAGTCTCCCGACATGAACGATGTCAGTCTGGCGACCGAAAGGAGCCACGCTGCGGTCGATCTCGTAGTTAACTGCCGAAATCTTGCGTATGATTGTATAGGGTCCTTCTATGATTGCGCTGAATTTGACGCGATTCGGGTGCCAGGGTGTTTCATATAGAACAAAGTCTCCCACTTGAAGCTCTAATGGGAGGAACTTCTTGTCATATATGATCTTGTTTTTCTCGTGATATGCTACTGAATTGCGCACTGCGTTTGTACGAGCTTCCTGCAGATTTTTGGTAACGCCTGGAAAAAGATAGGGACACGATGGTGTGCCATACATAAGAAAGCAGGGTGGGTAGCCTGTGACTTCGTGAGGCGTTCTATTGTACTCGTCGACAACGTCCGTGAAGAGACACGGCCACGGTTTTCGGGGTTCATCGTTGATCTTGCATCGGAGGCGAGTAATGATCGTCTGATCAGCGCGCTCGTTTAGGCCATTACGCTGCGGGCGTTGTGAGCTTGTTAAAAGCTGATGAATATTGTTGTGCTTGAGGAACTGCCTAAATTTGCCAGCAGTGAATCCTGTGCCGCGGTCGGAAAGGAACTTGCGCGGCTTTCCAGCAGCGAAGATACTTTTCAGGAGGAGATGTACGCGTCGCAAGTCTCATTCTTGTGTGCGAAAGCCCAGACATAACGGGTGGCATGATCAACGGCTAAGTGAATGAATCTTTTGGATAAGCCGTAGTTGCCGAAACCTCCGATAGTGTCCATGGCCAGAAGATCAAACGGTTGTTCCGCTGGTGGCAAAGACTCCAAGGAACCAAATCGTTTGTTCTTCGGTTTCTTGCAGCGCTGGCAGGTATCGCAGTGGCGTATGTACTCGCTCACGTCGGTGGTGATGTCGGGCCATTAGTACTGTGGAGAGAGAAGCCGCAGCGTCTTCTTTACCCCGACATGACCGAAAGCGTCATGAGCTTTTTGGAGAAGAGAAGACCGGAGGGCAAAATGCACATAGGCTTTTCGTATTCCCCTGCGTGTTACTGTACTCAGTCCGCTCTCAATGGTGTGCTTTCCGGGTGGTATGTCGTTGTCATGCTCTCGCAGTTTCTCAGCAGATAGGAGCTTCAATGTTGTCAATGCCCTTTTGGTGTTTGATGTTCACGTCGTACATGGAGAGTTTCAAGGACCACCGGAAAAGTCGGCCTCGGGGATTCTTGATGCTTTTAAGCCATTGCAACGCTGCGTGATCTGTGATCACAGTGAAAAGTTTCCCGTGTAGGTAGCAGTGCCATTTATCGATGGCGTCAATAATTGCGAAACATTCGAGTTCTCTGATGGCGTAATTAATTTCGCGTTTTAGTAACTTCCGTGAATGGTATGCGATTGGGTGCTCTCTACCTTCATCATCAGCCTGATTCAAGATGTCGCCGATACCTCTGTTGGATGCATCGCAGTATAGCACACAAGGCTTAGTGGCATCGTAGATGTTAAGGATTGGCTCTTCTGTCACGCATTTCTTGAGCTGAGTGAAAGCCAGTTCACACTCCGCATCCCAGTTCCAGGTGGCGTCTTTGCTGAGCAGGCGCGTCAGTGGGTGAGCGATTTGACTGAAGTGGTCGATATATCGCCGGTAAACATTGACAGTGCCGAGAAAGCGCTGCAACTCTTTAGGGCGTGATGGTGTCGGAAACCGTAGGATTGCGTCCACGTTGCTTTGCTTTGGAGTGACGGTGCCATGCGAAACCTTGTGTCCCAGGTACTCAATGGAGGTTCGAGCGCATTGACATTTCTTTATTTCAGCTTGACGCCTTCGCTTTTGAAAGCTTTCAAAACGTCCTCCAGATGCCTCAGATGGTCTGAAAACGTGTCAGAGTAGACAACAATGTCATCGAAGTAATTCGTGACGTTCTGCGAACGGCGTTTTGCCAATACGAATTAGACAGCCCGTTCGAAGGTGGCCGGAGCATTCCGAAGGCCAAAAGGCATGACGAGCCACTCGTAGTGACCGGTACGTGTGACAAACGCCGTTTCCGGAATGTCATCAGGGTGAATCTTCACGTGCCAGTAACCTGACGTTATGTCTAATGTCGAGAAGTACGTAGATTTCCCCAGAGAATCGAGAACGTCATTGATGCGAGGGATGGGCTGATAATCAGGCACCGTCAATTCGTTCAGCTTGCGGTAGTCGATGCAGAAGCGCGTGCGTCCTTTCCCTTTTTTCTCTGCCAGAAGTGCTGGCGCAGCGTATGGTTAGGTAGATAGTCGTATGACACCTTGCTTCAGAAGCTCATTGATCTGTCTGTCCATTTCAACGATGTCAGTTTCTGAGCATCGATAGGGAGCTCTACGAATGGGAACATTGTTGTTGAGATGAATGCGATGCATTTCGCCGTTGATGCACCCAATGTCTGTCTGTGACTTGGAAAAAATGTCATCATACTTGTGAATAAGCTGCTTCAATTCCAACTGTCTAGTTTTGATTGATATGCGGGGTTTAACTGTCTAGTTTTATTTAGATGTAGTACATCACAAACTTTAACACCTTGCAAAGACGCGCCCATGTTAACCGTGGTTTGGTTCTGTGTACGAGAATGGAGGATGTCTTTTCCTTGGCGTAGAGTCATAGTGTCAAGGTCCAGCGACAAGTTAAAGAGGCAAGCACTATCCAAGCCAAGAAGTAAGTTGCTCTTCATGCCTTGTAGAACATGAGCCTGAATTTCTCTTGTCACTTTTCCTATCTGTACTTTTAGATTAACGCGACCCAAAGTTTTGGTAGATGATGTGACTTGTTCAACTGAGATGCATGAATTCCTCATTATTTGTGGGTGAAGTGCCTTCAGCACTGCTTCGTTGATGCAGGTAATCGTAGCTCCGGTATCAAGTGTAGCGCTGACAGGGTACCCGTTAATGAGGGCATTAAAATGAATTACATGAACTCTGGGTCACCCTCCTCGTTTCCCTGGTTGGTGGAGAGGGCGGAAATGCTTGCGCGTCGTGGGCATTCATTATGCCAGTGCATCTGTCGGGGTAAGCCATCCATCGCGCAGTGTTTGCACTCACGCACGGGTGTTCGTACCGGGGAATTACGTGGACGCTGACTAGTTCTGTCACTTGTTACGTTAATCTGTGTATTCCGAGCTGGTGGAAAGCGATGTAACTTCATTATCTGCAGGGTTGACTCTACACGAAGTGCAGCTGTAAGCCATGCCTCTGGTGTAGACGAGGTAAGCCCAGCAAGCGCCATCTCCATATGCGCAGGAAGGCCGTCAATGAGCCCTGATATAAGGTGCGTGTCCTTCAGGTCGGCGAGGCGTCCAAGAGACATTTTTTCATTATAGTATTCCTTCAAGCTCTGGCCTGTTCGCAACCGGCAATGAATGAATTGGCGAAAAGGATCCGCGACGCCGCTCGTAAAGCGTCCCTTCATGCGTTCACATAAGCTCTCCCAAGACGCGTCTGTGTCGAAAACCTCGGTGAGAAACCATCGGAAAGCCTCACCTTCAAGGAAATCGGAGAAGTAGCACAGCTTGTCTCGCTCCGTCCATGCTGCGGCCGCAGTCCTCACCTCAAAGAGTCGGATCCACTTGTCAAAGGGGACGTCCGTAGATGCTCCCGAGTACTTCTGGATGTTGATGACTTTCTTGGATGTGGCCATGATGAAGGGCACGGTAGATCCTGTCGACTAGTGTGACGCAGGAGGCGTGATGGCTGTACGATGAACCATTTATTTTTCTTCGTCTTCCTCCTTCTCTACCATTCCAACACACCGTTTTCGTGTGGTTCGTCAAACACACACACACACACACACACACACACACACACACACACACACACACACACACACACACACACACACACACACACACACACACACACACACACACACACACACACACACACACACACACACACACACGCGCGCGCGCACACACACGCACACACACACACACGCACGCACACACGCACGCACGCACACACGCACGCACGCGCACACGCACACGCACACATACATACATACATACATACATACATACATACATATATATATATATATATATTTATTTATATATATATATATATATATATATATATATATATAAACAAGACAGAAAAAAACTTACGAAAAAGACTCCGACGTGCGGAATCAAACGTGGAACCTCTCAGTCTTGAATGCGAGGCGTTAACCAATGAGCCACATAGGTACACGTCCTTTAACAATTCATCTTGGTAGGAAGCGCAGCAACTATTACACCGAACACACAACACAAGCGCTTATTTATTACGCAGAACACACAACACAAGCACTTACGATCGAATGGCACGCTATTTATATATACCACTTACCGCTGGCGATGGGCATCTTTTGGGGGGGGGGACTATAGTGTTTTCAACATTACCAGCAAAATGGCGCAATGAGCACGCGTCGGCGCATGCTCTCATCTCCCACGCGTACTTTGCCCCGCAGAGAGGAGAAGGTGGACGCTCGCTCGCGCTCCCTTATCTCGTGGTGAGGACGATCGTGCGTCTTGGCTGGCCTGTGGCTTTCCCTGGAACGTAGTTGTAGTACCGGGTGCGCAAAGGTGGCTGCAAGCGTTGCACAGTGTCCGTTTACGAAAAGAGCGCGCTTTTTAAACACAGCGTAGTAGCAACCGAGACGCTTATTCGCGTTCATCTGTACCTGTAAGTAGGTTCCGGGCGTAATTTGTGCGTGAGAAACGCAGGGCACGTTTCTATCTGCTTTCCATTCTGCGCGTGACTTTCCCATTTGTTGCTATCGTGTTCTTGCTCTGTCTTTGTGACAAAGCTGCGACTTTATTATTATTATTATTATTATTATTATTATTATTATTATTATTATTATTATTATTATGTCGTAGTTTTGGGACGTAAAACCCCGGATACTATTTATTATAACTTCGAGTGGAAGTCTTTGTGCATGTTGTGCTTGTTAGGATCCTCGCAATCGCCGTCACTTCGAGATCGAGAGCTAGAGCATTTGACTTCTGCCCCTGCCAAGCAGCGTGTGAATTTCCTTGGGAGCTCTGTCAGACGTGTGACATGTCTGCTGTCCTATATAAGGTGTCACCGTTCACGTGTCGCACGGTCAAATGACGCCTTTAGGAAAGTTAGTTCACTTCTCTGCCATTTTCAGTGCACTTTAGATTCAGGTGACATGCCTAGTTTCTATTTCCAGTCTGTTCGTGTGACGTCTTTTTTAAACTTTCAAGTTCCTTTTCTGTGCCTAAAAATAATGCGTTTGAAATACGGGTTACTGGACTTTGTCTATTTTACACTTTTGTGGTCACACTGTCAAAGATTTCGGCACAGTAAGTTAAAATATAGTCTCAATATGTTTGGTAAATGAAGCTTTACTGTATTGATAATAGTATAGTTAGACATAGTAAGTTTTACTATATTC
Source organism: Rhipicephalus microplus (assembly GCF_013339725.1). NCBI lineage: Eukaryota > Metazoa > Arthropoda > Arachnida > Ixodida > Ixodidae > Rhipicephalus > Rhipicephalus microplus. The sequence continues at coordinate 122,594,832 of NC_051167.1, forward strand.
TGAGTCGTGTGATTGTAACTCTAGTTTTTTTAAACAAACTTTCTTTATCTCGCATGTCAGAGCATGATTAGGCCTTAGGTTTTCTGCTGTGCCTCCTGTGCAAAAGCGAAACAATAAACCTTGCAATGACCTAAGGACTACCGGTCTCTGCCGCAGGTTGATTGACCCCTTACGGGCGTCATTGATTGCCACATCGGAATATCACACAGCGCTACTTGTGACCTTTGTGGCAGTGACAAAAGCATCGAACCCACCTAGAGTCATTGCCCTCAGTGGAGCTCCCAGAGACAATCTCTTTCAACAGAATTTGCGCACCTCGACAGCCAGTTGCATGCAGGGCGATAGTACTGTAATGCCGGAAAGATCTAGCGTTACCATCGAAATCGACGCAGGCGTAGTTTGAAGTGTCGACGAACGACCAGCCTTGTTGAACGATTGTGACACTCCTGAATGTGTGTGTTTCTGCTTACTTTCCGGCCCCTTTCATTTGTATATTCTCTACTTTTTTGTCCCCTCTGACACCTTCCCAGTACAGGGTAGCAGACCCTATATTAATTTTCCGGGTAACAGTTCTGCCTTTTCGCGTCACCTTTCTTCCTTTCTTGTTACTGCAACTTCCCGTGTGGCTTCTGCTGCGTATGTCAGAATGACAAAAAAGTGAAACTAGGCAGCGGGGTGAAGCCTTTAATATTATCAAGGGAAACTGGCTTGGTAGTTATCTAAGCGGTAGTGAGAAATGAAATGCCGATGGTGAAGTAGGCAGCAACTTGGATCATTTTTGAAAATATATTTATGTGTGTGCTACCTTATGAACACCATACCAACTAGCCTAATCCAAGCTGAAGTTCGGAGGAAGATGGATGTGCAAAGATCTAAAAAATGCTTACAATAAGGGGGCTCACCAAGGTGACGTCTCCACAAACAGACTTATCTTCTTCGATGCTTCAACTGCTTCTTTCGCAGTAGCAGCCTCGATGAAGACACGCCATGTTTACGAATTTTTCTTTCATTCTGAATCAGAAAAAGAGTAGATGATGTCTGTGGCCTCTGAGTGGCGTGCCACATGGTTTTTTTCAAAAGGTGAAAACCTTGGAGGGCTCATCAATCGTGAAAAGTTCTCGACAGGTACACAAACTTAGGCGAAAATCATTATGTGATTTTGCCAACGTTACGTTACGAATCGACGCAGTTATAGTGATCACCCTGACGTCACATGACTCGACCTATGATACATTGCTACATGCTCATAAGTGGACGTTCCAAATTGACGCAGTTCCAGTCATCACCCTGACGTCACATGAATTGGCGTATAATATGTTGCTACTTGCTCATAAGTGGATCGGTCTTTGAGGCTGTGCAAAAAGACGTTGTTTTTGGTGAGGGGGGGGGGGGGGGAGAAAATTGACTGAGAAGAATAAAAATGTCTTCTCGCTTTTATGTCGTCTGATGCAAATGCATATGAAATTTTTCGACCATTGGTTGGCAAACTCGTTCATGAGTCAACTCACTCGTACTCACGCAGATTCAGATCGAGTCGAGAGTCTGAGTCTAAGCGAGTCCGGGTGATTAACGTTTCAGTCAGTTTGAGTCCGAGGGAGTCCGGTCGAAGAAAATTTTCCTAGGTTTGTGAGTCCGAGTGAGTCCGGCTGAGAAAAACTTCGGTGAGTTGGAGCCGGAGGGAATTTTAAGCGCAAAATATATTTTTTGAGAGGGTCTGAGTGAGGTCCACGAGTATTGCCGATCTATGCTTGTGACTTCTATTACGTACGTGACAACTTCAAGCTTGGTTCAATGCACAATCACAAAAATCAATGAGATTGTATGGCTACAGTCACCATCAACAGTGGACAAGCCGGTTGAAAGACACAGTGGCTTACCCGTTTAGCTTTTCTTGTTGCGCAGCTTAACACAAGGGAGTCAGTAACGTAGCGACCAACTTCGTTCTCTACAGAGAAATCATTGACAGCTTTTACAGTTATAAAGGTATGCGATATTATACAAACTGTCGCGAAATAGTCAAGATCCAAATGCGATAGAATACTATGGCAGTAAATCACTTTGCATTGATGCGAGAGCGAAATTGAAGGTGTCTTTACTGCTGAAAAAGAACACCTTTAGCTCGTAAAAAATTTTTGATGAATTTCGTGCTTCTCCTAATGCGCATTTCATTGCGCCCACTAAGTTAGTTCGAAGTACTCCACTAAACACACCGTAATACCGCTAGTTAGCGTTGATTTTGCTTTTAATTAGCAACAATATTCTTTGCAGTAATAAGACGAAACCATTTATACATACTTTCAGCTCGTGCTTCAAATTAATCATCACGATACTTTCATACTATCGTTATGCATTACCTAGATTATTGGGCATGCAGTTACACATACTCTTACGAGAGAATCAATGGCATGTGGTGCTTCTCCATCGGTATCAGAATGTGTAGCACTCATGTGTTGCTCTTGTTATCCTATTCAGAAATATGTGTCAGTTTGCTACCGCGCAAGGTTGTTACGATGAAGTTATAAGACTTTCTATATCAGGATGGTGGATCTTATGTTTACGCATCTATACTCAGAATGATTCCGGCTTACTAATGACAATTTTTTTCTTTGAAAGAACTTTTAAAAAATTGCTCCTGTAAAGAGTGCTCTGCCACAGCTAAAGTCTACAGGAGGTGAAGGTGTCATGTCTGAAACGTTCGCTTAGTCGACATTGAAGATATATAACGATCATTCATTATGACTAGAATTGTGCAACATGGATTAGCTTGTTGCAGTCTTTTTCAAGTCTGTCACGGGTTATAATGCGACACAATATTAGCAAAGTATGAATGGTTTATCGACATGACAAAATACCGAAAGGCACGCAAAACTGAATGTATCTGAGTGTCTTGAATTGAGGTGTTCGTATCACTAAATACCTGACGCACCGAAACGTCATGTTTACATTGATATCCTATCTAGAAAAAACATTTTATTCCCTACTCAGTCTGCTATGTATATACGTCAGGAGTTATCCCAGCTATAATATTCGGCAGACATTTATGCGGTGTTTGTTTCCTACACAAATTTAGATAATTATGTTTTTATGTTTATTGTGTGCGCAACTTTGAACAGATTTCTTTTTCTCTGCATTACCGCAAGCTCGCAATAGCAGCTCCAAATTCCGGTTACAAAGAGTTTATAATCAAACACACTCGAAAGGCACGTGAAATGTGGTTCGGAGTGAGGCCGGTATTTCGGGCAACATGTGTTTTTCTCCCATAACACGTTTGCATTTTACCAGAACATGACGTTCTGCGCAGATAGATATTGCGCTCGACCGTACTTGTAGAGCTTCGCGTGACTCAGAGTTGGGGTTCTCTTTCCTACAAAGCTTTGGCTGGCGTGGCTGTTGGCGACAGCACAGCCATTTTAGATGCATTCTTGGGTTAGAGTTGGTTAGTGCAGCTCTAGATATCCCGAGTGCAGAAGCTTCCGGGTTGTGGAATGGTGCAGATTGTGCAAACCGTTGGCATATCCTAATGAATGAGGAGCGGAAAGTAAAGGTGGTGCTATAAATTGATACAAACTCGCTGTTCGAGAGCAGACATTAGGATCATTCGCATGTGCAGATACAGGAGCAAGGATATTTTAGATGTCCTGCATTCTTCGAGTACACTGAAGCTTTTGCCAACGCTACACGAAGACACAAACGAAAAAGTCACGAGGACTGAAGACAGTTTGAATCTTCGAGTTGTGTGCGCAAAAGTTTGAATATGCAACCAAACCAACAAGCCCGTCTTTCCATATTACCGTTCAGGTCGTTGAAAACTACTTTTGGTACAGAAAAGTGAAAACCGTTTTGGTGCGAAAAAAAAAAACTGCTGAGGATACGCAGTGGATTGTCGTTGTTGCAGATTCATACTGGAACTTCCACTGACAGTAAGTGACAGCAAGAAGAGACAGCATTTCATCCTGTCCTGTTGTTTCTCCCGTAAATCTCCTCTAGGTCAAGTTTCATTAGGGCAAAAGATGTGTTCCTTTTCATATCAACCAAGCAAATTGAGATCTAACTGGCAATTCTCTGCTGCCTTTCGGAAACAGAGCCTGTTGCGTTTCGCTCGAAACCTGACCTTTCCACACCCTCAGGAGGAGGCCAATTGGGGCCACCAGAGTGCAACCAATAGCTGGAGCCGCGCTTGATGCCTACCCAAACGTCGTAGGCGGCTGCGTATATATATATATATATATATATATATATATATATATATATATATATATATATATATATATATATATATATATATATATATATATATATATATATATATATATATATATATATATATATATATTGATAGATAGATACGCTTGAAGTCGCCGAAGTTTGCTAAGAAATCCTTCGCATTTAATAACAAAGGAAACGAATGCATTTTGTTTGTGTTTTACTATAGCTTCCAGGTTTTAGTATTCTATTCGAGCAACCAAATACACAATCTACACATGTCTCAAATAATTGCCGCAGTGTCTCGTGCTACTGTTGGCAACTTCACAGCACATAAGTCTCCTTCACGAGCGACACCACAGCACTTCCAACTACGCTGGTTCATGCGGCCTGGAGTGCTCTCCAGCTAAATCGGCTCTTCTTTCAGTCTCTCCGCTACCGCCGCCTCAAATTTTTCTTCCGTCCGGACCCGTCCCGTCAGTTCAAAATATTTGGATTCTTGGCCTTCACCTCACATCGTCCTTGGATCCCAAGGGCACAATAGCAGGCCTCAGACGCACCAACGAACAGGTGAGCCGCATGATACAGCGGGTATTTACCAAGCGCGGCGGCCTCCGCGGGTCTCAGTCCCTCCGATTGGCCCACGCGTTTGTGACCACTCACGTCATCTATCTATCTATCTATCTATCTATCTATCTATCTATCTATCTATCTATCTATCTATCTATCTATCTATCTATCTATCTATCTATCTATCTATCTATCTATCTATCTATCTATCTATCTATCTATCTATCTATCTATCTATCTATCTATCTATCTATCTATCTATCTATCTATCTATCTATCTATCTATCTATCTATCTATCTATCTATCTATCTATCTATCTATCTATCTATCTATCTATCTATCTGTCTGTCTGTCTGTCTGTCTGTCTGTCTGTCTGTCTGTCTGTCTGTCTGTCTGTCTGTCTGTCTGTCTGTCTGTCTGTCTGTCTATCTATCTATCTATCTATCTATCTATCTATCTATCTATCTATCTATCTATCTATCTATCTATCTATCTATCTATCTATCTATCTATCTATCTATCTATCTATCTATCTATCTATCTGTCTATCTGTCTATCTGTCTGTCTGTCTGTCTGTCTGTCTGTCTGTCTGTCTGTCTATCTGTCTGTCTGTCTGTCTGTCTGTCTGTCTGTCTGTCTGTCTGTCTGTCTGTCTGTCTGTCTGTCTGTCTGTCTGTCTGTCTGTCTGTCTGTCTGTCGTTCTGTCGTTCTGTCGTTCTGTCGTTCTGTCGTTCTGTCGTTCTGTCTGTCTGTCGTTCTGTCTGTCTGTCTGTCTGTCTGTCTGTCTAGCCGCCAACGATTTTTAGCTCTCCGGGCGGTTTCAATATCGGTATCAATACCAAACTTGGTATGGTATAACATGACTGTATAAAGAACATATTTGACAACTAGTGACATGAAAAGCAGGATATGTATGTCATAAATGTCCTGATTTACATTTCAGGGTCCTGCAGCTTTTGCGGTGGTTTCGTTCACATGGCATGTTGCAAAGCTGGTATGGTATGACATGTTTGCATGGCGAACACAACCAACAGACCCTAACATAAAAATCATAGCATGCGTGTCATGTAACAACAAGATTACACGTCACGCTCATGATGCGCTCGCGGCCTTTATTTAGCGTCACATATACCAAATTTGGTATTACGGTACGTGAATGGATGACGAAAATATGTCACTGGTTCAAACATGATAATCATTAAATGCGTCTCATGTAACAGCATGATCACATGCCACGCTCATGATGCCCTGGTGGCCGTTTCACTAGCTTCACTTATACCAAATTTGGTATTACGGGACGTGAATGGATGACGAAGGTATCACACTGGGGCAAACAGGATAAACATGAGATGCGTGTCATTTAACAACATGACTACATGCTACGCTCATGATGCACTCGCGGCCGTTTCGCTAGCTTCACATGTACAAACTCGGTATTACGCGAAGCGAATAGACGACATATGTAAATGACACATCCGAACATGATAATCACGACATGCGTGTCATGTAACAACATGACTTCATGCCACACTCATGATATTAGCGCGGCCGTTTTGGTAGCTTCATAAATGCCAAATTTGGCAGTACGTCATGTCAACGGATGACGAAGGTATGTGACTGGTGCAAACATCATGAGATGCGTGTCATGTGATGCGTCTCATGAGATGCGTGTCATGTGAGAACATGACTACATGCCACTGTCAAGGCACCAATACATTTCGACGTTACGCGGTGCGCATGCTTGCCGGCGTTTTTTGAGTCGCGTCATGCCGGCGTTGTGACGCCAGGCGCCAGTTTCGCCATATACTCGCAGGCGTGCGCCGCGCTGCGTTGGTTTGACGCATGCGCGTTTCAGTGCGTCCGGCGTCCCTCCGTCACGAAAGGAAGGAGACGCAGTGTTGTCTCGGTAACGCATCGGCGCGAATTTCGCGCTGGTTGCCGTATATTGGGCCTTTTTTGATGCACTCGCGACCGTTTTGTTAGCTTCGCATATACCAAATTTGGGGTTACGTGACGTCAATGGATGACGTATTATGTGACTGGTGCAAAAATGATAATCCTGACACGCGTGTTATGTAAGAACAGGACAACATACCACGCTAATAGCGTGCTCGCGGCCGTTTCGCTAGCTCCACATATTCTAAATTTGGTAGCTCATGACATGAAGAGATGACGAAGGTACACGACCCAACCAAACATGATAATCATGACACGGAAGTCATGTACGTCATAGTTTACCTCCACTTCGTAACGTTGTGCGGATCTTAAAGTGACTTATTAGCCCTTCTTATTCGTGCTTCGCATATCATCGATTCCCACTGCACGTGGGATCTGCCAATTTTTTAAACAATGCAATAAAACAAAAAAATGTTTGTTAGTGATAAACGTCTAGTCGCTGGTACGGCTTTCTGCTCTTCCTAAATATAGCACAAAGTAATATAGATCGACAGCTGGGATAGCTCAAAGATGTTCTTAGTAAGAGTACCAAGTACTCTTAGTCGTTGAACACATTTTCTAAACACGGGTAGTGTTTCTATACTGCCCGAGCCTGCTTTGGGACAGCTTACTTCTCTCTTATGTTCGACTAAATAGTACTTCAATTTGCGCACATTTGTTCAAAACGCAACGCAAATAATTTGTTAGAAGGGCAGCAGCTGTGGGCAGAATTTATGCTTTCTTACAAATGAACTGAATATAGTTTATTTTTTTAGGTTTCAACTCACTTATCGACTAATTGACCGACTAGTTATCCTTGGGTATTATCTGGATGCAGTACTCACCGACATTGACAGAAAATGAAACTAATCATAGTTGCTGGTGTTTATTGTCACAAAACTACCATATGATTATGAGAGACACTGCAGTGGAGGGCTGCGAAAATTCAGATCCCCTGGGGTTTTCTAACGTGCACCTCAATCTAAGCACACCGTCGTCAAGCATTTTTACTCCCATGGAAAATGCAGTGGCCGCAACCGGGATTCGATCCCGCGATGTGCGGGTCAGCAGCCGAGTATCTTAGTCTCTAGACCGCCATGGGGGGTTCCGAAAATGAAATTCAAAGCCAGGGCTTGATAACTATTACAAACAACTGCTAACTACAGGAGCCGATAATGTGTTCTACTGCTGAGGGCGATTTGCTTAACTTGGAAGTTTGGAACCCTCGCACTAGTTGCGGCCTACCGCATCGCCCAATTTCGATCATTTGTTGCCACACTATCCCCTTGCTTTGGTAGCAATGCTTTTTTTGTTTCATTCTTTTTAGAGACTCGGGTTGTTGTTCCGGGCACAAAAGAATTTCGGCATTGTAATTTGGCAGCTGGTTGGAAACTGTGAAAATTCGAAGCCGCTGAGTAGGGAGAGAACGGTACGAAAAGAAATGGCTTTTTCTCGAGGCGTGTGCTGGGTTCTGTTCAAACCAACACAAAAGGCTCCAAGATATTTCGTTCAAAGCTCTCGAACAAAAGAACAGGTTTTGGAATAGGCGCAGCGGTAAGTGGGGAGGGAGGTTGCAGACGGGAGAAGCTTTCAAGGGAAAGAAAAGGGGGAAGGGGGCAGCTTGATTTCTCGCTGTGCGATGAACGAAATTAATGAGTCAGTGCCGCCGGCACCAGATGGAGAGGCCATTATTCTGCCATGGAAAGATTTACAGACGCTCTTACGGGCCACCGTGGTTCGCTTTGTGGGGAACCCTGAAAGGACTGTTGCTTTGACTGTCTCTTGCGAGTTCCCTAGGCTAGTAATTTGGCTTTTGTTTCAGCTCTGAGTGAATGCCAGGGTAAGACGTGTGACATATTCGATAACCCAGTATACACAAAAAAGCCTCTGACGGGTTCACTTAGTGTACAGTTGATATATATATATATATATATATATATATATATATATATATATATATATATATATATATATATATATATTTCTGTTCTAGCTGGCTTGGTTTGGAAAGGTTGAAATTTATATATCATTGGCTACACCTTGCCTATATGATCTGGAGCTTCATAAAAAAAGATAGAAAAGACGTGACCAAGAAACAGAATTGAACAGGTGAAATATATTGGCAAAACGGGATGCTTGAAATAGCGAAGCTAGAATATTCTGCTCCTAGGATGTTCGTAGATATTAGTTAGGTGAAGTAGGTTTTTTCCAGGTTGCTTTCCAGCCGGTTGCTAAGCTTTAGCTAGGTATTTTTTATGTTGGCTGTGGATGTAGAGGCGTTCGTGTTAAATAATAGACAGTCACAAAAACTACACAGGCGTCCCCAATCCGGAGGCAGAAACTTGCGTTGAAACCAAGCGTTTGCACTTCTTGTAGATAGACGGGCCCGTCGTCGTTTGTTTAGGCCTATCATCGCTTAGGGGTATTCTCGCGTTACTTCACACCAACTCTTACTTAAGATGGCGGCATCTTGAAGACATGGATTTCATTTGCATTTCTTACAATGCAGGGACAGTTTCAAGATGCCGCCATCTTATGTAGGAGTGCGTGTGAAGTATCACGCTTATATGTAGAATCTGGTTAGATAGATACGGCTGGTATAGTGCATGTCTAAGCAGTCCGTCGATTTCAATCTCATGGAAAGAGCTACAATACCTGCGCATGAGCTCAAGAGAGTGATAAATAAATATTGTTCTGCCGTTTTTTCTTGTTCAGGTTGCTTGAGCCACGTTCGGCCACAGTAACTGAATCGACCAACTTGTCTTACACTCGGCAACGATGAACCGAACGATTACAAGGAATGCGCAAAAAGAATAATGCAGACAGAAGGCTTCATGCAAATTGTTTGAAATACGCACTATGAAGAGGATGTCGCTGTCGCGTTCAAATCCTAAAGGCGAAGCTTTAGGATCCCCTATTTTTTTTTATTTTCGCTTGTGCGATTTGGTCCTCATGCATGATAACGAACAAAAACAAATCACAGCATATCCACAGAGTGCACGATGATGAGCGGGGCGAAGCACCCGTCCGCCCATTTTTTCTTGCTTTTGTCTGTGCGACTGTCCATGCGTCCGTCCGTCTATGCGTTCATCCGCACGTCTATCTGTCCGTTCATCTATCCGTTCATCCATCTAGTGAACACTCCAAGTACCGCCATCTCGCATCTTTTCACAATGTATTTTCCACATAGAAGCACCGCCATTCACGGATATTCCAAGGACTGAACGAGAGGAGGCACACGCACACTTTCTTACGGCTTGCGCTTCATGTCTACTTTCCACCTTTAACCACCTCGAGTTCATGGTATATACTAGTTCACTGTATTCGTGGCACTGCGGCCCAACGCTCGGTAAACCTTGCTAAAACCAAGGAGGTTACGCCCAGCGAGGTTAACGTGGCAACCCTTTCTTTTCGGATAGTGCTCAAAGTGTGCGTCTTTCTGATACTAGGTTTTTTTTTCGGTAAGCATCAAATTCAAGGCAAATTTTATTAAGATTTATTCGCCAATACTCGTCGCTGTAAGATATTTCATCAGGAACAACTATCTTTTTATTTGTGATGAAAAGGGTGCGCGCGTGTCACTCCTCTAGTTCAGCTGTGGAGATGGCCACCACCACCACCACCACCACCACCACCACCACCACCACCACCACCACCACCACCACCACCACCACCACCACCACCACCACCACCACCACCACCACCACCACCACCACCACCACCACCACCACCACCACCACCACCACCACCACCACCACCACCACCACCACACCACCACCACCACCACCACCACCACCACCACCACCACCACCACCACCACCACCACCACCACCACCACCACCACCACCACCACCACCACCACCACCACCACCACCACCACCACCACCACCACACCACCACCACCACCACCACCACCACCACCACCACCACCACCACCACCACCACCACCACCACCACCACCACCACCACCACCACCACCACCACCACCACCACCACCACCACCACCACCACCACCACCACCACCACCACCACCACCACCACCACCACCACCACCACCACCACCACCACCACCACCACCACCACCACCACCACCACCACCACCACCACCACCACCACCACCACCACCACCACCACCACCACCACCACCACCACCACCACCACCACCACCACCACCACCACCACCACCACCACCACCACCACCACCACCACCACCACCACCACCACCACCACCACCACCACCACCACCACCACCACCACCACCCCACCACCACCACCACCACCACCACCACCACCACCACCACCACCACCACCACCACCACCACCACCACCACCACCACCACCACCACCACCACCACCACCACCACCACCACCACCACCACCACCACCACCACCACCACCACCACCACCACCACCACCACCACCACCACCACCACCACCACCACCACCACCACCACCACCACCACCACCACCACCACCACCACCACCACCACCACCACCACACCACCACCACCACCACCACCACCACCACCACCACCACCACCACCACCACCACCACCACCACCACCACCACCACCACCACCACCACCACCACCACCACCACCACCACCACCACCACCACCACCACCACCACCACCACCACCACCACCACCACCACCACCACCACCACCACCACCACCACCACCACCACCACCACCACCACCACCACCACCACCACCACCACCACCACACCACCACCACCACCACCACCACCACCACCACCACCACCACCACCACCACCACCACCACCACCACCACCACCACCACCACCACCACCACCACCACCACCACCACCACCACCACCACCACCACCACCACCACCACCACCACCACCACCACCACCACCACCACCACCACCACCGCCACCACCGCCGCCGCCGCCGCCACCGCCGCCGACGACGACGACGACATACTGCTAGTACTACTACTAGTACTACTACTAGTACTATTACTAGTACTATTACTAGTACTACTACTAGTACTATTACTAGTACTACTACTAGTACTACTACTAGTACTACTACTACTACTACTACATACACCGCGGACGCATGACCCCCATGGCATAGAGAGCGTCACTCCCAAAATGCTGACTAAAGATTTCTCGTACTTTTGCACGTGTTAGTTGAAGCTGTGTGAAAGAAGAAGGAACGTTTTTAAGAACCACGGGGTGCTGAATAATAAACTATTTGTTGTAAATGTGGAGCTGTCTGTATCTCCGCGTTGTTCTCGCGTCTCGTTACCTTGCGCTACCATTGTTATTCAAAGATGGCACACCAACGAACCCGCCTTGCAACCTGATATGATGATAGTTTCAATCTTTATTGCCGGTCAACAGGTTTTGAGTGGTGGGATTTACGTACTTTTTGCGGCACATAACGATTTATTTATATCACAGTTCACATACGTGTTCATTTCTCTGTGCCTGTTCCTGATTCGCTATGAAATTCAGGGATGTCTTAAGCAGCTTCGCTGCAAAGAACGAATTAAAACAAAAAGCGAACAAAATGAAGCAGAAATTAACATGAAAATTGTCTTCTTTCACGGGCTAAATGCGGCATCTTCGCTGTTTATGTAATCGCAAAGGGACAACAAAGAGGAACACTGCCTTGGTTTAGATTGACAATGTCCACTTGGAGAACTAATGCCACATGCTTTTCTATCAATCACTTCTTTCTTAGCGACCAAAATTCAGGTTCAGTGTCATTGAAATAATGTCGCGAAAATAGAAAAAAAATCATTTTGAAATTTTTATATTACGAGTTGAAGTTTCATCGCGAAATTTAATATTGAAAATTTTCGAAGCTTCGTATACTACGTCTATGACACCAACAGATAACAATATACTTCGATTTTATCGGTGAGAAATTCTGTAGTCTCAAGTAGACACCATCAAAATCTATGACGTCATCCGTTTTCCGCTGGAATACCAAGGTGCTGACTCCGCCCGCATTTTTTTTTTGCGTTTTTCCGCTTACCAAGCATCCCGTTGGGTTAAAAGTGATGTTTCAGTATTGTGAAATTGTACTTTACTAACACGCGAAAAATATTTTTGTTCTTCAGCGTCCCTTTAGGTTATACCAGCTAACAACTATACGACCCCACCCCAAATAAAACCGCGATGAAATAACTTACATTTGCTGGGTACCTTGTTGTGTGTGCAGCTGCAATATTCGTTTTGTGGACAAACGTTCTTTGTCTTCTTACTACCTTCATACGTGACATGAAAATAATTCGTGTCCATCCTCACTTTTACTTTATTACCCCTGTAACAAAACAAACAAATATAGGTGCTCCTACCGTTGGTTGGCATAGCATTGATCATTGTTGAAACCTTTGCTAATCGATTAATTTTGACCGTCTCACTGGCACGGCAACATGCTCAACCACCTAGGAAATTGTTTCAAAAAGCCATCAAGGATAACATTTCACTGGGATTATTTTCTCGCGAATAGTAAGAAAAAACGGACAAAGATATATATATATATATATATATATATATATATATATATATATATATATATATATATATATATATATATATATATATATATTTCTATCGCATCGTTGAACTTTTTTTGACAATGAACTATCAACTCACCAAAACATTCACGTTAATTTTTTAAAGTGTAAAAACTCTCAGTTACTGTTTGAGAACTCGCTACGAGCGCTCCTGTATATGGAGCTCTGTATAATTTGCACTCTTGCTAGGTTTTTTTAAAAATATTACTGCCTATGTTAATGTATGCATTTTAGGCAGACGAACTTGCAGAAAACTGCGTATTGTGTGACGTGAAGAAAGCCCTTAATAGTGTACGTTCATCACAGTGTACATTTAGCATAGTGTAAGCTTGTACAACATTAAATGCGCATCATCTGAGACAACACATAACTTTGGTTTGCCCGTACACTTTTTACCGCTAATGTTACTACAAGCTACCGGTGCCGTCCATGGTAGTGGAAGAGCTCGCAGCGAAAGCTTGAGGTCTTTTGCTTAACTAGAAGAACTTTACCAAGTTATTCAGTTGCATCACCGTTTATTGCGTCACCGTTATTCACGGTTACGTCAACAATATATTGTAAATACTGAGAGGGGACGATTACGTCATAGGGAATGCTTTACGTAAGCAGTTAGGTAATGCTTGCAATTGGCTGAAGTATTAGGTTCGGCGGTCACCTGTCGGGTTCTACATCATTAAGTGCCGCTGTTTGCGTTGCCCGTCTTGTGAGCTTCGATTGTAGTATACGTAAAAGCCTACACTTTTAAATGTATCCAAGCATAATGAAATTATTGTATTACATGCACGTGCCATACACCTGGCCATCCGTCCGTCCACTCATCTGTTGGTCCTTTATACTAGTCACCAACTTCATAGTAGACATTATGAACCTTAGGACCAAGCTTCGTCTACTTGTCATCTTTCTTAGAGACGCGTGGATTTTTTTCTTCCTTCATTCCTTCGCTGTGTTTTGCCCTGCATGCGCAATTTACCCACCTTTGACCATGCGATGATTTCGCATGATGACGGCTTCATGCGACGCCGAGTTCTGTTCCGTCATTGTGGCTGAAAATAATTTAGGTTATCGGTGACGGCATGGTGATGTCACATACGGTGACTTCATCAAGGCGTGTACTTCGACCATGTGACCTTTTGCGTCGTTGTCCAAGGCGACGCCAGTGGTCGCTTTCCACATTTGAAGAAGCGTTCAAGGTCTTGCGTGATGAAGTCACTAGGCCACCGCCACGTGTAAACACTCTATAAAAGAAGTATTTCAACAGTGCCGTTTTCCTAAATGAACATTTTAATCTCCGTCGAACCTTATACCTCCGCCTACCGCACTGCGTATGTGCGCATAATAACACGCTGAGCTGGGGAAATAATTACGCAATTTCTCCAAGTTTAGAAATGCTGACAGGACACATTATAGGACAGATATCAAAGGGAAATCGTTTTTTTTCTTTCTTACACTGAGTGAAAGCACACAATTGATCGCACTGTCTCCCCCCACGAGCTCGGACGAGGGTCTTTCCATCCTTCGATGCTCGCGAAGCAGGGCTCATCAATTTGGCTAATGGCAGTAATCAAGACGGCGCTCGCGAAAGGATGGCTTCCCAGAACGGCGACAAAGTGAGTAGTGATCTATAATTATGCGCGCGTGCCGCGGGCGGACCGCCACTGCTACCGAGCGACGTTGTGGGGACGACACATTTGAGGATTGCATCGATGCCAACGTGTCTGAATGCGGGAATGCTAAAACTTCGAGCGTCGCCGGCGCAGTGGATAAAGTGTCAATTTAAAGTGTTCTTTCAAATGTGTACGACAAGCAGCGACCAGAGCGATTCTACTGCGATCATAAGTTATATTATTTTTTTTCAGCGTGAAGGACGTAGACACCTCCTCGAGCAAGGAAGGTGACCCTCAGCGTTGGCGTTCTGCAGCGACGGCATCCACACACGAGTGGTGCAAAATATTGTCGTCACATGATGACATTCCCACAGGACATCACCATGACACCAGATATTTTCAAAATTGGCGACGTCACGTGATGACGCTCTCAAAAGGAATCTTCCATTGGTCAAAAGTTCGTCAATCACAGAGGCCACGCAAAACTAGGCAAGGAGCAGGAAGCTTGCATTTCCTCCAATCCTAGAGTCAATACGTAAAACCATAGGTGCGCGGAGCTTAGAAGGAGGGCGGAAAAAGATCAATCAACACATAAGCAGAGAAGAAAAAGTGGAAGGCCTTCGCCATGGCATCGTCTTGAACGAATGCATGATGGGACCCAGCGAGTTTTTTTTCTATAATTAAGAAAACATACAACGCGCCTTGCGTGTAAGTAACCACCACAATAAGGAGCATTAGGCATCTGTGAGAAACATGAAGCTATATCTGATTTCACTAGCAGGTCTGACGACTGCTTTTGAATTGACAGGTGTGCACGAGATTCGACATTAGGGAAAGCGGGAAGGGGTGGGGCGCAACCGTGTAAAGCCGCGCCCGTGTAATCAGTTTTACAGCTAAAGCTGTATATAACTAAGAGAAATGAAACACCATTCAGTATTGGTGTAACGAGAGGTCTCCAATGGATGTGCTATAAGTTACGCTTTTCTCAGCGTCGTACCTAAGCAGGCGCGCCATTGCTTGAGTTGTGAGTGACGTCGTCCATCCCGTCGCAACCGTAGCGCCAATAACCTGAACGCTTTCACATGGGTAGCCCATGGACAACTCTAGAAAGGTGCCAACAGTGGAAACATTAGAGGGCTCGCACCAGGCCAATGCTGCAGTCCGGGCACAATAACAGGCCTATAGAGGCCGATTGCCAGCAGCAACTGTGTACCGATGATACAGCAGCCTTCCAAGCCGCGCTAAATTGCGAACGGGAATGCAAGTGCTGGGGGCCAGCAGATCCTGCAAACCAAGCCGTCGAGTTTGCTGGCGATGTCAAACGCTTGCAAGAACGCTGCGTTGCGGCGTCTATGTGGTTATTGCCGGAGAGCGTTCGCTGGGGCAAACACCCGCTTGCGGCGGAAGTTTCTCCAGCGGCACATTGGCTTCGTCTGCGACGTCTAACCCGCCATATTCAGAAATGCTCCTTGACTTGAACTTGACTTTATACCGCCTTCAATGCAGTGCGTTTGGGCTGTCTTGGCACCGCCTAAAGACAGCGCGTTCGAAACACTTTTGTGCTGCATTGAAATCGGTGGCAAGTCAAGTTCCAGTCAAGCAGGGTTTCTGAATACGAGGGTACGACCATCTGTTGGTGGAGAATAACCACTGTTATTAATGCTTTGCGAAACACTCGAACCGCTCCTTCATGAGGGCGATGATGGGAGGAACGATGTACGGCAGGTGAAATAAACGTTGTGGTAAACTCAAGACAAACGTGTGTTGAACGTTATTAAGAAACACGAACATGTAACCAATAATTGCGAAAGGCTTCAGTGCAGTGTCACGCTGAACCCACTGCTAAACACCGAGACTGCACGTTTGAGCTTTCGCCGGTTAACCATCTGTACGGAGTGCTTGGGCGCTGATGTTTTTTAGGGGCGAATCTCCTTGGAGTGTGGCTGGATCCCTTTTCTGTAGGAGTATGCTGAAGTAGCTATTTCTAGTTAGTTTTAGATATTGCTCACTAGATGTCGTTGAGTGTATGTGTCCTTGTGGTATGTGACAGGTATCCAAGCCTGCAGAGGTAAAACGGGGGCTTAGGCAGGGGTGCCCCCTGTCACCCTTATTATTCATGATGTACCTACACGGATTAGAGGCAAAATTAGAGGGAAGTGGGTTGGGCTTCAACCTCTCTTTAGTCAAACAAGGAAAACTTATTGATCAGGCACTACCAGCATTAATGTACGCAGATGATATAGTGCTAATGGCCAACAACAAGGAAGATTTGCAGAGATTGATGGACATCTGCGGTAATGAGGGAGATAGGTTAGATTTTAGATTCAGTAAGGAAAAATCAGCAGTCATGATTTTCAATGACAACGAAGGTAGTGAGCTTAAGATACAGGAGGTCACGCTAGAGATAACAGATAAATACAAATATCTGGGTGTATGGATAAGCAATGGGACCGACTACCTGAAGGAACACGAAATATACGTGACGACTAAAGGTAACAGGAATGCAGCAGTGATGAAAAATAGGGCACTGTGGAATTACAATAGGTATAATGTTGTGAGAGGAATATAGAAAGGGGTCATGGTTCCTGGGCTGATGTTCGGCAATGCGGTCTTGTGCATGAGATCAGAGGTTCAAGCAAGATTAGAAATTAAGCAACGTGGAATAGGTAGGCTTGCTTTAGGAGCTCACGGGAATACACCAAATCAGGGAGTACAAGGTGATATGGGATGGACATCATTTGAGGGCAGGGAAGCAAGCAGCAAGATAAAATTTGAGAGGCGATTGAGAGAAATGAAGGAGGAGCGTTGGGCTAGGAAGGTTTTCAGCTACTTGTACATGAAGAATGTCGATACAAAATGGAGGAAGCGAACCAGGAAGTTGACTGGTAAATACTTAGAAAACAGCAGGTGGCCAAACCAAAAAGAACTATCGGTTAAGAAGAAAGTGAAGGAAACGGAGACTGACATGTGGAGAATGGGCATGATTAAGAAGTCCGCACTAGATATCTATCGAACTTTTAAGCAGGAAATTTCCAAGGAAAGGATCTATGTTAATACTCGGGGTAGTTCTCTACTGTTTGAGGCCAGGACGGGAGTACTGCGAACCAAGACATATCGGGCCAAATACGAAAGGGTAGACACAGTATGCAGTGCGTGTGGAGAGGAAGAAGAAACCTCCGAACACTTGATAATGTACTGTAAAGTGCTTCACCCTATAGTTCAGGATGATGGCGCAGAGTTTTTCAAAGCACTGGGGTTTAGGGACCGAGAGGGCAAAATAGACTTTAAGGAAGTAGATTTAACTAGAAGGAGGTTATCTGATTGGTGGCTAAAATCAAGGCACGAGTGAAAATTAAACTCTTCACTGCAAAGTACGAATCCTCAAACTCACTTTTTAAGAAAAAAAAAATGTAGTTTTGGGTTCATTACGTATTACGGCTTGGTGGCGCTAGCCACCGCCCGATCTAAAGGGTACAGCCATATCCATCCATCCATCCATCCATCCATCCATCCATCCATCCATCCATCCATCCATCCATCCATCCATGCATCCATCCATCCATCCATCCATCCATCCATCCATCCATCCATCCATCCATCCGTCCGTCCGTCCGTCCGTCCGTCCGTCCGTCCGTTCGTCCGTCCGTCCGTCCGTCGTCCGTCCGTCCGTTCGTCCGTCCGTTCGTCCGTCCGTCCGTCCGTCCGTCCGTCCGTCCGTCCATCCATCCATCCATCCATCCATCCATCCATCCATCCATCCATCCATCCATCCATCCATCCATCCATCCATCCATCCATCCATCCATCCATCCATCCATCCATCCATCCATTCATCATTGGAAATAATATCACTAGATGCCGCTGGTGGATTTCGTATAGTTTACGATTAAAGAAGGTAGATGGCACTGTTATAATAAGAAGTTCACAGCATATCCACGGAGCGAATGATGATCAGTGGAGCGAAGCATCCGTCCATCTATCCAACGCGTCTGATAGGAGCGGATGGACGGGTGGATGGACGGATGGAAAGACAGACAGACAGACAGACAGACAGACAGACAGACAGACAGACAGACAGACAGACAGACAGACAGACAGACAGACAGACAGACAGACAGACAGACAGACAGACAGAGATGGACGGACGGATGCAAATACGCATTACCTTACTCGTCATCGACTCCGTTGATATGCTGTTAATTTCTTTAACAACGCCTATACACAATGCCAGTCTGCCTGGTTATTTTAAATACCCCTCTCATACACTGTTTAAAATATCCCTGAAATTCGTACGTAATACCAAGCTCGCCTTATCACAAATTAAGTGTGTTAAAACTGCATGCCCTGATGTTCAGTCTAACATGTAAGCCGTGACAGCTTTTTCATCTCTGTCACTTTTACTGTTTGTGTATTTGAAGGAGCTATTGGACTCTTCAGCCCCGGTGTTTATAACACGCACATATGTTAAGACTCTGCAGGGTTCTTTTTATAGTGAAGATTTTGAACGTCACGCTCGCAAAACGCCGGACTAATACACCATATGCGGGCAAATTGAAAGTGATTATAAAATGATCGATGTTGGCAGGACGTGTTATATTTGCCAGTTGGTGCGGAAATTTCGTAGTTTATGTTTTCGTATAGGTGAGGCTATTTTCTGCCCATAATTAGAAAACTATGCTTTAGGTCCACTGCACGACTTGATATCGTTAAAATCACAAACTTCCACTACTTTAGAGATGGTTTATCTATTGTTTTGTTTTGCGCCTATAAGTGGTGGATGTAGAGCGTGGCCTGTTTGACGGTGATATACACGGAGTTTGGTCATCAATGATTTACAAGCATTAGCATTGTGTGAATAAACTGTTCACTTAGTGAATACATCAAATTTTTGTCAAGTTTTTAAACATAACATTGTCTAATGAAAGTGTATATTTAATGCTCGTTTTCTTGGTTAGACAATATGTTAATGAGATATAACGGGCAATTATGCCAAGGAAAGTATTAACGCGATAGCGTTGGAAAGCTCGTGTCAGAGAAATTCCGCCGTTGGCGTCGGTACCATTGGTTGTGAGCGAAAAATCATCTGTGAGCGAAATATCGTGAAAGGAGCAAATAAAACAAAAATTATTGGCAGACCCCACGTACTGTGGGAATCGATGATATGCGAAGCACGAATGAGAAATGTTATGTCACTTTAAAATCAGCACAACGTTACGAGGTTGGAGTAAATGATGCCGTGCATGACCTCCATGTCATGATTATCATGTTTGAATGTGTCGTTTACGTTCGCCATCTGTTCACGTCACGTGTTACCGAATTTAGTATATGTGGAGCTAGCGAAACGGCCGTGAGCACGCTATGAGCGTGGTATGTTGTCATGTTCTTACATGACACGCGTGTCAGGATTATCATGTTTGCACTAGTATCATACCTTCGTCATCAATTCACGTCCGGTAATACCAAAAATTTTGTATAAGTGAAGCTAGCGAAACGGCCACGGGCGCATCATGAAGGGCCCAATATACTCCAATGTAGCGTTGACACACGCGCACGTTGGGCACGGCGACGCTACGTTAGCAAAACGCGAGGCCCCGCGGTGGTGGTCTAGTGGCTAAGGTACTCGGCTGCTGACCCGCAGGTCGCGCGTTCGAATCCCGGCTGCGGCGGCTGCATTTCCGATGGAGGCGGGAATGTTGTTGGCCCGTCTGCTCAGATTTGGGTGCACGTTAAAGAACCCCAGGTGGTCGAAATTTCCGGAGCCCTCCACTACGTCGTCTCTCATAATCATATGGTGGTTTTGGGACGTTAAACCCCACATATCAATCAATCAAAGCAAAACGCGAGCACTCTATAGTCTGACGCCAGGCGAGACCAGCGTCCGTCGGTGCGGCCCGTCGGCAACCAGCTCAAAAATGCCACATGCTGCCTTTCACGCCATTGCGTTACCTAGACAATTTTGCGTCTCCCTCTTTTCATGAGGTGCCGACCAGTGCGGACGCGCGAAGATCGGCTCCTGTTTTGAAGAATGTTTTCCTGTGGTATTCACGAATTTGTCACCCAGTTCTCAAGAAATCAGCAGATACCACCTTTGTGCTGGTGAGTGGACTTTTAAACCATTTTTGGGACATTTTTACACGGCAACGCCACCGGGGGATTTAAGCCTAACCAAGGAGGCGATTGTCGCCGATGCGCCGACCCGGCGCCAACGTGACGCAAGGCTCTGCGCGTTTAAGACCTGCAACTGAGAATGGAATACGAAGTAGATGGAGAGGACATCTCTCCAGAGGATCGCACGGAAGACATGGGTTGGAAGGAAGCCGAAACGAGACGCTCAAGGAATAAGCAAGCCGCGGTTAGCGTTCCTGCTGCCAAGGGGTCGACCAAGGCTGGCGTTGCGGGAGATGCTCGAGCCAGTCGTAGTAGGTATGATACCAAGCATACAATCGTGCGAGCTGGACGCATGCCGCCACTACCCAAGGACTTCAGCAAAATTGTGCTACGACCACGTGGAGGATTAAATATCTCGAGAATTGGCACTGGAGCCTTGGCAGACGCGATGGTACTGGCGGCCGGCATCAAAGAGGAGGAGGCCATGCAGGACATCATCTGTTCCAACTTGCAGCAGAACATTATGGTGGCAAGCACTCCGGACCAAGACAGAGCTTCAAGATACCTCAAGGTCAAGCAAATTGACATTGGAGGCAAAGTTTTCGAGGTTAGCGCGTACGCCACGGCACCCCACGATACTTGTAAAGGAGTGATTCGCGGGATCCCCGTAAGCGATACTCAGGACATTTTGACCCGAAAGATTGTGAACGCGAACAACCCGCTCGCGCTGCAAGCCAAGAGAATCAAGGACACCGGGACAGTCATCATAGCGTTCCAAGGACACAAGGTGCCCAGATTCGTGAGATATGGACCTTCACTTTTGCAGTGCTCCCTTTACTGCAAGAACATCTATATTTGTTACGTCTGTGGAAAGCTGGGACATCGGTCTGACGTCTGTCCGAACCCAGCTGAAACTATCTGCAGAGGCTGCGAGATCAAGAACCCAGATAGCCTGCACCAGTGCAATTCAAGATGCAGGCTGTGTAAAACTTCTAGGCGCGTAAAACTTCAGACAACTAACATAAGAGACAAGGACGAGCGCAGACTTTCAACTGATTTTATTACTACTACGACACACATATATATATTAGAAAGAAGATAAGCAACACACAAAAAAAGGCGAAAAGAGAGATTGCAAAAAACATCACACAAAATCAAAAGGCGAAAAGAGAGATTGCAAAAACATCACGTGCTCACCCTGGGCCCTCACGTGCCGAATTTAAAAACGCCAATTCTTTCCCAGATAATGCTATCGATGGTTTGCTGATACAGCTACCTCGAGCAATTGCTGCAGCTTCAATTACAAGTCTTGTGCCTTCATTAGGGTGGGACGCGAGAACCCTTGTCTGTTCGAACAAAGGCTGGCATCCACATTCGGAACAATGAGCGGCTGTGTGACGGTCACCATCCCACGGCAGACAAGGAGTGCAAAAACAGGTTTTTAGTGCCATACGTCGTCAGACGCAGACGTTGGGAAAGATCGCGAGCAGCCGCAGAAGCCCGGGATGCATCAATCACATCGAGTCCGGACATCAACAACAAGCAGCTTACTCCAGCCTACGGGACCCAGAGCATCCAGACTACACAAGAACAGGAAAGGCGGCCCCACTCCAGGGGGAGGTCGCGTTCCAGAAGAGGTTCTGGACCCAAGGCCCGCTCCCAATCACGGGGGCGCTCGAGTTCTCAAGGTCACCATCAGGGTAGGGATCAGCGTGGGCGGCACCCGAATGGCCAGCTGCCTGGCGTTCAGTTCGAGATCACGGCTTCACACCCGGGGAGGACGCCTGCAGTTACATCGAAAGGCAGCTGGGCTGAGCGAGTGCGCAATGGCGCGGCAGAGGTGATGACAGGTAAGCTGCCAGAGCATGATAGAATTGCACAGCTAGAGCAAGAAAACGCGAGACTTACAAAATCGAATGAGAGGCTATCAGCTGAGTTAAAGGAAATAAAAATTCTTCTCGCTAAGCTAACCAGCGCGCAGTCTTCACAGCCAATGCCTCAGCCAGTTGATGTCCCTGTGGCTGAAAACGTGGGGGACTCGAGAACCACAAAAAAGAGGGCAGTCATGGCAGAACACGTGGAAGCCAACCAAACGACCATGTCAGATATGAAAGAGGTCTTTGACACGCTCAGCAAAGTAGTAGCTAATCTTAGCAAGCGGATGGGTAGGCTACAATCAAGCGTGGCGGCACTGGAAGAGCATATGACTTTGCGCATTACAAAGGTCGAAGCATATCTGCACAACACAGCAAGGCCTCCTCATGCACCAAACTCACCCCTTCGGCCACCAATACTAGTGGTACCAAACCTGTCGACAGGTGCAACATCAGGCTCTGGCCACCCATGTAATAACCATGATGGCAGCGCCACGTGAAGCATTTCGTATCTGGCAATGGAACTGTAGAGGCTACCTTAAAAAGAAGGCAACCCTACAGCAGTATATCAAGAGCAGCCAAGAAAAGCCTCATATTATATTATTACAAGAGACCCTTTCACCGCAAGCAACGTTGCCTGGATTCCGGCCTGTAATAGCGGATACTGAAGGGAGGGGAGTCTGCACCTTCGTATGCAACAAACTAACGCACGTAACCCACGACCTCAAGATAGAAGCAGGCCGGTTGGAACACGTTATGGTAGAGATCGTGCCAGGTACCAGCAACCGTCAGAGCATTTTCATTCTTAATATATACAGCAGTCCAAAGGAACAAAAGCAAGGGTTCAAGACGGTTCTAAACAAAGCTGGTAATATCGCCGGAGAATGTCCACTCGTCATAGCAGGTGATTTCAACGCCCCTCATCAAACATGGGGTTACAAGTACAACACTGGGAAAGGAAATCGACTTTGGCAATGTGCCAGTGAACTTGACCTCACTCTAATCACAGACCCCAGCCTACCAACAAGGATTGGTACATCTTGCTGCAGGGATTCCACCCCAGACCTTACATTTGTAAGGAACATCAAGAAAGCCCAGTGGATGAACCTTGCTGTAGACCTAGGGAGTGACCACTGTATTCTTGCCACTACTTTCTCCGTGGAGCGTAAAAAGCAGAGAGAATTTCACTTCACAGACTGGGATAAGTTCAGAAAGATAAGGATGGAAAGGGAACAAGATGGCCACAGACATGGCTTGGAGCAGTGGGTCAAACAGATTAAAGATGACATCAAATCCGTCTCTTCCACCATTACCACAGATTTTCCGGTTGAAAGAATGGATAGCCGGCTCGCTTATCTTCTTGAGGCAAAGCAAGCACTACTGAACCGTTGGAAGGGTCAGCGCCTGAACCGAAGACTGAGGAAAAAGATAGCTGAGGTAAACAGATCAGTCGAGGAACATTGTCGCGCACTATCCAGGCAGCAATGGGACGAAATCTGCAACTCTGTCGATGGTCAGATGCGCAATGGCAAGACATAGAATATGTTGAAGCATCTCCTCAACGAAAACACCACCAAAACAAATCAAAAGCATGTTATCGCTCGAATTTTGCCTAAAGAGATAGGGCGCACTACAGAACAGCAAGTTGTGCAGCGGCTCGTGCATAAGTACCTCCCAATCAAAAAAGGATTGGCACCACCAAGTAGACAGTACCAAGGCAGGCCCAATCCAGGTCTTGAGGGCGACTTTAACATCGAGGAGATCAGAAGAGCCTTGCATGATCTCAACGGCAGGTCGGCCCCTGGCCCGGACGGTATATCAAACAAGGCTCTTCGTAACCTTGATGACGATTCAATTGAAACCCTGAAAGATATGATAAATGCAGCATGGAGAGAAGGCAGGGTGCCAGAGCAGTGGAAGCTGGCCAGCACGATCCTTATTCCTAAGCCAGGAAATCTCCTAACTTGGACAACTTGAGGCCAATATCCTTGACATCATGTATCGGCAAGGTTGCAGAACATGCCATACTGCACAGGATAAACAAGTACTTGGAAGATAACGACATATATACACACAATATGGTTGGATTTAGGGTAGGGCTATCCACACAAGATGCACTGAAGCTTATCAAACACCAGGTCATCGACAATGAAACCAGAAACGTGAGAGCCATTCTGTGCCTAGATCTAGAAAAAGCGTTTGACAACATCCAACACTCATTCATACTCGAAGCAATTTCCAAGCTTAATCTGGGGAAAGCCTTCTATGACTACGTATGGTCCTTTCTTACAGATCGGAAAGCCGTGATGAAGATTGCAGATATTGAGACAGCAGCAATCGAACTAGAAGCAAGGGGCACGCCGCAAGGGGCAGTTGAAGTTGAAGTTGAAGTTTATTTCAGGCAAAAGCAAAAAAAAAAGGTACAATTTGCCTAGGGGACCGGCGAAAAGGCATAAAAGCCTGACGAAGCGCCTGCCCCCTGTAAACCCAAAACCCACCAAAATAACACAGTGCTCAGTGTAAAGTAACGAGTCAATAAGAAATTAAGCATAAATATGTTTCTACATGCAAAACATGTACAGGAAAACATAAATGAGCGAAAATTTGCGCAGGAGATGAAATCTATAAAGGATATGCGTGTCGCGCATATGCTTTATAACTCGCGCCTTCCAACGGCGCGAGTTATTTCACCAATGCTGTTCAACATTGCCATGATTGGACTGTCAAAGAAATTATCGAGCATTGAAAGATTGAAGCACAGCATCTACGCAGATAACATTACCATCTGGTGCACAGGTGGAAGCGAGGGGCAGATTGAGAGCGCTCTGCAAGAGGCGATTGACACTGTAGAAGAGTACCTTCGTCCTTCCGGGCTCAAGTGCTCCTCGAGTAAGTCAGAACTTTTACTGTATTGGACTGCACGCCGGGGACCGAAGCCCAGGGGATGGAAGCCGTTAAACCAGATAGACATCCACCTCCATACAAATCAAGGGGATGCCATCCAGAGGGTCGACTCCATTAAAGTCCTGGGCATGCTGATAGAGTCTACCGGCGCCAACAGCAAGTCTATAGCCAAGTTAACTTGGAAAACAGACAGTGCGGTGCACCTCATACGCAGAGTGGCCAACAAAAGAAATGGGATCAAGGAAGACAACCTCATCAGGTTGATGCATGCGTTTGTTCTAAGCCACTTCACGTACGAGGCAGCAATGCACAACTGGTCAAGAGCAGAGTCCGAGACACTGAATGTGCTCCTCAGGAAAGTTATCAAGAAGGTCCTGAGCCTACCCATACATACCAGCACCGAGCGTCTGCTTGAGCTTGGCATTCACAACACGCTCGAAGAAATAGCAGAAGCCCAAGAGAGAGCACAGTTTGCAAGGTTATCTACAACAAGGTCGGGGAGAATTATCCTGCAGGAGCTGGGCCAACACCCAATGGCAATCAGACGAAATTACAATGATATCCCCGACAACATCAGGGAGAATATCACGGTGTCTCCTATACCAAGAAACATGCATCCAGAACACAACGTCGGAAGAAGAGTAGCGAGGGCCAGGACTATACTTCGTAAAGTATCAAACGAGGAACGAAGGGTCGCATTTGTTGACGCGGCTTCCTACGCCAATGGGAAAGCGTTTGTGGCGGTGGTGGTCGATGGGGCTGGCCATGTCGTCAACTCAGCGACGGTCAGTACGAAAGACCCAATCATTGCGGAACAGGTGGCCATCGCCTTAGCACTCAAGATGGATAACATTGAAGTCGTCTACAGTGATTCCATGGCAGCACTACGGGCGTTCGCCAAGGGGACAGTCTCTGAACAAACGCTGAGAATACTGCAAGGCAAGAACATAACGCATCATCTTCTGAGTTGGTTCCCAGCTCACCTTGGGCAGATCAAGGATTCTCCTCCCAATCTCAATGAAGCAGCACACGAGGCGGCGCGAGAACTCTCCAACCACGCCTCCCCGGGGATGCGTTCTACCGGTGAAGGGGATAACCGGGAAATTCTTACAACATATAACGAGCTCACTAAACATTTCTACCTGTCTAGAAGGATTTTCCCTCCACCTCACAAAAATCTAACCCGGCCCCAAGCACTTACATTAAGGCTTTTGCAAACGCGGATGTACCCTACTTTGAAAATGTTACACATCATGTACCCTGACCTATACCCAAGTAATCTTTGTCCACATTGTGGGGAAATAGCTTCATTAGAACACATGCTCTGGCAGTGCACCAATTTCGCTCATTTATCGAACATCGCCTCTGCCAGATGGGAGGCGGCAATCCGCAGCTCGTCCTTGGCAGATTAGCTCTGGGCTGTCCACCAAGCCCGCGAGGTGGCTGAGGAGCTTGTCATCTCAGTCCCCACGTGGGAGCTGCCCGCAACACAGTTATCTGTGTTTTGGAAGACCAAATAAAAGTTTATCCAATCCAATCCAATCCCTCTTTTCATGACGGAGGGACGCCGGACGCGTTCAAACGCACATGCATCAAAGCAAGAGTATATGGCAGGACCGGCACCTGGCATGGCAACGCCGGCATGACGCGACGAAACGAACGCAGGCAAGTACGCGTACCTCGTCACGTCGAAATGTGTTGGCGCCTTCACTGTGGCGTGTAGTCATGTTCTCACATGACACGCATCTTATGATTATCATGTTTTCACCAGTCATATACCCTCTTCATTCATTGACGTCACGTAATACCAAATTTGACATATGTGAAGCCAACGAAACCACCGAGAGCGAATCATGAGTGTGGCATGTAGTCATGTTGTTATATGACACGCATGTCATGATTATCATGTTTGGATGCGTCATTTACCTATGTCGTCCCCTCGCGTCACGTATTAACGAGTTTGGTACTTGTGAAGCTAGCGAAACGGCCGTGAGCGCATCTTGAGGGTAGCATATAGTCATGTTGTTACATGACACGCATCTTGCGTTTATCATGTTTGCACCAGTATCATACCTTCGTCATCCATTCACGTCCGGTAATACCAAATTTTGTATAAGTGACGCTAGCGAAACGGCCGTGAGCGCATCATGAGCGTGGCATGTAGTCATGCTGTTACATGAGAGGTATGTTATAATTTTCATGTTAGGGTCTGTCGCTTGTTTTCGACATGAAATTATACCATACTATACCAGTTTTGCAACATGCCATGTGAAGGAAACCATCGCGAGAGTTGCAGGACCATGAAATGTAATTCATGACATTCACGACATGACATTTCATGATTTTCATGTTATGGCTAGTCAAATATGCTCTTCATACAGTCATGTTATGCCATACCAAGTTTGGTATTGATACCATTATAGAAACGGCCAGGACAGCTAAATGTCGTAGGCGGCTAGATAGATAGATACGCTCTAAGGCGCCAAAGTTCGCTAAGAAATGCTTCACATTGAATAAAATTTTCGGTCCCATTGGGGATTGATCCCGGGCCGTTCGCGTGGCAAGCAGGTGTCCTACCACAAAGCCACGATGTTACTTGCAGTTGCTTTTGGAAAAAATACTCTACATAAATACCATGTGGTGGAAGGAGTCTCCTTAGAGCATTTTGTTCGATAGGTATCACGACGAAAACGAACCCATTCGGCGATTATTAGGCGCATTTGGGAGGCCATCAAACTACGTCGAAAAAGGCCGGGATAGTGCAGCCATCGCCGCTAAAAACACACAGGAGCTTTCGAACAGCTCTAAAAATAGAGAATTATGTCAATCTAGCGGAAACATATCATGCCTTTCCAGAGGCGTTGATCAAGCAAACAGCAAACGCTGAATAATGTGCTGCCATCTTAAGGCATTATGAGACTCTTTATGCCTCTTCGAGCAAATGCCGTTTCAACAAAGCACAACACTTGCATAGATTTGGCTTTTCATTCTCATGACACCATTAAAGAAGTGAAGTACAGCAGTTGCAATTGCACCGACCATATGCTTGTTGCGGTTGGCCGGAAGAGGTCTCCAGAAGAACAAGTCGAACGATTGCCAGATAACTAACGCAAGACGGATGACAGAATGGGGTAATTTACGAATACAAGTGTCATGCCTACTCACAGTTAATAATATAGGACCATGTGCCTATATCAGTGTACAATATTTTCATGAAGTTGTTATAAAATTGCAGCTGAATAGATCTAAAACCTGTAGCATTATTATAATTACATCGCACTTGCGCGAGTGCGCGTTTGTGTGCATTTGTATGCGTGTATGTGTGCGTGCATGCGTGTGTGAGTGTGTGTGTAACAAAACATATTAATAAGTATGCACTTAATGGTTGAAGGGCGCACTAGGGGCGGGATTTCACTATCGCGTTTAACTCTTAAAGGCAAAGCTTAAGGGTTCCCCAATTTTTGAGGATGTTATTAGAAATTTTTCTAATTGGAAATCTGAAGGAAGAAAAGTGGATGAAAAGATACCTTGTCGTAGGCAGTGATCGAACCTGCAACCCTAGAATAACGCATATCTGAAGCTCTAGAGCACACCAACTGCTTCGATGATACGTTGGACCATACAAGGCGATTCGACGTCTAGGCGCTGTATACTACGAGGCCATCCCGGATGCTACTACGAAATATTAACGGCGTCGTGAGCGGCCCGATCTCGTGCATGCTGTACGCCTCAAGCTGCTTCACGTGTGTTAGAGAACCTGGGGATTGCACCTCATTTCTTTATTATTGTACTCTCTTGCCTGAGCTAATTGTTTATGATACTTTCTTGTTTCATTGGTATTTATTGCACGCATTCTTCACGGTGTTTTGTTTTAAGCATCGGCACGATGCTTTTTAGGGGGGGGGGGGGATTGGCAGGTATGTTATTTTGATGGACTAGGATTAAACCTATAAACACTGCGAGCAATACTCGGCGTAGATCACGCTACAATGTTCGAGAGGCTCCACGATTGTAGCAGATCGTTTTGTTAAGACTGCGCAAAGGACATGAGCAGCCATGCTTATACCAGAGCTTTCGCGAACACCAGTGATCAGGCTGGAAAGTTCGACGCGTGGTGTAAAAAAGGCGGTGCATCCCAATAATTCAGTTGATCGACGGCCGACCCTCTGTGTGCCGTAATCAGTGCGCGCGTGTAGTGCTGCAATCTGACTTTCCGTTTACCAGCCACAAAATCGGCCCAAATAAAGTTCATATTCTGAGACGTGCCGACTGCTACCTTCTTCGACATCACGAGCCTGTGACAATGTCCTTAAATATTACATATTACCTCGTCACATGTATTTTCTCCTCATGACCCATGTCATGTGGTACTTGTGTTGTTTCCCTTGATAATGTGCCCGTGATTCACAGTATGCCACTGCGCTCACAGCAGTTTCATCAGGTTCTGCCACCTGCAAAAGCAAAAGTGTAAACAAGAAACATATAAACTCGAAGCTCAAAATTACGTAACGTGTATATGTATACATTCAAAACAGGCTACCTCCAGTTCCTCCAAAAAAAGTTATCGGAAATGTTAGTACTTTTATTATCAATCTTTTTCGTTATAAGGAAAGAACATACTAATGTTCTGAAAAACAGAAAGCCGCAAAGAAGAAAAGAACTGTCTGCTTACTTTTTCTTTTCTCAGGTCGCAATCAATAAAGAGAGTGGTCTGTTTTGTCGAAGCTAATGGTCTTTTTCTAGAAGTGAAAGCCTACGACCTTTGTAACTAGAGCATTAATCTGCAACCACACAATGGTATTCGAGACTTCGCTTAAGATTTAGCTCTAAGGCCCCTCTAAATTCTCAAAGGAGCTACCTAAAGATTGTAGCAATACTTCTTTCGTTAAAATGTGCATTTTTTCTGTCACGAACTATATATGTCTCCTGTAGTTAATTTTACAAAAGAAACAGTTATTTTGTTCTTTCGCATAGCACATTCAGTGCTTTGAGTAATGGTCTGGGCAATGTAGTAGAAAGTAGCTTCCGCAGTAACGCAGTTTTTTCCCATGCTTTCAATGCCCAGACCTAAGTTCAAGTTTATTTATTACTTCTATTTGTGCTTTCCTTGAATGGAATGGTCTTAAGGTCTTTTGATGACAAAGTCGTCGTTGAAGTTGAAGCTACAAGCATCCAGTCCTCCTTAATTCGTTCTGATGTGCGTATACCCTCCCCCCCCACACACACACACAAAAAAAAGAAAGTTATGTAAGATTATTCGCACCAGTAGTACCAAACCTGAAGGAAGTGCGAATATGGGCAATCTTAGTTCACCCTCGTTTTTCTCTTTCTCTTGCTTTCACCTCTCTTTCAACTTCTTTGTCATCGTTCTATATTTATTTCTATTCCTTACTTTCTCTTTGCCCCTGTATTCCTTGCTGCCTCTCTTTCAGTCAGTTCATCTGTCTCTACATTGTCAGCGCGCTACAGATGAATAACTCGTCTTCACATATCATCAACACTTGAACACCTTTGTGATCTGTACGTATCATCGGCGTGATTTAGCTCGGCCATGGCTCAATATGGCGGCTCCTTATGATAGCACTATCTCCTACCTTCAATCTGTTTTTCTTGTCTTTTTTCTCATCATTTTCCTCTTCGTTTTTTTTTCTTTCTCTATATACTCTTTTGCTTTATTTATATATGCTAAGCTTTACTATCTAACCACCTCCTTTCTCCACTCCTCAACCCCACTTCCTTTTCGCTCCCACTTACTGTATACTGTGCAATACCATATAATACTATACCATACCATACTGTGATAGCGTGTCCGGCTAGCCTATTGCTTACGATGCTTGCCTTCGGATTGGTACGCGATTCCTAATCGCGTTGTTACGTGATTAATACTCACTCTTGGACACCTTTGCTACAGTCCTCGAGGACACAGAACTTTGATTGCATTATTAACCCAGCATTAACAATAACAAACGAAAGTATCTTTGTGTAAGCGTAGACCAACCGAATGGAACATTTTTGCTCTATTAATTTGGGGCATGCACTAGCGTCCCTTTTGCCGTTAAGGCGTTCCGGTAATTCTCGTTCTAGAAATATCTAAACACCTTTGGATGTTTATGCATCCTGCAATCTCATCAATTAAATAGAAACGTCACTCTTCTTTATTTGTTTAGGACGACACATGAAGCACGTTGCACTGACCCACTTCACAATGTTTCGTTGCGAAAGCACCACTTAACGTTACCGTTCCACCCACGTCTTGCGAATGGCCCTCGCATTTAAGCGATTTCTAGTGGCACGCCCAACACCATACCTGATTCGTGCAGATTCAGCGGTAGCAACATAACCCAAACACTGTTAAACTTGTACAATTAATTAGGTTTATTATTAGCTTAAAGTTAAACTCTGCGTCTTTCGTCATGTTTGAGGCATTACCTCGTTTTGTTTTGTCCAGGTATTACAGCAATCACAAGTGCGGAGCGCCGATTCCCTACGGGGCTTAAAAGAACGCACACGGCGCCGGACAAGTGACGCAAGAGATCAAGTACCGTGCGTAGCCTTCGACGTCCTGGACCGAACTCACGCTCTGCAGTTTCTCCTCATTAACGTACTAGCCCAGCATTAAATCCACTTAAAAGGCAAAATAAGGGCGCAACTGAGAAAATGAATTGCTCCCTTTTACGCGTGTCGCGAGCTGTCGTGAAGCCAGGACGTGCGTAAAGATAACGCAACAGCTGTGGCCCACCGTTTTTGTGCACTTCAATATTTTCTGACGACAACACCAACGACACAATTATGATGGGGAAAACGAAAACAGGGAAAAAGAAATGTTCAGTCTAAACATAGAGCCTTTCGAGAATTCATTCCAGTAATAAGGGCATATACACTCCAGCACATGTGTGCGCCACGATAAGCATCATTACGTTGCAGTGAAGACATCATTGCTCAAATATACATGACACTGTCGGCATACATGTACCCAAGAACCTAATGCGATATCATGATACAATAGTAAAACAATACAACAGGTGCAACGAAACACACTTGCATACAAACAAAACATGATTCAACGGGCGCTGCTTAGCACCTCGTAGGTCGAAACATGAGTTGTACCCTTTCGTGTTTACCATTGACTGAAGAGCACAACCAATGCCGCAGAAACACGTGGTCTCCAAGGAAGAAAATCTCCTCAAAGAGGAGCGCGAGAATCTCGCGTCTCATTCGCTCCAGTATTGGCCACAAAGCACGCCGGCAGAAATTCGCCGCCACAGCCTCGCATCGGTTTCGCCGAAAGCTGAACAGCCTCGCAACTATATATAAACGGACCCAAGAATCGCCCGCGCGAAAATTGACCATTGGACACGAATGTTCACAAACTCTGTCCCTGAAAACCAGCATGAACTCTATGCCGAAAAAGGCGGGAGACCACACATTCAATCGTCGCATGTCAATTGTTGGTCTCCACTATGACGCAATTCAGGCTAGTAGAAATGCGAACCACCTGTAGTCACTGCAACCAACTTCTATGTCGATTGCTCTCCACTCTGAAGCAGCTGGGGCTAGTGTAAATCCAAACCACCTGCAATCGCTGCAACCAACATCGAGTGGGAAGCAAGCCCTAGCTTAACCACCAGGCGAAACCCCGGAGATGCCCTTGCAACGCGGCTGCAGGTATTACTTTTCAAGGGAGGCTCATAACATATTGACGATGCTGGGGCACCAAGGGCCGTAGGGCGGTCTCTGTTCTCACTACTTAAGAATCTGGAACCTCTCTCTCTCTCTCTCTCTCTGGACAAGTAGCCCCCATACGTCGGTGAAATGCCAGAAGGGCTTGTTATAAAGATGGTATAATTCAGTTTATTGAAGACCATGGTTAATTTGGCTAGCCGGCAGGAAGACACGTAGTGATGGCCCCAGATGGTAGCGAGCCAGTGTCTGAGCGGGCGTGCCATCATTGATTACTATTCCCAATAAACTTTGGAGGCACAAGATGGAAGCCGTGATGCAAACGTCGGTGAATGCGAAACCGCCTTGATCTCGTGCTTGGTTGAGCCAATGTCGTACGAGATTACAATTCTGTGCCACCAGACCCAAAAAAAAAAAGAGCTAACGCAGCTCTGCACTTTCCTGCAGACGTAGATTGGCGGCTTACCAGAATTGCAAAGGTACCTAAATTTTCTGAGGTACTCCGTTGGAGAGGAGGGTTAGGGGGCCACGGTGCGCGGACGCGCGTCGCATCGGCTCCGCAGATTTTCTATAGTTTTCGGCAATTTCTTTCTAGCCATTCAGTTCAGAGTATTCCCAAGTGACTGCGAAAGTCCTGCGGTCTCTCCTGATACCATTTGTGCAGGTGAGCTCGTGTTTCGGTCACTTTTCGAAGATTGCCCGTGCCGCCACGCTGGCACGACAGTCAAGCCAGTAGAGAAGGCACGGTAGGCCTGACAAGTCGTCGGAGCAAGCGGGTGCCCCATCCGCTGCTCCGGCGCCCGAAATGGCATTCGTGCAAGTCGAAGGGGAGGAGATATCGCCGACGGAGTTCGGAAAAGAGCAGGGATGGTGGGAGATTAAACGAAACACCAAGAAGGCGGGTGGAGACGCCGACCCGGCGAAGAACCAGCAAGCAACGCCAGCGTCTACCGAGAAGGCGGCGTTTATACAGAAATCGACGCAGTACGTGCGGAAGACCACCATGACGAGCCGAATGCCCAACCTGCCGACGGATGACTACAAGATCATCGTGCGACCCCGGGATGGCTTCAACGTATCCCACTACCAGAAGGACCGCGTCCACTGCTGCATACCCAACGCTGCAGGGGTGAGGCGCGAGGTAGCCGAGGAGGACAGCGTCTGTCTCAATGAGCGACAAAACGTTATTGTCGTAAGCACGCCGTCAGAAGATCGCGCTAGACAATATGGAGGCATTTGCAAGCTGCGAAATGGTGACCGTGAGTTCGAAGCGAGTGCCTACAGAGCGGCTCCGGAGAACACGTCTAAAGGCCTCATCAGAGGCATATCGCTAGGCGAAAAGCCGGCGGATATCGTGAGAAGTCTGGTTAACCACCGCGACCCGAACGTCCTGCATGCCAAGCGCATGGGAGACACGACCAACGTGATAATCCTTTTCGACGGCTACTACGTGCCTCGTTACATGAACTACGGAGGGATGGTGATAAGGAGCACTTTTTACAAGAAACATATCGATATGGGCTACGAGTGTGGTCGTCTGGGACACAGGGCCGACGTGTGCCCCAACCCGAACAACAAGAAGTGCCGTGGGAGCGGATGCGGCAACCCGCCCGACGATCATCGGTGTGAGCCGGTGTGCCAACTGTGCGAAAAGGGTCACCTCACCAGAGACCGCAAGTGCAAAGCTAAGTACAAGACACTCTACCTAATCAAGCGCCAACAGTGGAAACGCAGAATGCGCGAGGAGGCTGAGGCCGTCTACAGCAGTAGCAGCACAGTCAACGACGGGGATGAGGGCTACGGACGACGCCACGCACCGAGACGACGTAGCGGCAACACTCGATCGGCCTCGAGGGAGACCCGCGCGCGGAGCCGCACTCGCTCCCGTACTCGTTCTCGAGCCCGCTAACGCAGCGTCTCCCGACCCCGTTCAGCGAAGCCTCGCAGCACGTCGACGGCCCGAGCCAACTACACAGCTGCAGCCAAAGGCGGAGGAGAGGTTGACTCCCATAAATTGAGGTGGGTGGACGTCGCCTCCGGACGCGCGCCCAGCGCACCGCTAACGCGAACCGAGACTGCCATTGATAGAAACCCAGACGTAGACAGACGCGGCAGCCCTGCTTACAAACGCAACAGCGACCCAGAAAGTCTAATGCAGAAACGATTGGATCAATTTGAATCAATAATCCAAAAACTACAGCAGGAAAAGGCAAGGTTAAGAAACGAAATTGCCACGTTGAAGGGGGAGGCCCCGACAGTTCCCTTTCCTCCTCCTCCTCCAATTAAACTCGTCGCAGCCGACGCGGCTGCTAGTACAGCCGAGAGTGTGGAGGAAGTCATGGAGGCTCAAGACGCGCACTTCGCACCCACCAAACGTAAGGCACTTGACCGGGAAGAATTCGACGTCAAATCGCAGAAACGCGAGGAGAAACTCTGCGAACGAGTCAATAGACTCGACGACAAGGTAGACGTGATGATGACCCAACATGCGCAGCAAACCGCGCAACTTAACAACGCAATCGCTCAGCAAAGCGCACAAACTGAATAGTTGAGCATTGCAATATCTCAGCTCACAAAAAAGGTCACGACGCTGCAAACGCGCATAGAAAATATCTAAATGCGACTTCCGGGCGCAGTGGGTCGCCCAGTACGAACGACTGGGAAACCGTACTTTAGGCCGTTACCCGACGAAGAGGCGCAGGATCAGCCGGACGGCAAATCATAACACGTACAGTCACCATGGCTCGACACGAAACCACACAAACACAACGCCCACAACAGCATAACACAAGGAACACGTTCTCTATCTGGTAGTGGAACTGCAGGGGGTACAGGAGGAAACGGGCGCTTCTCCAACAATTCTTACGTAGCCGGCAATGACCGGACGTAATACTATTGCAGGAAACCAATGACCCGGTCAAGCTGGCGGGGTACAAATCTATAGACGAAGCTGTGGCCGCGGGAGCCCCACCGGCCGCTGCAACGCTAGTGCGACGCAACCACACCGTGGCGCAACGCGAACTTATGAACGTTAGCATACCGCATGTACTCATAGAGCTCATCCCGACGAAAGGGCGCGGCCCCGGCCTGTTTGTGCTGAACGTGTATAGCAGACCCAAAGCCAGACACCGCTTTAGCACGTTACTGCGAGAGGCGCGCGAGGCAGCTGCCGACGGGCCCTTGCTCATCGCGGGCGACTTCAACGCACCCCACGCGGCAGGGGGGTACGGCTACCAAACACCAAAAGGGAAGCGCCTTTGGGACGATGCGCAGAATGAGGGCGTCGAGCTCATCACAGACCCTTCCGCGCGTACGCGCAGGGGCAACAGCGTATGTGCAGACACCTCACCCGATCTCACATTTACCAAGAACGCTTCTAGCGCGCGATGGCACAATACACAGGAGGACCTGGGTAGCGATCACTCAGTGATCGAGATCCAGGTCGACGCTGAACCTCACCACCGCGTTCATCGGGAAGGTACCAAGGGCAAGAACCACCGGCTGGTGGATTGGGACGCGTTTCGCAAAGTCCGGGAAGAGCAGAATCGTGGCAGTGCGGCTATTGAGGATATAGATAGCTGGACTGCGACGCTCAAGGGGATTTAGAAACGGCGACGCAGGAGGTTCCGCCAGAAGCACAGCTCCAAGTGGTAGACAGCAAACTCCTACAGATGTGGGAAGCCAAGCGCAGCCTGCAAGACAGGTGGAAGCGTCAACGCCACAATCGAACGCTGTGCAGACGCATAGCACGGCTAAGTAGGGACATGGAAGAGCACGCGTTACAGGTATGCAAAACGCAACGGGAAGAGATCTGCAATGGGATCGAGAACCAGCTGGGACGGGCCAAGACGTGGCATCTCCTCCGGCACCTCTTGGATCCGGAGGAGACGAAAACATCGCACGCACATAAGCTTAACAAGTTGCTGCATGACTACAAAGGCACCCACGCGGAATTTCTAGATGACGTGCGAAGCCGTTACATTTAGTCACGTAGCCCCCTCGCGCACTCGGCATACGCCTGGGAGGGTGAGGGTAACGCGGAGCTAGACGAGGACTTCAGCCTTGCAGAGGTGAGGGCGGTGCTGCACCAACACAAAGTCGGCGCCAGGCCCGGACGGGATAACCAACAAAGCGCTACGTAACGTGGACGATAAGTCGATAGAACAACTGGCGGCTTACATGAAGGAGTGCTGGAATGCGGGCGCTATACCGAACTCGTGGAAAACGGCGCGCATAATTATGATCCCCAAACCGGGCAAACGAGTACAGATTGACAACCTTCGACCGATATCCCTGACGTCCTGCGTTGGTAAGGTCATGGAACATGTGGTTCTCGCTCGCCTTACCAACTACCTCGAGGACCGATACATGCTCCCACACATGATGCTGAGGTTCCGTCGTAACCTTTCCACGCAGGACGTTATGCTTCAACTCAAGCACGATATCGTAGACAATTCCACACGATCCACCAAAGTGATACTCGGTCTCGACCTCAAGAAGGCGTTCGACAACGTTAGCCATGCTGCGATACTTGAAAGTATACGAGCGTTGGGACTGGGCGAGAGAACGTACCACTACGTACGGGATTTTCTTACGGGCCGCCGGGCCCGATTAGCGATCGGCGGACTAGAATTGCAAGACATACACATGGGTTGTACGGGCACGCCGCAGGGCTCCGTAATCTCGCCCATGCTCTTTAACCTCGTGCTTGTCGGAGTACCACGAAAACTCGCTGAGATATAAGGCCTCCACCATAGCTTATACGCCGATGATATCACCCTCTGGGTTGCCGAGGTAAATGACCGCCACGTAGAGCAAACGCTGCAGGAAGCCGTCGACGTGGTGCAGGACTACCTTCACGACACTGGCCTCGAATGTTCCGCCGCTAAATCGGAGCTCCTGCTCTATAGACCCTCGCGCAGGGGCCGTAAACCCAAGAACGCCGATTCCGCATTCGAGTGCGCATATAGAGAAATTATTGTGCGCACATCAGACGGCGCTGTCGTCCCACAAGTTAACACCATTAAGGTACTGGGCTTGCGCCTGTCCGCCAACAACCACAACGGCGAAACCGTTCGCAGACTAGAGGGCACGGTCAATGAAAAAATCCGGTTGCTGAAACGAATAACTAATCGGCATAGCGGAATGAAGGAAAGCAATACCATTCGCCTGGTACATGCTTTCGTTATGAACCATATAACGTACGTCGCCTCCTACCTCAAGTGGCAGGTGACTGAACGCACCAAACTAGATTGTCTCATCCGCAAGGCGTACAAACGCGCAATCGGATTACCGGCAAATGCCAGCACGGAAAAATTTCTCGAGCTGGGGTTGCACAATATTCTAGATGAGATAATCGAAGCACACAACATCGCCCAGTACGAACGTCTGGTGAAGACCAGAACTGGTCGACACATCCTCGAGACACTGGGTATCAACTACCATACGCAGCGCGGTGAAAAGGTCAGGATACCCAGACGTATTCGCGAGCGCATCGTCGGTCTGCCGTTGCCTAAGAACATGCACCCGACACATAACCTCGGTCGGCGCAACAGGCGCGCCCAAGACCTTGAAAAGAAATTCGGCAATAGCAAAGACACAGTTTACGTGGACGCGGCCCGTTACGACTGCCACCGCGGCTTCGCGGTCGCGATCACGGATCATGTAGGAACTTTTGTCACGAGTGCGACGATAGGCACAGAAGAGACGGAGGCGGCCGAAGAAGCTGCCATAGCCTTCGCGATAGCCACCACGGACGCCAAGGTGATAATAGGCGACTCGCAGGCGGTGATACGCTACTACGCCAGTGGCCGGATCTCCCACGAAGCGGCCCACATTCTCAAAATTCACGAACGCAACATCTGCCGCAAAAACGACAGTTTCCTCGTATGGACCCCTGCCCACACGGACCCTCCGCTTGCGGGCAACGCGACTGCCCACGCCGCGGCTCGAGGACTTACACGCCGAGCTGCGACGCCTGCCGACAGTCCCGATGTCTCGCACACTTCGACAGCGATGCGGGAATGGACGTGGGGGGGATCGCATGACCACTTTCAGAGACATCACGCAACACTACAGATCGAACAGATGCAAATATTTACCACACCACGCCAAACTAAACAAGAAACAGCGGGTTGCCTGGAGACAACTACAGACACACACGTACCGGAATCCGGTGATCCTTCGCCTCTGCTACCCAGACATTTATACGTCTGACGCGTGTAAGGCGTGCGGAGCCAGAGCGACGCTGCAGCACATGCTGTGGAAGTGTACCGGTAACGCACAGCAGTCCCCTACGAACCCGGTAGACATGGCAGTCTCGAACCGCGAGGCGCGATGGGAGGCAGCTCTGCTCAGCCATGACCTTGCCGATCAACTGTGGGCCGTCCGGGTCCAAGGACTCGAGGCCGTCACCTAGGCCGGGGGGCTTGTAGCCCCACCCCGCTCAAGGACGCCGGACATGTTCAATAAAGTTTTTACTCACTCACTCACTCCGTTGGACATAAGTATCGGTGTTTTAAGAGGGGGAATTTGAAGTGCCTGACTGCTTTTATATTACTTAGAAGGGTTTGTACAATGGATGACCAGTTGCTGTCTTGCACACCATATGCAGTGAAAGTAACTCCCAGTACAGCAATGTTAGGAGACCACTGTAAAGGCGGTGTGATGGTGATACGACCGTGGGGGTTGCGAATAAAGAAATACTGGTTTTTAGAAAAGTTTAACCTTGCACCAGAGATAATACCGGAATCATAGAAAGTTTCAAAAGTACGCTGAAGTGACTGTTTATTATGTACATATAGAGTAATATCTGCATATGTAGTGAACTTTACTTAAATCTTTCGAGGTGGGGCTAAGCCTCGAATCTCCGGGTCACGTTCAACGGCTCTTGTAGAGGGTTCTATTCCAAGGATGAATAGACCTGGGGAGAGGGGACACCTCTGACAGACCCCATGCATGACTTGAAATGGATGACTCTCTCGGAAATCCATGTAAAGGATTCTTTCTGAATTAGTATAGATCGCGCGAATAAGATTAATGAACTTATCCGGGAATCTGAATGCATGTAAACCATTTAGTAATTAGCTATGTTCTATGAAATCAAATCGCCTCTCCTAATTTAAGGAAACCAATAGGCCTTGAAAACGTCGGGTAGGGGTGTACTGAATGACGTCGTGCGTTAACCACGTTTGGGTGTGTATTTCTCGGCCCGGAACAAAACAGACCTGGTGGGGAGCAAATAATGATTCAATATATAGACTGATTCAGTGCCCCAGAATGTTGGACGAAACCTCGTCATCTAAATTAAGCTGGGTAATAGAGCGCCAATCTTGTGGTCGCGTGGACACTTGGTCTTTCTTGGGGACTAGTGTAGTACGGCCTCTGTGAGTTGATATGTGTGGTTTAACGTCCCCAAACCACCATATGATTATGAGAGACGCAAGGCCTCTATGGAAAGAGCTTGGAAGGATAACATCTCGAAAACACTTTAGAATGGCACGTGACATAAATGGACCAATGATCTGCCTGAACTGGACATAAGTATCAGCAGGTAGTCCGTCAGGCCCCGGGGCCCTACTTTCATTGCGTCTGATGCACCCTTTATTTCGTCATTGGATGTCGGTGATAGCAGAGCTTCGTATGAAATGTTGGAATCATGTGGTACGTATTCCAGTAGGGGAAGCGAAGAAATGGGTCCTGGGTAACTGGCACTAGCAACGTATTGAGCCATTGACTGAAAGTGCTGGGTGAAGCCTGAAAGTCGCAACAGCTGGTGCGGTAGGGTTTAGCGAGTGGGCAGACGAGCCTGGTGGACAAAGCAGATCTCTGCGTGCATACCTTAGAACATCAGGGTTTGCACACGGTGCACATCTACAGTGCCAAGCTGCAGCCGAGAGCGAAGAAGCGCGCATAGCACGTTAGTACCGTTCAACGAGCTCCTGTTGCCATGCCCGCATAACAGGGAAGGGCTGGGATCACGGTGGGCAATGCGTATTTTTTAGATTAACAATGAAGCACCCCTGGACATGCGGGTGCGAAGTCCCCTGCCCGACGCACTGCAATGATGGCGCCACTGTTCTTTGAGGCGATCCCAATCAGCTATATCCGCCCCAGCTCAATGGTGCGCGTCGCTCGGGACAATTTTTCCGTAGCCTGAGAGTCCTGGAGAACGCGGCAATCGAGACCCCATGGTCTGTGAATTTTTGGCGTCTCCGCTGGCAGGCCGAGAGAGAGCATAACCAGGCGGTGGCCGCTAATGTACACTGATGTCAGTGGCAATGACATTACCCCAGCGTCGTGGACGTATAGGAAATGAGACCGGGGGATGCGTACACCCGATCAATCGTGCTGCTGACGCTGCTCACCGCCAAGTATAGGCATAATTGCTACCATGTACATTTCATGGATGTCGGTCACATGCAACGCTCAATTTCTCTGGCATTCTAGTTTGGCCGGCTGTGACACGGGCATCGAAAGTGTGCAAGCAAGTGCAAGGCGCAATTGAAGTCCCCTAAGAGTACCACATGTTCGGAATTTAAAAGAAATGCATCAAGAGAGCGAAGAAATGCGCTAGAGTTCCGAGACGCTGGTGGGCGTACGCACCAACAAATGTTTTACGGAAAAAAAAAGTGCAGACGAACGCCAGCACGCGTTCGAAATAAAGCATCAGTTGGTTGTTTAGAACAAGTGATTAACAAATTAGAGTACTAAGTAGTCTGATATGGCCGAGTATATAGCCATCCCGTGGGCCTCACACTTTATGTTGTGGGGGAGAGTATCTTATTGACAACTAAGCAGACTCAGTTTGCAATAACTTGCGGTTGTCTGAAGTGCGTAAACCCTTACGTATAGGCTCAAGGTTAACCCTTTTATTATATAGAGCAGGAAGCAAGTTTCTGAAACAGGAGAGAAGGCAGAAGGAAACCCAAGAAGCAACTGTTGGGAACTGCAGAG
Organism: Rhipicephalus microplus; assembly: GCF_013339725.1. Lineage (NCBI taxonomy): Eukaryota > Metazoa > Arthropoda > Arachnida > Ixodida > Ixodidae > Rhipicephalus > Rhipicephalus microplus. Next base: position 122,637,224 of record NC_051167.1, read on the forward strand.
TTAATTAATATTGTAGACACTGCTCAACGAATGACAGAAATTATGGGACCCTAAAGCTTCGCCTTTAGGAGTTGAACGAAATAGTGATATCCTATTCCTAGTGCATACTTCAAACACGTAGTGCATGACACCTTTTTGAACTTGCTGTGCACCCGATACGTGGCCATAAGAGAATGGACGCAGTAGGTTGTGTGCCGTTGGTAGTGGGTGACTGTCTTTAAACCACGAAGCCGTTATGATAAGCACATGTACTACGTCTGCTGGCAGTGGGCGCTTGTACTACGCATTATTACTGCAATATTTTATGTTGCATTCTGAAGGACGCATGTGTGTAAAGCACAAAAGCTACTTTCACTGAATTTCCTAGCAGATCAAGTTCTTTTGACTGTGTTCACGAACAGAAACGTGACCGTGTAGAAGAACATCCACTTGGCACGCAAGTGACCTTGTTTCGATCTCCACTCGAATCCAAATCGATCCTGCTTCGGTCCCCACTGTTACCTCGAATTTAGTTTTCATTTGTTTTGTCAGCATCGTTCTCGATTTGTCGGTCACGCATAAGAAGATGATGATTTTTCTTTCACAACCAATGACGCCGGCACGATTTTTGGAATTTTAGCGAAACGAGCTCTTTAACGCTCATGGCCATGGAGGTCAATGGAACACAACGTGGCTGCATGGAAGCACACAAACGCCTGAAACGGTCTGCCTAAAGTGTTCTAGTGTTCTTTGCGAAATATTGCAAAACCCATTCTGAAATTACCAGTAGTGCCACTAGAAAGTGCAAAATGTGATGAATTAATAGTGCATTTGAATTCAGCGTTACTCCAAATAATAGAAAACAAATAATGTGCTCTTTTAGCTGGACCGTCAATTTCCAGCTCTTCTAGCTGGATATCCTCTTTAGCACTGTTGCAAAAGCCCACACTGCTCTTGAAGAAAGTTTTCATCTCCGAAATACAAGAATTTCTTTTCCTACAGGCGAACTTTCATGCAGTAGTGTGTATGATATACACATAATGGTAAATATAAAGCATTTTTTTGCGAACTAAAGGTTATTCGATGGCTGGCAGTACCCCCGGCCGCTGTCCTAAGAACTTATTTCAGGCAACGCTTCTTAAAACATTCATGTGCTCAGATTTGGGCGCATGTTAAAGAACCCCAGGTGGTCGAAATTTCCGGAGCCCTCCACTACGGTGTCTATCATAATCATATGGTGGTTTTGGGAGGTTAAACCACACAAATCAATCAATCAATCCTAAAACATTGCTGCCTGATAAATGTGGTAGCGACTCACACGAAGGCGTTGAAGGCTAGCTTGAGCACCATCAATCTCTTGCCAAGTTCAACTAGTGCTCTGCTCAGCGAAACTATTCCCGCACCTGCGCCTATTTCTGCCCTATTAATACGGTGGCATCATCGGACCGAAGCCCTCAGTATGCCACCGTATTATCATCTGGAACGGCAGATGAACCGTGTGATCTGGTGCGGCGTAGTGGTCAATGAGGTCAACAACCTCATGCCCCCGGCATTGGGGCACCATGGGACAGGGGCAATCGTGCACTTCGGGGGATGTTTTTCAACGACGCAACTGGGTGCCCTTCTTATTTGACTGGGTTGCGCCGTAAAGTGACCCCCCTACTCGCACAGCAGTTCTGCTCAAAGGCACATCGCCGCACCAGCAGTAAAAACTATTCCCGCGCCTGCGCCTATTCCTGCCCTCACGATAGTGCTCGTACTTGTTGTGATAACAGGGAAGTGATTCTGTGAACGTGGAAAAACTTCCAAACTTTCAAAAGCAAATCATTGACATTTTAGGGGCGAAGCTCCTTATAGCGGCAGCCGTTTGTTCTCCGTAGTATGTAACAAGTATAACATTTTGACCTCCATGGTGGTGCCGGTGGGAGACTTCTTCTGTGCGTTGTTGAACAATAAAAAATAGTGCTCAATGTACATGTCAATGGCTGATAATGGGGAATGAAAGACAGGAGCATTCAGCTTTTAGTGAACGCGCAGGCTGCGATCACCATTAGCAGCCATTGGCATGTACATTGAGCACTATCTGACAAGAAAGGGTTGCTACGTTATACTCGGTGGGTGTAACCTTCTTAGCTTTAGAAAGTTTCAGCGAGCGTTGAGCCGCAGTGCCATGAATACAATGAACTTGTATATACCATGAATGAACTCAAGGTGTTAAAAATGGGAAGTAGATACGGAGCGAAACCATAAGAAAGTAAAAGCCAAATTCTCCGCCTCTCATTTCCCATTAGCAGCCATTGGCATGTACATTGAGCACTATCTGACTGAAAAAGTTTGCTACGTCATACTCGCTGGGCGTAGCCTCCTTGGTTTTCGAAAGGTTTAGCGAGCGTTCGGCCGCAGTGCCATGAATACAGTGAACTAGTATATACCATGAACTCGAGGTGGTTAAAGGTGGGAAGTGGACCCGAAGCGCAAGCCGTAAGAAAGTGTGCGTGTGCCACCTCTCGTTTAGTCCTTGGAATGTCCGCTGGAAGGCGGTGCTTCTATATGGGGAATATATGATGAAAAGATGCGAGATGGTGGTACTTGGAGTGTTGAATAGATGGATGAACGGACACATAGACAGATGCATGGATGGATGCATGAACGGACGCAGGGTTGGCTGCATGGACGAACGCAGGGACGGACGCACGAACAGACGCACGCACGGACAGGCTGACGGACGCATGGACGGACGGAAGCAAGAATGAATTGACGGACGAATTCTTCACCCCACTCTCCATCATTCACTCCGTGGATATGCTGTCATTTTTTTTGCTTGGGTCGACTGACAGGATCGTTGCAGCCGATTAATAGGTACGCACTCAAAAACCCATTGAAACAGTTGTGATGTTCGCCGAATACTTGCATGGCCGGTATCACTCGTAGAGCTAAGCCGGACATGAGTGTTTAGAAAAAGTGGGTAACAGTTTAGAGTACTAGTGACTCTACTATGGGAGAGTTTAAAGCCCTCCCGTTTTGCGAGCTTGATAGAAGAGTGCGCGCTGTGTGTTTAGAAAAAGTTGTTAACGATTCAGAGTACTCAGTACTCTACTATGGGAGAGCTGAAAGCCGTCCCTGGGGCCTTATACTCATACTATGCACGATGTGGGTTTCGTCTTTAACGCTGCAAATCAGGTATTATTTGGACACGAAGAAGTGCCGCAATAACCGAAAAGAAAGTGTGACGCAGCCTCGTGTGTGGTGCGAAGAAGCATTTGTTGGCCAAGCTTCTGTGTGAGTCACCACCGCACACCGCGGGTGACTTAATCAACGACGCTGCGGCTACTTCAGCGAAAGTGCAGGCAGTACGATTTCTTGCCCCTCTCCCTTCCAACAGCCTCAACGAGCATTCAGCCTTTTAATTTGCGTGTAATGCGTATTTTACCGCACGGCCCGCCCCCACTACCAATAAAACAGAAAAGAAATGAGATTGATTTCAGTTTTGCACTATATTGTGGTTCCAATCCTCGAGGAAGTGCAAAAATAGGTGGCGTTCTTTCTTTTTCTCATTTTTTTGTTCTTTTTTGATATTTTTCTTTGCTTTTTCTTTTAGGGTCGAAGCTCCTTAAGACATGAATCTGTACATCCTCCGATGTATGCAGCAGTAGTAGGTAGGCACCGGTGGCACATACCCGCTCTAGAGTGGGTATGTTCTACAGGAGATGCGAGATGGGAGAAGGCAGTACTTGGAGTGTTCACTAGATGGATGGATGGATGGAAGGACGCACGCACGGACGGATAGACAGACAGACTAGCGACGGACGAACGGATGGATGGACGTGTGGACGTACGGACAGATGGGCGTGCGAACGAATTCACGGATGGACGCATGGACGCATGAATGAACGCATGGATGGTCGCGTGGACGGACGGAAGCACGGACGGCCTGACGGACGCTTCGCCCCACTCATCATCACTTACTCCGTGGATATGCCGTGATTTTTTTCTCGCTTCATCTCTCTTTGTTTGATTTTGTATTTCTTTCTTTTGCTCTATTTTTCTTTCTATGCTGATCTTTACACTCCGCTCTTCACCCTGTGTTCCCTTTCCCCCACCCTTTCTATACTATACTTTACCATACTGTACTGTACTGACTGTTTTCCTCTGCTAACGAGCCCGGATAGCTTATTGGTTACAGTGCTCCCCCTATGATCTGTCTGTTTCTCTCTCCATCTTTCCTTCTTTCTAATCCCATTCTCTTGCCCTCCAGGGTCATTTCATCTCACGACAGACGAATCGGCACACATGTCCTGGGAAAGAAGCGGGAGATGAAGATTGCGAATGCCGGTTCATGGTAATTGTAGTATCCTGTTCGCGGATTACAAGCGACGGCTAGCATTTACTTCTCCATCGTTAAAAAAGAAGAAAGAGACGCTAATTTTTGTGCGTAATTAATGGAAAAAGTGAAATTAATAGCGTATATATTTATTGGATAAGCTGAGTGCGATACTTCAAATTTCGGGAAAACGCGGACGCTTTTCCGACTTCCTTTCTTGAAGGCGTTTTTAAGAAATGTTTCTTCATCACCGCAATAAAGGTAGGTTAAAGGTAGGTTCTAAACTATTGGGGCGGGAGAGGGGTGGGGGGGCTCATGTTTTTTGCGATTTTGCTGGTAAGGCGTTGCAAAAATTACCAGTTAGAATGTTTTTATCCTACTTGGTTTTTCATGGGTCGCGGAATCTCGTTAATCAACACAGCTCGCTTTTTTGTACTTCTTTATGACAGCGCCACTGACTTCTATTGCTGATCCACTTTACAGTGTTCTGACGTCGCTTTATCGTTGCCACCCGTGTCCATGTCTTGCAAATGGTTGTCGCGTGCTAGCGCTTTCCGGTGACACGCCCATCGCAAACGTCATTCTTGTACAACATACCCCGAACATTGGTAAAGTCTTACGATCAATTAGGTTTATTATCCCCCAAGGCACAAAATCCGTGTCTTCTGTCACGTTTCTCGCGTTACTTTTTTGTACAGGTGCTAAGCGCTCTCAAAAATCAAATCAACGCTGAACTGCATAGCGTGCATTCTGTGCAGAGCATATAAGAGCAAAGCCAGAACAGGACAAGGGGTACAAGAGACAAGTGCTCTGAAGAGCCTTCTATGTGCTGCATTCAGTTTTCGCTTGGCAGTTTGGCATCATGAACCGACTAGTCCAGGAACAAATTCTCTTAAAAGCAAGGCTGTCTCGGCAGCTCTCTGTGCACCCGAGAAAATTAATTGCTCTCCTCTGTGCCATCACGACCTGTCGCGAAAGAAGGGCATGTGGAAATATTAAGCAGCAGACATGTGGTTCTTTCTGTTTTACGCGCTTTATTATTTTAGGATGCCATCAGTAGCGTCGTAGGAGTACTGATTACAAAAATTAAGAAAAAGAAAGGTCATTATATGGTAGTCGTAGAACCCTCATAATGACGCGTTTTATTGCTGGACAACCAAACACTTGAAGAAAGAACGCTAGCTAACCGCTTTTACGGAATGCTTGAATGTCAGCTAAAGAAATATCATGCCTTCATCAACTTCGAGGTTTTTAGGGGCGAAGCTCCTTATGGCGTGGTTTGGGCGTCCCTCGTAGTACGTTACCACTAGTGGCACATACCCGAAATAGGTATAACATTTGACCTCCACGGTGGTGCCGGTGAGAGATTTCTTCTGTGCGTTGTTTAACAATAAAAATAGTGCTCAATGTTCATGCCAATGGCTGCTAATAAGGAATGAGAGACAGGAGCATTCGGCTTTTAGTCAACGCGCACGCTGCGATCCCCATTAGGAGCCATTGGCATGTACATTGAGCACTATCGGACAAGAAAGGGTTGCTACAATATACTCGCTGGGTGTAACCTCCTTAGTTTTAGAAAGGTCTAGCGAGCGTTGAGCCGCAGAGCCATGAATACAATGAACTAGTATATACCATGAATGAATTCGAGGTGGTTAAAGGGGGGAAGCAGATACGAAGCGCAAGCCGTAAGAAATTAAAAGCTGGATCCTCCTGTCTCTCATTTCACATTAGCAGCCAATGGCATGTACATTGAGCACTATCTGACAGGAAAAGATTGCTACGTTATACTCGCTGGGCGTAACCTCCTTGGTTTTAGAAAGGTTTAGTGAGCATTGGGCCGCAGTGCCATGGATACAGTGAACTAGTATATACCATGAACTCAAGGTGGTTGAAGGTGGGAAGTAGATCCGAAGCACAAGCCGTAAGAAAGTGTGCGTGTGCCACCTCTCGTTCAGTCCTTGGAATGTGCACTGAATGGCGGTGCTTCTATATGGGGAATATATGATAAAAAGATGCGAGATGGGGGGACTTGGAGTGTTGAGTAGATGGACGAACGGACACACAGACAGATGCATGGATGGACGCATGAACGGACGCAGGGGCGGATGCATGAACGAACGCAGGGACGGGCGCATGAACAGACGCATGGACGGTCACACAGACGGACGCATGGACGGACGAATGCTTCGCCCCACTCTCCATAATTCACTCCGTGGATATGCTGCCATTTTTTTCAGGTGGACAATTCATTTAGGAGGCTCTAATTTAGAGTTGTAGTCTGACGTTTTCGTGGCCCACTCCGCTCACACTTGGCCCGCTAAGCTGCAGCGGAGGAGTAGACGATCTTCTGCTTTTAATTACATGTTTTTCGCAACGTGGTAGAACTTTCACAGCTGCAGCACCCTACGGCCAAGTTCATCCTTATTAAATAAATTTACAGACTGCTTTTACAAAGTAAAGCAAGTGTACATAACACAATTGTTCACGCTTTATTCAGGATTGCTTTTTTTTATTTGAACATACTGCAGGCTTTTCACGGCCCTTGCAGGACTGGAGACAAGAAAATACATACTAAGCATTGAAAGAAAATACATGCCGGAATAACAAGAAAGAAGACACAATGTCAAACACCTCATAATTCAAAATGGACACACTGTATTATGCTTAAAAATGATTGAATGGTGTTACAGCACACAATATTGTTGTCTAGTATATTCCAATGGTGGGTAGCTGACCGAAAAAGGGAATGTTTGTGAGTGTTAACACGACTGAAGGGTTGGTGGGTAGTTTTGGAATGGCTCAGTCGTGAACCAGTCCATGCGTCACCAGTCCATTTGATCGAAGAAAAGCAAAGCGTCGACTTAAGCATAGCGACGCGATAGTCATCGACGTTGCATTCCACAGCATGAGAGAGGAAGCACGCTGTATTTCTCTTCCGCTTGCGAAAACGCCAGTGATGCTCCGCTATCCCGCTTAGCTATACCGCTCCGCTCATAAGCGGAGCGTGGGCCTCGCCCCTCTATCCTACCTACTGCAATAGCGAAGGGCGCATGCGCACTTGCGTTCCCGCTCCGCTTAGTTTCTGAGCGGAGCGTAAACACGCCGAATTAAAACTTCCTAATAATCCAGTTGGCTGTGCGGAGAAAACAACGTTCATGGGTGGTATCGCATGCGTGAGAAAGGCTTCTAGTTACATAACGAAGAAAGTAGAAGCTGGCTTTATCAGCTTCGATCCTACAATAAGCGCAAGCTCCACTCGCTTCTAGTTTTGTTGTTCCAGCTTGCAAAAAGTTGAATAAGTGCCTCGCCAGCAAAATGATTTCAATTTACATGACGTCATACGTCTCACGCGCATTTCAGCGGGCGAGTTCGACCTACAGACCCATCTTGGTGTTCCTGGTTTCTGGTAGAAAACGTTACGCGTCTAATAAACTTCAGCAAGCTCTTCTACAACGCCACGCAGTCATACGTACCATTTTAGGCAGTAAGGAGGGGAGTCGCTCTCTGGATTTCGTACCGACCGGTTGTGCCCCCGCGATCTCCGACGAAAGCGCAGCTCTGGCCGACTGGGCTGGGCCATCTCCTGCCGCCGAGTGGTGCCCCGTCTTCGGACTCTTGCGACCGTGTTCTTCTTTCCTATTTCCTCTTTATTTCCGTCGTTTTCCGTCATCCGCTGTCCCTGAACCCCGCTCTCTTCTTTCTCTCTCTATCTATATATTATTTAATCACATCCTTTCAATTCCTCCTTACCTCATACCTCGTGAGTCACTGTTGAGGTGTCGCACTCTGTTGCAGACAGTTACGGGACTCACTTTTCCCTTCTTTTCTCTTTAAGAATCACACAACAATTACCCATTAAGAGGAAAGAGAAACTTAAAATTCGTAAAAATCGCAGCACATGCATTAGCAGCGAAAACGGCAACCAATTAGCACGATTTTCTCACGCAGATGATAGGCAGAAGAGCGGCTGTTCTGGGGACGGAGCTTGTATATTTATTCTTGGGGTGTCACCCTCGTCTCATTCCGTTCTGCCTCCTCTTTATCTCATCTCTATACTATCTTCTCCCGTTACCCCAGCGTAGGTAAGGCCACAAGGCATGGGCCTGGTTAACCTCCTTGCCTTCTCTGATGTTGTTCCTCCTCCTTCCTCGTAGATACTCATGTACTCCTGATTGTCAAGTTGCGCTACGTGCCTACGCATGCACACATATGTTTGGGCATCTACCTTATGTGTTTCACCTAAGTGTGCCTTTTTGGTTGATAGTCGGCGTCTGTGTTGTCGTCGAGTCGTTTGTTGTGTTTGTGTATGCGCGCGTACCTTCTATTAGCACGAGCCCGTGCCACTTACACTTAATTTAATACACCAGGTGCGACGCAGTGATGTACCGTGCAGAAAATATTTCCTTTTTCGGAGAATTTTCGATTGTCATTTTGAGCCGAAGGGAAAAAAAGGAAATCTTCGTGGTATCGCAGAGAATTTCAGGAATGGTTAAATTCTCCTTTGACGACTGGTAATTCGCGGTCACACTGCGCCTTCATCTGCAGTAATCGGTTCTGGCACATGTGTCACGCAAGCATAGCCCTCGAGATTTGTTTCTGATAGTTACGCCGAGCGATTTATAGCTCACTATTAGGGTTAAACTTGAAGCCCACAATGTGCAGGATGCTAACAGTATATGGAATAATAAAGGCATGATTTTGTTGTGCGTCAGTGGAGTGGCTAGTCATAATTTCAAAAGTTGCCAGTACGCCAGGCACGTGCATATAGAGCATGTGTGTGCGTGGACGGGGGCGGAAATTAGTGCTGTTGTGCAGGGAAATAAGCTGGAAATTTCGTCAACATTTTCAGGAAAACAATCTCCCAAAGAGAGAAATTCCATGTCTCTGAAAGGGGAATTCGTCAATGTAGTACGGGACATCACTGGTGCAATGCTGTGGAGACTATATACGAGCTGTTCGGTGAGAAGAATGAGTAAATCACCGCGTATTGTCGCCTCCGTGATTAGGCTCGTGGCGCTATAGTCACGGAGGCAACAATACGTAGACAGAGGAGCTCATCTGTCATTTCAATACAACTACTGTCAACCGTATAAATTATAAGAGAGAGAGAGAGAGAGAGAGAGAGATAAAGATGCAAGGAAAGGCAGGGAGGTTAACCAGACGCACATCCGGTTTGCTACCCTGCACTGGGGAAGGGATGAAGGGGAGAAAAGAGGTTGCAGAAAGATGAGAAGGTACACACAATCACGAGCACACACGGGGAGCACACACAGTCTACAGGTGGTCGCTCAGGTTTGTTGACTTTAGGTAAAGTAGCAGTGCTTTAGTTGCTTTCTGCGCAACTAAGGCAGATGCCCAAGGTCCTAGTATCTTCTGCACACAAAATGGTCCGGGGTCAAGTTGATTCAAAACCATCCGGAGCTGGCATCGCTGTGTGTCGCAGCAAGCGCAGCTGCACAGGACGTGTTCGATGGCCTCTTCAGCTCCGCAGTAGTCGCATGTAGGAGTGTCTGCGATACCGATGCGAAAGGAGTACACCAATTTTTCGGTATCCAGGGCACAAGACATCTTCGTATTGGTACTCAGCGTGCAAAAAAAAAAAAGAGGTCGCATTAGAAGTGATTTCGGCATTTTTTTTTTTGCGTTGTTCTTGACCTATTACTGAAGCATTATCTACTGAGACATTCTGTGTTCTGCTTTTGCTTTTGGTTTGTCCATGCTCATGCATGCTTTATTTAACCACTTCCTGTGTGGGCCTGTACAAAAGCCTACAATATTGTTAAATAAATAAATAAATAAATAAAAAACAAATAAATAAGTGGAAAAAGTCTCGGTTTATTGTTGAGCACTTTTATTCATTAACAATGTTCTTTTTTGCATTGACGAGAATACAAAATTTTCACGTGGAAGGCAATGACGAAAGGCTTAAAGACACACGACGTCCTAACCTCTCAATTACTAATACAGTTTGCATCAGATCAGTGACATATTATATACATTTACAACTCAGTAGCATTCACCTATACACGTTGCTATAGGTGTATGTGTGTAAGAACGTGTCTGCAGGAGGTCTCGATACCTTCAGTATCATTGCACCTAGTCTATGGAACAGTGTGTAGCTCTATTTTCTGTCGTTCCGCACATATATAACCCCGTAACACGGTCATGCAATGAAAGGCCGACTACTGCCACGTAAATGTATACATATATATAAGCAGCGACAGCAACAGCACTGAAACTCTGTTTTCCCAGCGCACTTACTGTATTGCACATTTTGTCGTCTTCGTGTGCTCCATCTCGTTTCCTGTATTGTCCATGCCCGTAGCTCGATCGTATTGGCCTCTGCGGAGATTCGGATTTGTGCTTTTGTTCTCCATATAGGCGGTCTTCGTCTGCCCTCTTTGTATGACGCTGAATATAGATTGCTAATTATCCCGCCACGCTTCGCCATCCTCGCGGTCATTTAGAACTTGTTCATTTATAAGATCACTCAAATCGAAGGAACCATCCGAACCGGAAAACGATGCTCGATTCGCCTCTGCAGTCGTTTTCGGTTAACGCTATTTTTTTCTTGTCGCCAAGATAGTGTCGTGGTCCAGCGGGCCGGCAAACATGGACGGCTCAGACGAAAATGAAAGAAGCGAGAAAATGGACATCGTCACGGCTGTGTTGCGATGTCAGGACGCGCATCGACGACGTTTCGCTTGACTACACTGGGCACGTTAAGACAGCCGACAGGATATGGGACAATCTAAGCTAGGGGACAGTCGCATTTCATTTCCTTGTCTAGAGCTCCCAAGCACTATAATTACAACACCAAAGGCAGAGCCTTATATGCCTAATCAAATATGAATAATTACATTCGGCATTGCCGGCTCGAAGACAAAGGCCCCGCCGCGGTGGTCTAGTGGCTAAGGTACTCGGCTGCAGACCTGCAAGTCGCGGGATCAAATCCCGGCTGCGGCGGCCGCATTTCCGATGGAGGCGGAAATGTTGTAGGCCCGTGTGCTCAGATTTGGGTGCGCGTTAAAGAACCCCAGGCGCTCGAAATTTCCGGAGCCCTCCACAACGGCGTATCTCATAATCATATGGTGGTTTTGGGACGTTAAACCACACATATCAATCAATTCAAGACTAAGTGATGCAAGAAACCACGATCATGCGAGGACGTCAGCATGAGACGTTGACTGGACGTAACACTATTCCAAAACTTGCTTAGACGCTATGGCGTCCGTATGACGTCACTATGACGTAATATGAGGCTGTAATATAAAGATGTCATATGATGACATCGCATGACCCTATCGCTTTGTCAAAGTGGGCAGATCTCGCAAGAGATGGAATGTAGCACATGAGGGGCCGGAAGTTTTCAATGCTTCCTATCCCGAATTAAATGCGGGACGACGTTGAATGCAGAAATGTTTTCGAGTAAGCGGAGAGGGAGGCAATGTCATCCACTGAGATTAAAACAAAACTATACTTGCCTTCAAGTGGCCTTAGACAGATGCCTAAGCAACTGTGCGACTTCTTAACATTCCGTGCAACAGTGAATGATTTAGTACTATGTGTCTTGCAAGCGTTGCGGTTACGCTATGCTTCATTGCAAACAATAAGCTGGCAATATCTTCATTGTATGTAATAGAAAAAAATCTTTACTCAGGTTCGCCGGAACGTGAACTACACTCTAAAAAAACAGGGGGGGGGGGGGGGGGACTTTGACTTCATTCGAGTACTCCTGAGGTGTCACGTGTAAATCATTCTTTAAAGAGGCATGATAGTTCTCTTTTGGAGTTAATTATACTCTCTTCTGAGAGTCGTGTGATTCACCGGTAAGCCACCACGCCCCGTGTCACTCCCCTGTGACTCATACGACTCCCCAAAAAGAGTTAAATGGTTCACAAAAGAGTAGCTGTGCGTCCTTAAATAGAGTTGTATACGTGGCGCGTCAGAACTACTGAAAGGAGTCGCACATACTCCTCTTTTTTTAGAACACATCTCATACTGGAATTCTGTTGGAAAAGCATCGGATCAACACAGTAATGTTAAACGATGCTTGAAAGTATGTGGCCGAAATGTTGATATGATTGGGTTTCATTTTGTGTAAACGAAGTCTGAATGGTCATTTTTTTAGTCCTTGAGCAGATCATTGATTGGGAAAGGTTACCGACTAATTAGGACGTATGTCCATACGAAGCTAAAGTTTCAGAACGAATACAGCAATTAAAAATCTACCCTTTGCTTTTTTTGAAGTTAGCACGTCAATTACGGTGGTACACAAAATAAGTGATCACTTGTGGCAATATTACAAGCGTGCCAGCGTGGTTTGATTCCACAGCATCGGGAGGCAAACACTTTGTGACATACCTGATTAATGACGAAAGTATTTAGAATGCCACTCTCGGCCAACATGGTTGCTTTTTACCTAGACAGGACACAAAAGAAACGTACTGAAAGAGAAACAAGGTATTGGCTCTGCTGCATTACAGGGTAAACTAAACTCTGCTGCAGTTGCAACCAAGCACTATGAAAGATAAAAAAATCCAATGTCGGTAAAACTTGGATTTTATGAAAATTATTGAGAAAAAGATAAAGTAGAAACCTCGCAACAATCATTGCCATGGTCAATTCCTATGAAGTTGTGACGTGTTTCTGAAATTATTTTTTCTCCAGCTTTATAACGTTGACCCGCAACTAGATGACGTTTCGCAATCACTGTTGAAGCAAATAAAAAATTTTGCGACGATTGCGATACCATTTAACGCGATATCTGAGCGCAGCTGTTTAGGCGCTTTTGTTTTTGCGATAAACAGTCGAAAACACTTTGAGAGAGACATGTAGGTGTGTTCAGGCGCTCCCTTTGTGACATGCAATACAGGAGCGAGAGGCCTCACGAGTTCAAAAGTTGTGGATGGCTATAAGTTGTTTTTATTTCAATAACTGTATAATATTTTCTTTTCTGGAAATTATATCAAAATGAGAGAAACGCATTTAGTAATGAAAACACGGGCTAGTGGAAGTAATGTGCAATATTTCAACTTGTGTGGCCACGCGCGGCCGTGTTGCAAGTGATATTGAGCGCGACTGTCAAGTTGCATACTGTCTCGCTAATCGGGAGACCAAGGAAAGCAGCTAGTGGGTGCGAAGATGCGTATCACATAGCTGCCGCTGATAGGCCTACGTCCATGGAATGCTTTAATTCCGTGTCTCTGGACGCCCTAACAGCATGCCTTAGTGTTAAGGCAATCGGTGACCTTACGGCGGCGCACTACTGTGGCGTTGTGGGTGGCTGTCGCGGAACCCGCTGTCTTACCTCAGTCGTTCCCTCTTTCTGATTGGGTCTTTCGTACTGACCGTCGCTGAGCTGACAACACGTCCAGCCCCAAGGACCACCGCTGCCACAAAAGCTTTCCCGTTGGCGTAGGAAGCGGCGTCAACAAATACGACACCTCGTCCCTCGTTTGAGACTTGACAAACTATAATCCTGGCTCTCGCTACTCTTCTTTCGTTGAAGTGTTCTGGATGCATGTTTCGTGGTATAGGAGATACCGTGATATTCCCCCTTGATGTTGTCGGGGATATCATTGTAATTGAGTAAGTCGTTGGGTAGTGGCGGCATGCGTCCAGCTCGCACGATTGTATGCTTGGTGTCCTGTCTACTACGACTGGCTCGAGCGTCTCCCCCAACGCCAGCCTTGCTCGAGTCCTTAGCAGCGGGAACGCTAACTGCGGCTAGCTTATTCCTTGAGCGTCTCACTTCGGCTTAGAGGCTGAAATAGCACAGCTAAAGCAGATGTTAGCACAATGTAACCAGAAAATGACAGCTTTAGGAGAGGAAAACAGGACCCTCAAGGAGGAATTACACCACTATAAAACAACAAAACATGCTCCACCAGTAGTACCACCACACTCAGCTGTTACACCCAGTGAAAAATTGGAGGAAGGTACAACACCACCACCTCCCAAGCACAGAGCCGAAACCCAGGCCAATGAATACAAACCCGCACGCGTAACGCCCGAGAATAAAGTCCTGAAGGAAGTTCAGCAATCAGTCAAAGAATTAAATGAGTGGATGAGCAACGCATCCCGACTGATCTCATCCCTCACTGACCGCGTAGAGACTATAGCTAAAATTACCCAGCAACAAAACGAACACCTACAACAGCGACTCATCGCTGTGGAGGCTAGAATCACCCCTCTGCCACCTAGCGGACTGGACCCCACAGCGAATGTAAAGCAACCTTCCTCGTCGGCATTCAGTGTGATACAGCCAGCGACATTCCTACCCCCTGCATCTCATCATAGCTAGAAATCACGCCTACACAATTTGGCAATGGAATTGTAGAAGCTACGCGAATAAGCAAGCAAATCTTAACCAATACCTTAAGGGGAAAGTTAAGCCCGATATTATTTTATTGCAGGAGACACATTGTCTCGCTAAATTGGCAGGCTACCGCTCGATCGGACATGTCAACGGGGAGACGACTGTCCTTACCACCCTAGTTAGACGAAACCTTACGTTCACGCAACACGACACGGAAATTACCAATATAGACAATATATTTATTGAACTCGTTCCGCAACGCAAGACACAGGAAAGCCTTTTTATACTAAACATATACAGCAACCCTAAACAAAAAAAGCACAGATTTCTCACACTCTTTAAACGCGCCCTCAACATCGCTGGCCAAAATCCCATCTTAATAGCGGGGGACTTCAACGCACCACACACTGCCTGGGGATACTCTTATGTGTTTCCTAAAGGTAGGGCCCTCTGGTTTGACTCGCAGCAAGAGGGATTAACTCTCATCACCAACCCTAGCACACCCACACGTGCGGGCACTAGCTCCAGTAAAGACACAACGCCTGATCTGACGTTCACGAGAAACACATCAGCAGCCACCTGGAAAAATACCCTAGAGGACCTGGGTAGCGACCACTACATCATCGAGGTACATGTTCAAGGTGGCCCACGTAAATTCACGGGAAAAGAGCTAAAGTTGGTAGACTGGACCCAGTTCCGCAAATCACGTGAGAACCAGGTCCAACCCATAAGCGACATAGAGGACTGGATACACACGCTTAAACAGGATATTAATAATGCCACCCGAATCGTACCTCCTGAGGCACACCTCGAAGAGATCGATAGCCGGCTCCTCCACATGTGGGAGGCAAAGCAATCGCTCCAAAAGAGGTGGAAGACACAGAAACACAACAGAAACCTCAGGAAACGCATAGCACTCCTCAACATAGAGATAGAGATGTATGCAACACAGCTAAGCCGGCAACACTGGGATGAAACCTGCGATGCGATGGACAGGCAACTAAGTCTTAGTAAAACTTGGCATTTTCTACGGTTCCTCCTCGACCCAGAAGACAGCAAAACCGCCCAACAACAAACCATCAACAAATTAATACATGCTTACAAGGGCACCGAGGAGGAGTTTCTTAGGGAGGTAGAGCTCAAATATATTTCTCAGGCTCCTACTCAGCAGCATCCAGATTATACGGGCCAGATCAACACTACTCTAGACGAAGAATTCACCGAAGCGGATATCCGTGCCGCCCTACAAAAACTTAACACCAAATCTGCACCAGGTCCGGATAACATCACGAATAAGATGATACGCAATTTGGACGATGAGTCGATCACGCATATCACAGACTATATTAATAACTGCTGGAAGACCGGAATCTTGCCCCCGCATTGGAAAACGGCCAAGGTGATTCTGATTCCGAAACCAGGCAAACCACTGAATACTGACAATCTTAGGCCCATCTCCTTAACATCTTGTATAGGCAAATTGATGGAACACGCTTTCCTGGCTAGACTGACAAATTACCTCGAAGACAATGAGTTTTTCCCACACACCATGATTGGCTTCCGCAGGCATCTTTCAACGCAGGATGCCATGTTGCAGCTTAAGCATCACATCATAGACAGTACGGGACGCTCCACTAAGGGCATACTTGGTCTTGATCTGAAGAAGGCTTTTGACTTTGTCACGCATAGCACCATTCTAAATCAGGTAAATACCCTAAACTTGGGGCTTCGCACGTACAACTATATTAGGGCATTTCTTACGGGCAGAACGGCCACGATCACTGTGGGAGCACTCAGGTCGTCCGAAATAACCATAGGAAGTGCGGGCACCCCGCAGGGTTCCGTGATATCTCCCATGTTGTTTAACCTCACCCTCATTGGTCTTCCTTCAAAACTTCAAACCATCCAAGGACTTCATCACACCATTTACGCCGACGACATCACCCTCTGGGTGTGCGACGGCAGTGACGGTTTCATTGAACAGAGATTACAGGAGGGGATTGACACAGTCGAGCGATATTTACAAGGAACTGGACTATCCTGCTCGGCGGAGAAATCTCAGCTACTGCTATATCGCCCTACACTTAGAGGTCGGCCACCCAAACAACATCCCCAAGCGCAGGCACACGCTGATATTTATTTATTTATTTATTTATTTTCAATACTGCTACTCTCATTCGAGAGCGTGGCAGTTGGGCAGTACAATGATTTTCAGTACAGGCAATGAAAATAGAGGGAAAAAAAAAATCAAAGCAAAACAAGTGAGTTAAAACATACACTAACATTTGTAGCGTAATTACAGCATATGTGGGTTACAAAAAAAAAAAAAAAAAAAAAAAAAAAAACAAGAAGCACGATATATACAGCATACAGTAAGGCAAACAAAATGCTGGTTAAGGAACAGCATACTCAGTGGAATTTACACAAAAACGCCTAACACATGCTAGGTTCAAGGGAAATGACAAAAAAGCAAAAAGAAGGAACATGAGGCTTCGCAAAAAGTGACCAAAGAAAATAATAATAGTACAGGTGTCGGTGGGGGCTGGAATAAGACTAGGGTAAATAAGATTACATTTCTGGCATTGAGCAATAAGTTGACGTAAATGGGAAAGTTTCTAGAAGATGAAATGAAGAAATCTATGTTGGTGACTTTGCATACATAGGTCCTCTTACGCAAACACATTTTTTTCTATTTGTGCCATAAATTCCGATAGTGATTCGATGTTGGTGATAGTAGCGTCAAGTTGATTCCATTCTGATATTGCGAGCGGAAAAAAGAATACTTAAACGTGTCATTTTTACATGCATATTCTGTCAATGTGTGCGCATGCTTATTACGTGTAGGTCGAGCCTGGGAAAACGAAATATACTTAGAAATATCTATTCGATAGTTATTTTTCAGTAACTGAAATAAGAATTTTAGGCGAGCGTGTTTCGCTCTTGTGGATAGCTTTTGCAAACCGGATTTCATTAAAAGATGCGTGGGCGAGTCTGTGCGTTTATATTTATTATGAATGAACCTCACCGCTTTTCTTTGTATTGATTCAAGTTTTTTTATGTTAGTCACTGTATGCGGAAACCAGACTGTGTTAGCGTATTCTAGAACAGGCCTTACAAATGATGTGTAGGCTAGCAGCTTCGTTGCCGTTGTTGCGTGTGCTAGGCTTCTTTTTAAGAAAAATAGCTTCCGTAGCGCCTTTGAGATTATTTTACTTATATGCTTGTCCCACTTGAGATCCGATGTTATTGTGACGCCTAGATATTTATGTTCATCAACCCTATTAAGGGGGGTGCTATTAATTACGTATGTGAAGGTGGATGGTAGTGCTTTCCTGGTCACAGTCATGATCGCAGACTTTTGTACGTTGAGTGTCATCTGCCAACTAGAGCACCAATTAGCTATATCAGCTAGAGAATCATTCAGCTCATTATGATCACTGTAATGACTAATTTCTTTGTAAATGACACAGTCATCTGCGAATAGCTTTATATTGCATTTGATGTTAGCTGCGATATCGTTAATATAGAGCAAGAAGAGCAATGGTCCGAGGACAGACCCTTGTGGGACTCCGGATGTAACTGCGACTGTGTTAGATAACGTATGTTCGTAAATTACAAATTGCGAGCGGTTATTTAAGAAGCATTTTACCCAGCCAGAAAGTTCTCCTATACCAAAAACATCTTCAACTTTGGCGATTAATTTGCTATGACACACACAGTCGAAAGCCTTAGATAAGTCAAGTAAAATCATGTCAGTTTGACCACGGTTAT
Source organism: Rhipicephalus microplus (assembly GCF_013339725.1). Classification (NCBI taxonomy): domain Eukaryota; kingdom Metazoa; phylum Arthropoda; class Arachnida; order Ixodida; family Ixodidae; genus Rhipicephalus; species Rhipicephalus microplus. The sequence continues at coordinate 122,655,616 of NC_051167.1, forward strand.
TAATTGTAGCAGCGAGGTTGTGTACTAGTTCTGTGAGCTGAGTAACTGTGGATAAGCCACTGCGAAAACCATGTTGGTTGGGGGAAAAAAAATTAATGCGCTCTAGGAATACTGTCATGTGCTTTAAGATTATGTGTTCGAGAAGTTTACATGATGTACTAGTTAGAGAAATGGGCCTGAAATTTGAAGGTGAATCTGCGTCTCCTCCTTTGTGGATTGGTTTTATCTTGGCTATTTTCCATTCTTGAGGTAGCTGTGAAGTACTGAGTGATTTCCGGAAAATTAGGCCTAGGTATCTACTGCACCACTCTGCATATCTTTTGAGGAATGTATTTGGTATATCGTCGGGACCGCTACCTTTCTTGGGGTCAAGTTTAAGCAAAAGGTTGAAAATCCCTGCGTCCGTAATGTCCAGTTTATCGATTTCCGTGTATTGTTTTGTTTTAATCGCGGGAATGATATTATCATCCACGGTGAACACTGACTGAAAAAAATTATTATATGCGTTGGCCTTAGTTTTTTTTTCTTCGGGAAGAAGATGTGGTGTAACGGTTTTATTGGTACGAAAGTGATTCCAGAACCTTTGGGGATTATCAACAAGGAAGTTAGGCAATACTACGTCAAAATAGTGCTGCTTAGCACGTTTAGCTTTAAGTTTGAATTCCGCGATAGCTTCCGATAGTTTCTGAATTTCGGATTCTCCCCCTCCTTTCGTTTTTATTGCCCTGCGTAACCTTTTCAAGCGTCGCTTTGCTTGAATTACCTCCCGCGTGATCCATGGATTATTTTTTGGAGGACGCTTTGTTTTTGTGGGTATGTAGTGCGCGATACAGTAAAGTACAACTGATTTGAAGTGGAGCCAAAGAGAATCTACATCTATTGAAGCATGGGAACCGGTTTCTGAAAAATGCTGGAATTCATGAGCGAGATGCGTCAGCACGCTATCATCATCGGCGTTTTCGAAGTCTGTTACTACAGATACAGAAGAATGAGTGGTTATGGTGCCGTCGAGGGGTACGAAGCACACTGGTACGTCGTGGTCAGATATACCATGGACTACGTCAGTTTTAATGCGGTTTATGTCGAAATGATTACTGAAAAATATTAGATCAAGTATGTTCTGTGAAATTCCCTGTGAGCGGGTTGGACGTGAAACGACCTGATGGAGATTAAAGGTAAGCATAAGGTCAAACAATGTATCCGAAGCCGATGATGAGTAGCACATACTATTCCAGTTAATATCTGGCAGATTAAAATCACCCATGAGAACAACGCGCGAACCAAAGGTGTGACGTTGCATGTAATCGTGAATGGCACTGATAGAAGCATCACCAGAATTTGGGCTCCGATAAACACAACCTATGAATATACTCGCGCCGTCACAGAGCAGTTTGCAAAAAATGGCTTCTGCGCTTTGTACATCCGGAAGAGCAACAAATGAAAGTCCCTTTTTTATTAATAACGCCACTCCACCACCACGTGTGGGGCGGTCTTTTCGGATCACAGAATAGTTAGGTGGTGCAAACTCGTGATCAAAGACGTCAGGCGTCAGCCAGGTTTCTGTAATTGCTGCCAAGTGGGGCTCATGATCAATGATCAGATTTTCAAGCAATTCAGGCTTATTGATGACGCTTCGTGCATTCACCGTGAGGAGTGCTAGTTCACCGATTTTGCAGCACGACGAGTAACAGCTCCCTTTTTTGTTTGATGACTAGGTACGTTCACCGCCGTTGCTGAACTTGTAGTAGCCGAGGCTTCTCCTACGGTTTTTTTATTAAGCGGTACCTTGTCATCCTTCTCATTGTTCCAAACATATGCGCGATTATTTATATATAACTTATCAAAAACAAGAGAAACTTTCTCATTATTTTGTCGGTTAGCTTTCGCACTGTTCCATAGTTTCCTTCGGATATCGCGTACATGTTTAGAAAAGTCTTCAGCAATCGATAGGCCGGTATCTTTAAGTTTATATCCCCTCTTTAGTATTGAAGGTTTGTCTCTAGAATCTAGTAGTTTAATAATTACAGGTCTAACCTTGTTTGGCGCTGCTCTACCTATCCGGTGTATGCGCTCGATTGCTATTGGTTTTAGTTCAAGAGTGCCTTCAATTATGTTTTTGTTTACTGTACCTTCAAGTATCGGGGGCGTCTCGCCTTCTGCCTCTGGTAAGCCGTAAATTATCAGGTTATTTCGCCTGCTACGATTCTCGAGATCGTCAATTTTTTCTTGCATGGATTTTATGAGAACATTCAGATTCGCGATTTGTTCTTGACAACAGTTGACTCTTTCTTCTAGGCTTGTCAGTAAGTCTAATTTCTTGTCAATTTTAGCCAGACGACTTTCCTTAATCTCTTTTATATCCGCAGCTATTTCTTTTAATTGTTGGCTGATATCAGGACCAGGGTTCGTCTCGATGTCGCCGCCAAGCAATAAGAGTTTAAGTATAGACGCCGCATGCTCAATTGCAACAGCATATAGCCGTGGGCACGGCAGCACAAGCAAGAAAGGGTTGTTTGAGCTAATGCATTTTCCATAACGCTTCCTCACCTGTAGGATGAAGACAAGCGGATTGTTAGCTGACCGCATTCCGTGAGTGCCACCGTGCCCAATGGCCCGGCCGTGCTTGAGGTGGTCCTTTATAGCTGGGTCTAGTGGTGGCGCTGAGCTTGGTCTATGCGCACAGCAAATGCGCACAGTGTCCGCGCAGGTAGACGATGAACGTTGCAGCACGGGATCCCATGACTGAATCAGTAAGGAATCTCGAGTGTTGATAGTGACGTTGACGCCACGTGTTGTTCTGGGTAGTCCTGGTGGCTCGGAACCCGGACCGGCATGAAGCAGCAGTCCGAGGATGAGCTGTAGGATGAAGACAAGCGGATTGTTAGCTGACCGCATTCCGTGAGTGCCACCGTGCCCAATGGCCCGGCCGTGCTTGAGGTGGTCCTTTATAGCTGGGTCTAGTGGTGGCGCTGAGCTTGGTCTATGCGCACAGCAAATGCGCACAGTGTCCGCGCAGGTAGACGATGAACGTTGCAGCACGGGATCCCATGACTGAATCAGTAAGGAATCTCGAGTGTTGATAGTGACGTTGACGCCACGTGTTGTTCTGGGTAGTCCTGGTGGCTCGGAACCCGGACCGGCATGAAGCAGCAGTCCGAGGATGAGCTGTAGGATGAAGACAAGCGGATTGTTAGCTGACCGCATTCCGTGAGTGCCACCGTGCCCAATCCTTCTCGTATAAAACTCGTATATTTTCTCGTATAAAACTCACTACAAGCGATGGTCACGCCATACCAACCGTGGACAAAATCAGAGTGCTAGGTTTGATCATAGAAAGTAAGGGTACCAACGGAGAGACAGTTCGCAACATTGAAGCCAGAGTGTCTAACACGATGCGCCTCATTAGGCGCATTACCAATAAACACAAAGGCATGAAAGAGGCCAGCATCATCCGTTTGATCCAAGCGTTTGTTCTAACTCACATCACCTATACAGCGGCGTACCACCGATGGTTCACCGCGGAAAAGTCAAAACTCAATTGCCTAATTAGGAAAATTTACAAACAAGCGCTAGGTTTGCCTCAAAACACCAGCACCGAACTACTCCTTCAACTTGGCTTACACAATACCCTTGAGGAACTTATTGAGGCGCAACAAATCTCCCGATTCGAGCGTTTAGCCAAGACTAAGCCAGGCCGCCAGATTCTATGTAATCTCGGTATTACTTAAATTACCACACTCAACACGGAGATAAACACGACATACCACGCACTATCCGTGCTAAGCTAACAGTACCACCCATACCAAGAAACATGCACCCTGAACACAACAGGGGCAGACGTGTCAGTAGAGCCAGGACCATGTCAAATATGTTTGGGCGCAACCATGAGGCAGTCTTTGTCGACGCAGCACGCTACCAGGAGCGTCACCGCTTCGTGGCTGCTGTCGTAGACCACACACAACAATGCAAAAGCAGCGCGTCAATCATAACACGGAACGTAGAAACGGCAGAGGAAGTGGCTATCGCGATGGCCATAGCCCACACTAACGCCTCATGCGTAATAAGCGACTCGCAGACAGCCGTTAGAAACTACGCCAGCGGCAGAATCTCCCCCGAGGCATTGCGGATTCTTAATACAGGCAAAATTCACGAGGCGGACAAATACGTACACATCTTGTGGTTCCCGGCCCACACACCACTAGGTAACGCGGAGGCCAATCCGAATGAAGTGGCGCACAACGTGGCTCGAGGTCTTACGTTCCGAGTCACGTCAGACGAAGCGGCCACCCAAACGGACCTTTCTGCGCCGGTGTGGGAATGGAACGATCGGCTCACTAAATTCAATGACATAATTCAACACTATCGACTGCAAAGGCGGGAGTACCCTCCGCCTCACTCCAAGCTAAATCGGGCCCAGTCCGTTCAGTGGCGACAGCTACAAACACGCACATACACGAACCCTGTCATCATGCACCACATATATCCTGACGTCTATAGTTCTAATCTATGCCAGTACTGTACCACCAGAGCCACTCTCGACCATATACTATGGGAATGTCCAGCATTATTCAGAAATTCTGGGGTCGCGGCCTCCAATGAAGACCTTCGGGCGCGTTGGCGGACTGCGCTGCTCAGTTCGGGCCTGGACAAACAACTTTGGGCGATCCAGCAGGCCAAGGAAGCTGCCGGGAGACACGGTCTCTCCGTTGGCCCCTAGGTGGGAGCCCATCCCAGCAATCTGCCGGAAATTAATAAAGTCTATTTCTCTCTCTTCTCTCACTTCGGCTTCTTTCCAACACAAGTCTTTTGTGAAAACCTCTGGAGAGATGTCCTCTCCATCTACTTGGTATTCCATTTTCAGTTGCAGGTCCTGGAACGCACAGAGCTTTGAGTCACGTTGGCGCCGGGTCGGCGCATCGGCGACAATCGCCTCCTTGGTTAGGCTTAAATACCCCGGTGTCGTTGCCGCGTAAAAATGTCCAAGAAAAATGGGTTAAAAGTCCACTCACCGGCCCAAAGGAGATATTTACTGATTTCCTGAGAACTTAGGCACACGAGGGGACTAAAAACTCGGCGACAAATTTGTAAATTTTCACAGGAAAGCATTTTCGAAAGCAGGAGCCGATTTTCTCGCGTCCGCCCTGCTCAGCACCTAGAGTGACCCTCGGTTTGTTTTAATGTGCTGACTCTAAACGAATTTATTTGTGCGAAACAAATGCTTCGGACACCAGTGGGTAGGTGTAAAACGCGCTACTCATCTCAACGCAATTGATTTGTTTTGCTCTGGTGACTGAGAAGAAAACAAAACAAGCAAGCAAGCTCAAAGCTATATTTCGCTACAGGTTTATGTTGTCAATGTCAATATTGTAAATTATGTAATTGCATGCAAATAGTGGTCTAACTAGAACAAGTAACAGGGCTTTACATATTAAATGCACTTGGCCTTGCACTCACAACTCGTTTAAATTGCACTAATGTTTATGTGGCGGACATTGCCCCGGACAGCTGCAACCTGTTCGTGATAGGTTTTAGCGGGACGGCTCAGTGCTCTCCCATAGTTGAGTACGAAGTACTCGAAATCGTTAATGATAGTTTTATAAACAGCGTGTCTTTCTGGAGTCGCTGTGACAGGGATGGCTTTCTGCTCCTCCATAGTAGAGTACCAGATACTCTAAATCGTTAAACACTTTTAAATGGAAAGCATTTATTAGCGAACTTTGGTGACTTTGAGCGTATCTATCTATCTATCTATCTATCTATCTATCTATCTATCTATCTATCTATCTATCTATCTATCTATCTATCTATCTATCTATCTATCTATCTATCTATCTATCTATCTATCTATCTATCTATCTATCTATCTTTCTTTCTATCTATCTATCTATCTATCTATCTATCTATCTATCTATCTATCTATCTATCTATCTATCTATCTATCTATCTATCTATCTATCTATCTGTCTATCTGTCTGTCTGTCTGTCTGTCTGTCTGTCTGTCTGTCTGTCTGTCTGTCTGTCTATCTATCTATCTATCTATCTATCTATCTATCTATCTATCTATCTATCTATCTATCTATCTATCTATCTTTCTTATCTATCTCGCTATCTGTCTATCTGTCTATCTGTCTGTCTGTCTGTCTGTCTGTCTGTCTGTCTGTCTGTCTATCTATCTATCTATCTATCTATCTATCTATCTATCTATCTATCTATCTATCTATCTATCTATCTATCTATCTATCTATCTATCTATCTATCTATCTATCTATCTATCTATCTATCTATCTATCTATCTATCTATCTATCTATCTATCTACCTATCTATCTACCTACCTACCTACCTATCTACCTACCTACCTACCTACCTACCTACCTACCTACCTACCTACCTACCTACCTACCTACCTACCTACCTACCTACCTACCTACCTACCTACCTACCTACCTACCTACCTACCTACCTACCTACCTACATTAGCAAACTTCGGCGACTTTGAGCGTATCTATCTATCTATCTATCAAGCCGCCTATGACTATTAGCTCTCCTGGCCGTTTCCATAATGGTATCGATACCAAACTTGGTATGGCATAACATGACTGTATGAAGAACACATTTGACAAGTCATAACATGAAAATCATCACTTGAATGTCATGAATGACATGACTTACGTTGCATGGTTCTGCAGCTCTTGCGGTGGTTTAGTTTACGTGGCATGTTGCAAAACTGGAATGGTACAACATGATTGTATGCCGAACACAAGCGACCAACCCTAATATGAAAATCATGACATGTGTGTCATGTAACAACATGACTACATGCCACGCTCATGGTGGGCTCGCAGCCGTTTTGCTAGTGTCACATATACCAAATTTGGTATAACAGTTCGTAAATATATGACGAAGGTATGTGACTGGTGCAAACCTGATAATCATCAGATACGTGTCATGTAACAACATGACTATATGCCACGCTCATGATGCGCTGGCGGCCATTTTGCTAGCTTCACCTATACCAAATGGGGTATTACGGGACGTGAATGGATGACAAAAGTATGATACTGGTGCAAACATGATAAACAAGAGATGCGTGTCATGTAACAACATGACTACATCCTACGCTCATGATGCGCTCACGGCCGTTTTGCTAGCTTCACATGTCGTAAACTTGGCATTATGCGACGCGAACGGGCTTATGTAAATGACACTTCCAAACATGATAATCACGACATGCGTGTCATGTAGCAACATGGCTACATGCCACACTGATGATGTGCTCGCGGCTGTTTCGCTAGATTCACATATGCCAAATTTTGTATTACGGGACGCCAAAGGATGATGAAGGTATGTGACTGGTGCAAACATGATAATCATGAGATGCGTCGCACGTGAGAACATAATACCTTATTGAGGCACTGAGACCCATCTCACTTACGTCTTGCGCAGGCAAACTCATGGAAACCATGGTTCGCGAACGCCTTTCCGCCTACTTGAAGGCCAGGAAGACCTTTGCCGATACGATGTTTGGCTTTCGCCCGCATCTGTCGGCGCAGGACGTCCTGCTCCAGCTTCAACACGATATCATAGAGCCGACTACTATGCACCATAACGATAAAGCCGTGCTCACTCTCGATCTCCGCGGGGCGTTCGACAACGTCAAACACAGCACTATACTCACTAACCTGTCTACCATAAACTGCGGGCAGAAGACTTTCAACTACATTCGCGCCTTTCTATCACATCGCACCGCCTTCATTCGCCTTAATTCTACCGAACACGGCCCGTACTTATTAGGCACGTGGGGTACACCTCAAGGGGCAGTCCTGTCTCCTCTGCTTTTTAACCTGGCGATGATGAACCTCCCCTCTCTTCTAAGCGAGGTCGAGGGAATACAACACGCACTATATGCGGACAATATCACAATCTGGACCAACACCGGCTCCTTAGCGCAAATCGAAGAACGCCTGCAAAAGGCTGCCCTTCTGGTGGACACCTACGCAGGTTCATGCGGCCTGGAGTGCTCTCCAGCTAAATCGGCTCTTCTTTCAGTCTCTCCGCTACCGCTGCCTCAAATTTTTCTCCCATCCGGGCCCGTCCCGTCAGTGCAAAATATTCGGGTTCTTGGCCTTCACCTTACATCGTCCTTGGATCCAAAGTGCACAATAGCAGGCCTCAGACGCACCAGCGAACAGGTGAGCCGCATGATACGGCGAGTTTCTACCAAGCGCGGCGGCCTCCGCGGGTCTCAGTCCCTTCGCTTGGTCCACGCGTTTGTGACCAGTCGCGTCCTCTACGCCTTGCCTTACCTTCGCCTGCGTCGTCGACACGAGCACCAGCTGGACGTCCTTCTTCGTTCAGTATACAAACGCGCTCTGGACCTACCTACTGCAACTTCCAACAGCCGATTCACGGCTCTGGGGGTACACAACACCTTTGCAGAGATGCGCGAAGCTCATCGCGTTAACCAAATCAATCGACTGTCGCTGACGCCTTCAGGGCGCCGTCTTCTACACAGACTTGGCCTTAACCCGATATCTGACCAAGACCCTCTGCAGCCGGTACCAGAGCTTTGGCGTCAAAAGCTATGGGTGGAACCTCTACCCCGTAATATGAACCACGACCTCCATCCTGGCCGTAGACTAGCACGCGCCGCGGCCCTTCATACGCGACACTCCGATCGTCCTGGTGTTTTCTACGTGGACGTCTCGGGTCCCTCCCCCTCGGGTCACTTCATGGCTGCCGTGATTACAGAGGGCAAACACGTAGATGGCCTCTCTTTTCGAGCAGACACAGTAACGCACGCTGAAGAGGTTGCCCTAGCTTTGGCCGCCTCTCACCCTGCCTCACGCACCATCCTGACGGACTCGCGCTCGGCCTGTTCTCAGTACCTTCAGGGTTCCATTGCCCCGCTGGCGGCTAGCCTACTACAGGCAGCCTCTTGGCGCTTTAACCCTCATCCCATTCGTATAGTCTGGACCCCAGGCCACTCGGGCCTGCCCGGCAATGAGGCGGCAAATGCCGCTGCCTGCGCTTCTCCTGTCCGGGCCATTGCCCCTCCATGTCCCGAGACGGAATCTGGCAGTACCAACCTGACGCGCTTTCGCGAAATTTTGGCTCATTACCGGGCTTCGCGCCGCCTCTACCCGGACCCCGCACGCGGTTTGGAGAAAGCGGACGAACGACTGCTACGCCGCCTGCAGACTAACACCTTTATCAGTCCGGCGGTCGCCAGGCACTTTTTGCCGGAAATCAATGGCACCTGCTCGACCTGTCATGTCCTCGCCGACACATATCACGTCGTAGCATTGTGCCCAGTTAATCGCGTCCCTTTCTCATCCCCTTTTCCTATCCCAACTAGAGGGGCTTGGGAGGAGCACCTGCTCGGCTGCTCTACCTTGGCTGCACAACGCTCCTTGGTGGAGCGCGCACGGGCAGCTTACAGCTATACTGGCGTCCCGGAATAGGGTCTTGCCACTCTAGCACGCCGATGGGCCACGTCGGCACTCTCTAGTAGACTTTTTCTGAAATAAATGTTTTTTACCACCACCATAATACCTTGCCGCGGTTATGGCGCCAATACATTTCGACGTGGCACGGTGCGCGTGCTCGCCGGCGTTCATTTCGTCGCGTCCCGCCGGCGTTGTCACGCCAGGCGCCGGTTCTGCCACATACTCGCAGGCGCGCGCCATGCTGCGTTGCTTTGACGCGTGTACGTTTTAGCGCGTCCGGCGTCCCTCCGTCACGAAAAGAGGGAGACGCAGTGTTGTCTAGGTAACGCATCGGTGCGAAATGCAGCATGTCACATTTCGCGCCGGTCGCCGTCGGGCCGTGCCGACGGACGCTGGTCGCTCCTGGCTTCAGACTATAGAGTACTCGCGTTTTGCTAACGTAGCGTCGCTTTGCCCAGCGTGAGCACGGGTCAACGGTACATTGGACTATATTGGGCCTATCATGATGGGCTCTCGGTCGTTTTGCTAGCTCCACATATACCAAATTTGGTGTTACGTGACGTCAATGGATGACGAAATTTATTACGTGTGCAAACATGATAATCCTGACACGCGTGTCATGTAAGAACATGACAACATACCTACACATAATAATCATGACACGGAAGTCATGTACGGCATCATTTACCTCTACTTCGTAACGTTCTGCTGATTTTAAAGTGACATATCAACATTTTTCATTTGTGCTTCGAATATCATCGATGCCCGCTGTACGTGGGATCTGCCAATTCTTTCTGAACACATGCCCACGGGACGGCTTAACAGTAGAGTACCAAGTACTTCAAAGAGTTAAGCAATTTTTGTAAACACACGGCACATTATGCATCTGGTTGTATTGTTTAGAGTCCTGTTGGTTGCACAACCAGTGATGCCAACCCTGGGGAATTACCTTTAACTTTTGTTAACAGAGCTTCATTAAATGTGAGGCTCACGTGATGGCTTTATGCCCTCCCATATTAGAGTACCTGGTACACTAAATAATCACCCACTTTTCCTAAAAACAGGGCAGTGAGGACGTTGTAGGGAGCTAGAGTCCCATAGTAGAGAGCCCGAGAAGGTTCAAATAAAAATAAACCTCCTTAGGAGAACCCAGTACTCAAAATCGTAAACCACTTTTTTATACTAGTAAGTTGGCTTCTCTTAAGGTTTTCACCAATTGGGATGGCTTACTGCTCAGCCATACTTGAGTACGAAGTACTCAAAATCGTTTAACGCTTTTTTTAACGTACTATACACTGTTGTTCTTGTGTCTTTTTATTGGGAAGAGGCGGCGTTCCACTCTCTCACAGCAGGGTACCCTGTAGCCTAAATCGTTCAATGTTTTTCCTCAACACTTCTGATCGTCAACTGTTTTTGAATGAAAGATTTCAGCACCTTCCCATGGTTACTCATTACCTTACAACGTCATGCAGAGGCAACCAGAGTGCGAGTGTGGCTGCAGTGACGTCATGCCACGTGATCCGCTATGGAGAGGCGTCTCAGCGGCGCTCGTTCGTAGCGTCGCTGAGAGGGGTACCACGTGGCTAGGCTAACCCTAACACACCAATCGATGCTCGCGCGCTCCTCATCGTGAGCTCACGCTGTACCAAGTGGCCGTCGACAATAGTTTCCTAAGGTTAAGGAGGGGGAACTCTGGCGCTGCCATTGTTCATCGACCATAGAAATGATGGGTAGGTAGTACATGAATTTGCCCAATAGTCTTCCTGCTGGCGGGCTTTGAACGTGCTTGTGGCATCATTAATTGCTGCTTTCTTATTTTGTTTCGAATGAAAGAACAAACCGTTTTGAACTTCGTTACCCGAATAAAGTGGGTGACCCTAAAATAAGGTGGTGAAGTGCAACTGTAGAAGAGTTGCAGACTTTCGCTTCATGACAAAGCAGGTCCCACCCACAGTAAGCCAAACGGAGTCGAAAGTACGAAAATGAAGTAAATACATGTACTACTCATCATTCACATGCTCGCCGAACCGCCATGCGTTGCAGCTCCCATAGACAGCAGCGCCAGAGTTCACTCTAGTGTTTTTATAGTAAACTCTATGGTCCCAACGTCGCCTGTTCTATTGGGTGATGACTCGAACAACAGACGCTGTCGTGTGAACGAACCAGGACCTGCTGGTGTGCTAGCAGGCCCGAATACTCCTTGCTATCGTTCTTGCCACGACGACGAAGGGCAGCCGGTGAGTTTGGGACACAAGACATCGCAGAAGGTGTAGTGAAGGAAAGAAAGAAACGAGCACAGGCCACGTTTGGATTATCAAACGCGAGTATCGTCGTTAGCTGTAGACTTGTTCACAAATGCGACGCCCCAAATGAATTTAAACCTCTGGGTGGTTTAGGCGCTACTTAAAATGATACTAAAAAGGGAAAAGATTTTTTTAGCATTAGCAAAGTACAATTTCACAATCCTGCGAACACACCTCTTACCGCAACATGACGCTTGCTAAGCTAAAAAACACACAAGAAAATGTGAGACGCCACCTTAAGATTCTCGCACCAAACACGTCATGAATAATGAAGGCGTCGGCTGGGTCCTATGTAGCTTCTAATCAATAAAACCAAAATACATTGTCATCGGTGGGTACGATCGACCTAGCATACAAAGTTAACAAAATACCGAGCAAATGTCATGAAAATATGAGAAATGGAGATTTTGAAATAATTAACGCTACCAGCGAAGTTTAGGCGTGAAATTAAAAAAAAAAATGATTTTCTGCTCGAATAGTCAATTAATGATACGGAAACATATGGCATTAGATTTCTCAAAGTGCAGTTTGTCAATCAATACCAAATCAGTGTTTCTCTTCAGTCTCGCTTTAACGGAATCTTTGCGACACTTAAGGCTGGGCCTTACGTGTGTTCCAGACGTTGATCAAACGCCAGAAGAATACAATGCGCTCCTTGTTCGTATTTTCATAAATTGTTCCGTGACACTTTTAACAAGTTATATGCACTTAAAACGGAGGTAAGGATTATGCAATGCCCGCAATATGAACAACAGCGCATGCAACAAAGTGATCGGTTCAACAGCCTTGATAGGCAAGCATTTACAATAAACAAAGTGCTGGTATCGTGGATTCAGCTTGACAGTCAAAAACCCGCCAAGCCTGAGCGGAACACTCAGCACAAACACAGCGAAAGCTAGCATAGCGACCTTTGAGTGCATTTTCGAACACTGTTTGGGTAGCTGCTGTAAGCCCACTGGCAATGTACCTGCTACCTCATGTATTACCATAGCATCTGTGCATTACCACAACATCTGTGTGTAGAAGTCAGACATTTTTGTTCTTGTTCGCTTTCTCTCGTGACTCATACCCACTGTGGAAGATTGCCCCGGCGTTTGCTATGTATAATTCATCATTCTTAAGAGAAGCGTGGTACACACTACACGATTCCAAAAAACTTTGCGCATTTCCTTGTGCTGTGGCTGACAGCGATGAATTATGCCAGAAGCTTTAGTAAATGGTTGGAGCACTGGACGACCCATTCGTTATATAATTTGCATTGTATGACGCCTGGTTGTTCTTTCGCTGTTTTAAAACGCTTTATTGCTCAATTAACGTGGTTCATTTCGCGACGTCAAGCCTGCTTAAGGCTAGTTTGCATCACAGTTGCAAGCAGTGGCGTGGCTCAGCGGTAGAATTACTGGGCAGGCACGCAGGGGACCCGCGTTTGAATCTCACGGAGCCCCTGGTATCTTTTGCTTACTTAGTTTTTTTCTTGCTTAGCCTGATAGTTGATTGCCGTTATGATATCACAACACGAACCTTGTTGCGATCTCATAAAAGCATTCTCGGCTAAAAGAGCAGTTGATTGCTTTTCCTGGTTTTAACGATGGAGCTGTGTATGCCAGCCATATAAGAACTGCAATCTCCGCAAGAGAGAGAGAGAGAGAGAGAGAGAAAGAGAAAAAAGAAGGCAGGGATATTAACCACGTTGTATCCAGTTTTCTACCCTACTCAAGAGAAGGAACAAGGGGATGAAGAATAGGGAGACGCAAAAAGAGGGAAAGTAATATGCTCACATGCTAAGCAGTGAGCACAGCGATTTCCCGGAATGTCGTGAAGTTGCCAACTGTGACAGAGTACGGGTCAATTTTCGACTGTCTTAGACGAAGTACATTGCAATCTATACAGGAATACATGTGATGCAGGAACTTGGAAAGCTGCACGGCCGAGTACATCTAGGAGCGAGCGCTAAACAAACTCAGTTCAGTGAAGGGGGATGTGCAAAAACAGGGAGAAAAAAAAGTAGGTTGGCAGAGAGAAAGAGAAAATAGAGAGAAGAAGAGAAAGGAAGGGCGAGATAAGTCGAGAGAAATCAAGCGAATAACGATTTAAAACAATAGATAGATATTGCTACCCACACGTAGTGGGTCCACTACAAGAGCAGCTTTCAATCTAAAGGAAAAAAAGAAGATCGCGCGCTTCTTCTCGACTCGAGAGCCAGCCATAACTGACGCATCATCCTAGTGCTAGCTACTCGGTGGTTTAATAAACCCCCCGTACTTGTGATTCATCGTGACAATATATAAAGACATGAAAAGGGAGAGAAAAAAATACATCAAAATGGGATAGGAAAACGCAGAGCAAGACTAAAAGAGTAAGAGAGAAATAAAGAGAGAGAGGGAAGAAATATTATGAGGAAAACGAGCGCGAAAGAGAAATATATAGGTGCAGATGGAAAGAAATAAATGAAAATGAAGAGGTGCAACTTCCAGATATGACAAAAAAGAGAAAGAATGAGCAGAAACAGAGTGGGAAATATAAGGGCAAGGCCACCGAGCTCCGCTATTTCTTCAAGCTTACATAATCAGCGCGAACTTACGATAATACTTCTTGTTGGGCACGTTTATTGGGCTGTTTAGAATTATTATTTTTGTTCTTTACCGTGTAAGTGTGTAAGTAAATAATCTATGACTCTCATGTTATACTGAAGTGAATTAAAAGAAAGTGAACGGGCTATATTTCCGGTAACCTAAGGGAACTCTTTGTGTGGGTTTGAACACCTCTGCCCTTCGACGTGTTTCTATTTTATATATATACGTCGGAGATCGTAGATGTACACGGTAGACCATATCACTCCATCTTTGGTGAATATTTATCAGCTCACCTACTTCTGGATAGCCCTATTGCGTCATCTGATGCGTTGTTACTTTTTAAAGACTTACTTTCTACAAGTGTCGTGATGTCGGCGTCTTTCGTTTTTTTTTACTGTTTCTGTTTTGTTACTGTATCACTTTCGTTATTTTTGTTGGAACTCTCTTGAGTTCTTAGTTCGCCGTCAGTGCTGTATCATTTTACCGCATTCGCTGCCCTCATTTTTTTTTTCATTCACGTTTCAGTTTTAGTGTGTTTCATCGAGTGGAAATTTTGTTTCCTTTCGTTTTGCCTTTTGTACGATACAGCGCATTTTCTTTCGTTGTTTTGTATAATTCATATGTTGTAAACCGCTCCGCCCTGCAAAGTACCGGAGATTGTGGGTGACAGAAATAAATATGTAAATAAATAATTAAGTAAAGAGTGGTAAGTCGTACCTAATAATTAAGATAGCATTGTTCCACTTCACTGAAGATTACAGTTATATGACGTCTGATCCTGCTATCGATAGACAGAATAATGATTTAGCAAATTGCGTATTAAACATCAGCTTATTTCAGATATTGAATAGCAAAGATGTGCACACCTTAAATGCGGGCAATTAAGTTTCTAATCTTTACTTTCACTTGCACTTTCCCCGTTTCCCTAAAGACACCATGGTGGTGGGGGGGGGGGGCAGTACATAAGCGCTTGGAATACAATAAAAATACATGCCACGACATCATTCGTGATGATAAATGAGCTCTCGTAGCTTCAATGAAAGCTTGTGGGTTGGTGATGGCAACAGTGACGCAGCGATGGCCGGTGCAGTTTACAATGGTGTGGGAGAAAAAAATAATTTTCTTGCTAATGTTGTTTTCGACTTTTCTATGTTTCTTCATCTGCTCTCATGTCGTATTGTGGTATTATTATTCTACCATTCTGGTGGTGTAGCCGGCTAAGCTCTTATGTTGTTTCGGTATAGCAGCCAATGTTTTTATGTTGTTTTCCCCAAAAACATCCCAAATAAGATAAACCTGGGCCGTCCCTTCTCGAACTCATTTGGACGTATGTTGCACGAACGAGTGTAGCCGCCTGTGGCGGCTTGCGGCCTATTTTGACGACGCCCGCACTCTCGTTTCTTGGCTGGGCGGACGCCGTCGTCACTTTTCCCAGCGAGCCGTTACGGCCGTCGCTCGCTCATCGTTTCTCTCGCCCACTGCGCGTGCGCGCACCCTTTCTCTCTTTCCCATACTTCCCGCCAAGTCCCGTTCTCCTCCTTGCGCGGGCACGGCATAGTCACTCGCATTCGCGGCGTCGTACGGGCGTCACTGTCGAGAAGGCTGCTGCTCCCCGGTGCTCGTCCCTCTCGCGGCGGTCTGTCGACGTTTCGCTCCCTCACAGTTGCCAGCCGGCGTGTTTGATTCGGTGTGCGTTTGAACGACAAGGATGCGCATTTGGGAGATTATTACCAGGAGGACGGAGCCATTTGAACTGTTACCCGCGATGTGAAATATTTTCGAGGAGCCGAAGCTTGCGACTACTCCCTCTACACTGGTTTGAGAACTACCGGCGCCAAGGGTCCGCGCTGACAATTCATCACCTCGTGGTTTGCCGTGAACTTGGCGAGTGATCAAGAACATCATTGCCTTCTTCGTTCCCGCATTGAGGCGTCTTGGCAAATAACTCTTCTTTTGTGTGTACGTGTGCCACCGTGCCTCCCAACCGCTAGCGTACAGGCAGTTGGAGATGATTACCTTCTGGCACACTTCATATGTCGTTTGATGAAGTTGTGCTTTGTTGACCCGGGAACAGTGACGGCGCGTGGGACAAATTTGCCGTGAAAAGGTTCTGACGTTTCGACCAGGGTTCGCGAAAGCTGCAGCGCGCTTTACTTTGGTTCGTTCCCCGAAGGAAAATCGGATTTCGCGCCTCATTGCTACATCTGCATCTTCTCTAGAAGGTCCGCGCTACATATTCCACGATATAAATAGTGTTTCTGCAGCATCGCTGTGCTTTGCGTGTGCTGCCGGTGCAACGATGCCATGACATCATCGACTTGAGGATACATAAGTGCGAGACCTAGCGCGTGCAGTGCGGTTTTGTGTCTTGTTACATTAGAAATCGCGAATGTGAACCAAATAGTTTTTTTTTGGTCAGCTGCGTACTCTGTGTACGAAAATTTACGATCAATGTTTCAAACTGCCGGGTGGTGCTAAGTCCTCGTACGTCTATCGCGCAGTTTCTTGAGTAGTTTGGCTTTTGTAAAACATTTCGACTGCTAGCGGCATATTGTCCTATATATGTATTTCTAAATGACCTCTATTTTCAAACTTTTGAATACTCTTTTGTCGCCTCAAAGCATCGCGCTAGAACCTGTGGACCTAGCGAAACGTGCAGTTTTTTCGGTGACAGTCGTACAATTGCTCTAGAAAATGTGAACAATTGCTCTAAAAAATGTGTTGAACCGTAAGGCGTTAACCTGAAGCTGGCGTAAGAGCATTGGAACAGTTTTCGTGAACTGGATGATATCCTCTTCTCGAGCGGAATTCTGCCGGCTGAACAAACATCGAGTGTGCGAAATCTTTTCTTTTGGTGTACTCGTGGTCTGCCACTCGGATAACAGCGGCTAAGAGTTTTGTAAACCGCGTTTCATCTTTTTGTGGTGATGAGAACTGTGAGTGCCCTGAAGGAAACTTTTGGATTACTCGCCAGAATGCCTCCATCTTCGAGACGAGTCCCGTCATTCTGGCCTTTCTGGATGCTTCTCGTGGCGGTCTTCGCACCTGGAGTAACAGGTGAGCACAACACAAATCCACTATTGAACTTCGCCAGCTGAAATTTCGGGGAGAGAAACGTGGTCACAACAAAGAAAGCAACTCAAGAAGATAAGTATTACGCAATTCGCAGTAGTACGAGAAAGTTTGGGGGTAATGCTAGGAGTTATGAAGGCAGCAGAGTACAACAGCGAACACGCAGGCGTAGTCAATGTAATAATATATATTAATCAGAAAAGAAATTTACTATGGACTGGTATGTCATGAAAATGAGAACAGAATGCCATATCACTGGCATGGGCACAAAAAAAAGAATGGGTTAGGCGAAGAGTTGAAATTTAAAAAAATATATATTGTAAACATGAAATATAATCATCTCATCGAATACAGGGCGGGTTGATGATCATTAGGAGGGGCCTTAGTGCTGCCAGGAAAATATTAAAGGCTGCCACTGATGATGATGGTCGGATGCATTCTATACCCAATTGAAAACATAACTCTAAAAAAATGAAGTTACGGTGGTGTAACTACCGCTTATCCACGCGTGCCCTAAATGTAATGCTACGTCGGCCTCCTTCTGGTGTTCCTTATTTGGTTATTCATTTTTTTCTCTCCAAGAGTTCGGACCTTCAATACTTACAACGTGCCTGAATAATTCAAGCCTCTCATTTGCGCAGTTGAAAATTGTATCTTAGCTAAAGACGGCGAAATGTAGATGAGACGAATGAAGCAACACGCCGATCAGCATTTCTTTTTTCGTCTCATCTAGTTTGCGCTGTTTTGACCTATTGGAATCCATGACAAACCAACCCGACGAAAAAAAAAAACTTCTAGTATAAAATGCTCTTAAAGCGGCGTTAGAACAAGAGGGCATTATTTGTCGCTCGTCAGTCAAGTCGCCTACTTGTACTAATTCTTCGGTGTATATATTTAGGTGCGTTTCACATGTGCCTGCAGATTCTGCTGTAATAATCTCAGTGACCGCATCGAAGCGGTGAAATTTTACTGCGCACATGCGACCTTGATACTGCATCAGTCCCGTTTCTTCTTAAATTATTTCACTATCCGCAGAATCATCTAATAGCGGTAGCAATTTTCAGAGTAAATCTTGTACACCAGTACTGTCGGTAAAGCATGTAGCTTGTTCGGATCCTTTGATGTATTTTCCCATATAAAGGCACCAATGACAAAGAAGTATACTCTTTTACCACCAAGCTTTTGGATGCGTTTCTTGCTATAGGCAAGCTGTTTTTTAACAATTGAAGGTCGTACTTTTTAAGCACCCTAAAGTTTTTATGCGGCATCTATTAAACAATGAAACGCCATTAGTTAATCCACCAAAAAGAGGACGTACCTACACCACGACGCTAATGCGTTTGGTATGGCCAATACCGTCAGTGCATTTCAGGTCTCAGGTTTTTACAAAATTCTACGATAGAACAACAAAATATACCTAAGCATCCTGACTGCAACGAATGCATTCAATCGTTTCCTTTTCTAAGTAAAGTGAGCAAAGACCTTCTAGAAAAAACATTGCTATTCACTTCGCAATCGTATCACTGGTGGTTTATGCACAATATCTCTATTGGGTGCGTGCATGAGGGCTAAAGTGACAATAAAAAAAAAACGTTGCAGAAGTTAAAAAATTTTGTGAGCAGAATTGTAGTAACCTTAATAAAAGGACAGTTGGTCGTGCTTCCCAGTGTATGCTTCGGATATTACAGGGTGAGCACCCATTCGGAACACGGCACCTCAATGGAGGCCTGTTAACGCTTCACTCATGGGCCATGCACCTTGTCCGCACGTTCACAACGAAGCACGACGACGTCGACGGTGTCAAAGCATATTCAACGTTATTTTATATTGCCTAGATAAGGTTCTATTATTCATCGTTACCTGCGTTGAACATCGCAACGCATTTTATGAAAATGTGATGAGATGAAAGTTCTCCTTTTTCTTGTTGGTGTAAAGCTTTCCGTCTGGTGATCGGCCTCAAGATATAATAATAATAATAATAATAATAATAATAATAATAATAATAATAATAATAATAATAATAATAATAATAATAATAATAATAATAATAATAATAATAATAATAATAATAATAATAATAAATTTATTCTGGCACGTGTGAAAGACAGGTACATGCGACCGAAAGAAGGCAAAAGCAAACAGGCCTAACGATCACCACTCCAAAATAACTAGCAACATACTCTCCCTCATGGCCATCGATGGTTTGGGAATATCCCTAGGGTAACCTTTCAAAACCGAGTCAACTCGCATTGACTCGCAAATCGATCAACCATGACAGCCTATTCGCAAGGATGTTGGATGAGCCTTTATGCACCAACGTTCTCAGCTTCGAGCGACCCTTCGCTGTTCGGGCGTGACCCGTGCTCTATTCTACAGCCTGTAGTCCTTAGGTCCGAGAAATCGGAAGTGTGCTCGAAGTCTCGAGCCATCATCCTACTCATGTACGACAGCCCTACTTATGGCTTACACGATGCTGTGTGTATGGAAGTTCTGTACTTCGCAGTGATCGATCATGCGCCGGAACATACGAATGACTGTACTTGAAAGTTCCTCCGGCTTTATGTCTCGCCAATCCGTCTTCTTTTAAAAGAGCTAGAACAGATTTGTTTGCCTTTTGTAAACTTATTCTCCGCGTACTCTTTGATGGTCAATGCGCACGGGAAACACGAGGAAGAAACAAAGGGAGTTTCTACATAAAGAAAGTATGCTTATTAAAGAAGCCGATAGTGATCGTAATGCTGAATGTGTAGCTCAGAGGCAAATTTTTCATTGAGAAGCCGCCAGAACTCAACACAGGAGTAGCCAAAGTAGCCATATCATTTACTATTGTCGCTGAATTCGTATACTCCAGCATAATAGGAGCAGTAATATGAACAGAGTCCTTGCTATTGATGAACAAATGAAACCATTTTGAATAAGTCAAACCAGAAGAAGCTGATGGGGACGTACGAGTATGATACACCCAAAATTTCAAGAATTCTGAGCATCCAGTCTATGCCACAATATGACCGTCATTCTATCCACTTCATGTACTCAACTAAGTGCTCATTTTTGTTCAACCAAGTTCTCTGATAACTTCTCTCCCCTCAGCTTTGCCGACGTGCATCTTCTCACTTTCTCGTCTCTTTTCGTTCTGTTTCACTTCACAGTTTCGTGCCTTTCTGGGACCAGGTGGTAAAAATTTCCACAGCCCTACACTACGGCGTCTCTCATAATCACATGGTGGTTTTGGGACGTTAAACGCCACATATCAATCAATGCCTTTCTGGGAACACCTTTTTAAATATATACCGCACGGTGCACAAAGCTTCGAGCCAGCGCTTTGTGTCCTACTCAAGAACGTGTTTAACGACGTAGACCCGCGCTGAACTGCGCCGAAATAATACGAATATTTTCTAATGATATCTGGGGTTTCACGCTCCAAAACCACGACATGATTATCAGCGACGCCGTGATGGACGGCGTGCACTCACACCACACAGTCCACAGGCATGTACCATTTCGCCACCGTCAAAATGCGACTGCCACGGCCGGAGCCATGACCTTCGGGTCAGCAGCCTCGTAGGCCTATATAGAAAGAGAATGGTCGAAATATTTGGGTTTCGATTGTAATGAACAATATACAGTAAGCTTAAGTAAGGAGTAGGCAAGAGAAGCCCACGATATTGTGCTGATGCTTTTTTTCCCTTCTTATTGCTTTACACACCATGTCGTGGCTCTTTTGTTAACTGTGAGAACCGCGAAGGTGTTGTCAACGAGATCAGCCATCCATAAGCGCTCAACTCACGATAATGTAGTGACATATGGACGGAGGAGAACGTCTTACCGCAACAAAACTGCGGCCAAGTTACCACATTTTTTTTCTTCTTTTTTTACGGGAACAAACATGTCGTGTGTCACAATACTCGCTCTCAGCCTTGCCGAAAATCACCCGTCGTCTAAACGATATCCCAGTAAAATCGGCCGGCTGAAAGCTTCGATTCATCACTTGAAAGCAACCGCACGGTCCATCACAATGGCCTCTAAGCTATACGGCAACAGACGCATTACGCGAGTCTAATGACAAAAACATTGGATCATAGGTCACGTTCCTGTCAAAAACCCGTTACTCGGTCTATAACAGTAGCATACCGTATGCTTACGCCATATCACTTGTGGCTTCCTCGTATTAACATAGCGTTCTTTTTTTCTTCATTGGAATAAGCATTTGTAAGTTCCGAAATGTCCAGTTGTATAATTTTTACATCTTCACGTCATTAAAGTGACGGCTGCATTGGGCCCTATTGTATCAATTATAACAAAATTATGGAGGCACAACATGAAACCCCAGACCCTTAGTATTGAGGACCTTCTCAATAGTATTCATTAGGAAAGCTATGCCACCAGGCTCTGCCGTAGCCTTATTCTGCCATGATCGCGCATATAATGCGCAGGAGGGGGGGGGGTATTAAAACTTTCTTTTTGTCATTATGGTGATGCATCCTGGCTGTTCTTGCTTAGTCCTAATGACGGTGGCGTGCACCCACTGCTGGGGATAGGTGAGGAACTGTGTGACTTATAAGATATTATGAAACTTCTGAAAAATAGTGTTTATATATTAGAAATATTACAAATTACATTAAAGTTTACAATAGAACTTTGTCATGATCATCATCTTCGTCTTTCACTGAGACTTAAATTACATCGAAAAGAAGCATTCACAGAAAGAGGTGAATGCAAACAGTCGCAACATAAGTAAGAACAATAGCATTTAGAAATTACCAAAGGTGAAATGCATATGCAGTAAAAGAATTATTGCCGAATCATCTTCCACAGAACAAGTACGCACCTCGATGAAGTTATTTAAATGGTCCGTCTATAAAGCCAGCCACTTCTAAGGAGTAGGCAATATTTTCATGTTTATTGTGACAAAAATATCATTCGGGCCTATGCCTCCTCTGAGCTGTCATAGAGCCTATTAAGCCTACAGCTTTCATGTGAGAAGTCAACCAACCTGTAGAACTACATCACACAAATAGAGCTTATTGCATGCTACACAAGATATCAAAGTGAAAGAACAATTTTAACGACGGCATCACTTCAATACCAGTACTTGCTTTTATATGGTGAGAAAAAAGGCTAAAACACCTCTACTTCCATTCAGGTGCTCGCTGTTGACTCCAGGAGGCGAAAATTAGTCCACATTTCCTCGCTCCAACTTGAGCTCATAATGTCAGTGTGGTTTTATACGTAAACCATAGTGTAATACTACTAGATTTCGATAAGGTTATCAAATCACACGCAAGAAAACGTTCAGTGCAGTAAAGTATAATAATGATAACTTTTGCTGCTATGCTTTTTAAGACCGAGATCACATTACGAGGCGCGTCGTAGTGGAGGACCCCGGACATTTTGGCCATATCTTGTATATTTTTTTCAAGGGCACTGACATCGCTCAGTGCATCGGTCCCCAGCCTCTATTGAAGGGTGCACGACTGCCGTGGCGGTGTTCAGATGAACACCCTAACCACAGTACCACCGCTGCAGAATGCAAAGTATTTAAGAACAGAGTCCGCAAACACTGCCAAAGAAGCGGCATCATGGGGTCAAGTGCAGCAGATGTTGCTCAAAGGGATCTTTCGGGCTCTGTAATGAAAAATCACTACTTTGTTTCCTAATTTCTGGGTGTCTCTATTTCCTTTTTACTCGCTTCTTTTCGAGGAAAGCCTCCGCCACCCTCTCGCTAACTCGCTCACCGAAGAAGCAACGTAGCGCAGAGAAATCGGTCTGACCGGAAGCAATAAGCACCGGGGCGCTTCGGCCACATACGCTGTCCAACGACCCACTGTCAACGACAAATGGTCAGCGACCGACCGCCGGCTCCCTTAATCGAGACGTGGTCTATCCGTTCGTGGAAAAGAAAGCAAAAACGTCTCTCCCTTCTTGAAGGATGTTTGCGACGTATTTCATCCCAACCTGTCTGGGGTGTGTTCATTGCCATTCCAGGCACACTTATTTCTTTCCTTGTTTATTCAATCTTTCTTTCTTTCTTTCTTTCTTTCTTTCTTTCTTTCTTTCTTTCTTTCTTTCTTTCTTTCTTTCTTTCTTTCTTTCTTTCTTTCTTTCTTTCTTTCTTTCTTTCTTTCTTTCTTTCTTTCTTTGAAAAACTCCATCTGTTCGCTTTTTTTTTTTGTCTTGCATCGTTTTCTTTAATATCCAGCTCGTTTCTCGAAATTTCGTTTTGTCCTTTGGTACCACCCCCACAACTAGTCTTTGCTTCTAATATGTTATCCTGCCATTTGGAATTGTTTTTTTGTTATTTTTTCTTTCGAGGCCGATGCACTTCTTAAGCAGGTTATGTCGGCAGTGGCTTTCGTTTTTTTCAGTGTTTGCGCTCATTTTGTTATTGCGTTTCTGTTTCCTTGATCCGCTTGCACCTCTTTATTGTTTTCTTTTATTTTCACTGGAATGCTTTTTATCCAACTGCGTTTAGAAAATCGTTTACGCTGTTTTTGTTCGGCTCGCTTGCCCGACTACAAATTGATGGCCCTCGTCTAAGCCTGTTAGGTGAAAATTGAAACAATCCTTTATGAGCCTCATTGTAATTTCTCGGATACGGTTACATGTTGAACCTGTCTTTACTGAAAACCTGGTAGTTCGGAGGAGATATTGCTTCATCTCGTTTTGGAACTTGAACGACATTGTAAGGTGTTCTCACGGCTGTCAGAGCGGATTTCAGAAGATACAATTCTGTCAGTCACTTTCGAGAATGAAGGCTCATACCCAAAGTGAATGTATTTTCATTGTTTCTTGTTGGTTTGTTTTTGAACCCTTGCGAGAGTTTTTTGACTCGAACCTTTTCAATAGCAGTTACCACTTGAATACGAAGCACCGGAACTGAGAGTTTCTGTAGAACAAATATTAAGATCACTTTTTTTTCTTTGCAGCGGATTATGCTTTTGACAGCCAGTAGACCAAATTTTTATTTAATTGAGATTTAGAAATCTAGAAGGTATTTTGTGTTCATGGTGTAGGTTGGGGAAAAACCCTTCACTGTATGAATCGATATGGAGCCTTCTGCTGAGTTGGAACTTTTTCGTTTATCCCGGCTTCTCTAAATATGCTATGCTTGCAATACAATAGAATGAAAGCATTGGAGTTTCTTTCCATGTGATGTTCCCGATAGATTGTTTGGGCACTTGTCGTGGTTTCGCACTTACCCGACGTTTGGAAGCACCTGATCAGGTTTTGTACAGCTTCAGTGATGTGCCCACCTTCGAACATGAAACGATGTCATACCGAAAGATGTTGTTGAACTGCAATGTCATGTTATTGCTTCAAAGAAATATGGTAGTACGTTTATACTCAAGTGTGTTTTGGCAGGTCAATCTTAGGGCATTGTGAACATGGTTTTGATAAGTAAGCTGAGTCTTTTGTTCCAATCTGATGCTAGTTTATATTATGCGTATACGCAGTAAGAAAGGTACGAAGCTACCATATCGTTAAACGATGGAGTGCTTCTTTGTTTGTTTGCTTCGTGTGGTAGGGTTTAACGAAAACTGACCAATCATTCAGTGTTCTTTGTACTGTTCGCAGCGAATGTTCATGCTTTAATTATTCGGCAACAACGGTAATAGTTTCTTGCTTAAAGTTAGATCACGGAAATCGACAGAGTCACAGTAAAATCAGTGATCCCCGCTTACTGAGAGTGCAGTGTTGGCGTGATTTATGACGTGGACATTTCCATTTCCGTTGACGATTTTCCTATGTTGATAAATCCAACTACAGACAACACCCTAATCAAGCACATTGCGAGGCTCGGTCAGTCACGTTGCCTGAAGATTGTTTTTTGAGGGAGACAGTCTTCCCCGACATGTCAAAACTGGCCACGTTCGCCTCCACGTCCGTCCATACATACCGAAGCCCCTACAATGCTACAGATGTTTCAAGATGGGACATATTAAAAGGAGTAGGTACCAGCAGTGTTGTGTGCCCTCGGTGTGCCGAACCTCATTCAGGAGACACCTGCCACGCAACTGCGTTCAAATGCTTTAACTGCCACGGCGCTGATAAAGCGTCGTGTAAAGATTGCCAGCAAGTGCGAAATGAGCGCGCGGTGCTGAAACGCATGGTGCACGACAATTCAACGTACAGAGAAGCTGTTACTACCTTCAGGCGACGTCGGCATCACCACAGAAGATCATCACGAAACGTTACATCTGCCGATAGAGACACGCCATCTCCCGCAAAAAACAACTGGCCACAGATCATCAAGCCCTGCGAGGACGGATACACCGAAAACAAAAGCAGGGTCAACACTCCAACCTCGTGAAGAGTAGCCTTCCCTTCCACGAACACAACCTGATTCAGAGGTGCATTAAATCCCGCCAACCTCGATGCCCTCACGAACCACTGGTGCAAAAACAACCGAAGATCGCCATGTCTTCAACATGTTACAGACTCTTATGAGCGCAATGCGCCTGCTTCTAAGCAACATGAACACTCTGTCAACGTAGAGCGCACAGCAGGTGCTGGACATTTTGAGTCCGGTGCTTGCAGCTCTAAGGTAAATCTATGGCCCGCGACATGTTATCCTTTCGAGAGGAGGCCAAGAACGCATCTGTCCTTCAGTGGAATGCCAGAGGACTTAGGGCGCGTATGTCCGAGTTCCAGCAATATGTATTCAGGAACCAGTTCTGCACAATTGTGATTTGTGAAACGAACCTGTCAGCTCACATCAGACTATCTGGATATGAGTGCTTCATGTCTTCTACCCAGAGCACAGCAACGTTGTTGGGCTCATACGGCGCGACTTAACTAATGTTCATTACCCTGTACCACCTGACGAATCCCGGCTGCGGCGGCTGCATTTCCGATCGAGGCGGAAATGTTGTAGGTCCGTGTGCTCAGATTTGGGTGCACGTTAAAGAACCCCAGGTGGTCTAAATTTCCGGAGCACTCCACTACGGCGTCTCTCATAATCATATAGTGGTTTTGGGACGTTAAACCCCACATATCAATCAATATCAACCACCTGACGAAGAAAACTAGTACGTTTGCCTAATAGTAAAAAAAAAAGAAGACAACATTCACAATAATCAGAGCCTACTTACCTCCACCAAGTCGTCTAGACCGCGAGCGTTTGCGCGGAATTTTGAATTCAACTCTCCAGCCATGGGTGATAACTGGTGACTTCAATGCCCACCACTACTTATGGGGAAGCTCCAGGGTCGACAGTAGAGGTAGACAGCTAGTGTATTTCGCTTCTGAATGTGAACTTATCCTCGTGAATGACGGAAGCCCTACTTATCTGCGTGGATAGGCCTATAGTAGTTGCCTGGACCTCACTTTCGTTTCACGCTCATTTGCCAGAAAAGTGCACTGGTTTGCGGATATGCAAACAAGGAGTAGTGAACACATTCCAACATACCTGAAGATTCACGGCTTTCGAAGTCTAAAGTCCTCCAGAGCCATTCAGTGCACCAGTTGGCAACAATACAAGTTAATCATTGAAGACTATGTTGGCGACTCACCCTTAAACATAGAGGACGCTATGAAGAGTGTCCTGCAGTCGACCACGCGTTCGCTTCAATCGAGCTCATACCGCAGTGATATGGACATTAAACACGAGAGACTCGGAGCGATTCGTCGTCGCGCAGAACGACGTTATAGACGCACGAAGTCTTTGATCATCTAAAAGTGGCCAAATACACACAAAAAAGATACAGCGCCACATGCCCAAGCTAGATAAGCGACGAGGGGTATCTTCTTGCGAGTCCTTGGATCTCAGAAAACCTCTGTCACTAATCGGGAGAACTGGCCGGGGTCTTCGTACAACCATTACTCAGTGCTACTCATTTAAACCTCTGGCACTTCACATACGCTGCGAAGAGATTGACGTCACAGGATCTTTCTGTCGAAGGATTGCCTGTGGGGAAAATTGAACTGGGACGAAGACGCCCGACTGTTCTGTATCCTCACGTGATCCCCGAAAGAAGTGTTCGTTTTCAATGAAAGAACTAAAGGCTGCGCTTGCTCTGTGTAGACGTTCTTCAGCGCTAGGACCTGACGGCATCACTTACCACGCTCTGCGTCACCTAGGAGATCAAGCTGGGAAGGCACTTTTGCCGCTATGTAACGACTCGTGGCAAACTGGCATGGTTCCACAGGTATGGAAGTCAAGTCGCTTGATTCCACTTCTCAAAACCGGCAAGTCCTTTTTGCACATTTCCTCCTACCACCCGATCGCCCTCATGAGCAGTGTGGGGAAAGTTATGGAAGGAATGATTTTAACGCATCTGGAATGGTCCTTAGTGTTCTACAAAAGTTATGGAAGGAATGAACTTAACGCGTCTGGAATGGTACTTAGAGTTCTACAAAATATCTTCAGAAGCCATGTCCTGGTTCAGATGAGGTCGTTCATCGATTGACAATGTAGCGCACTTGGTGACATATGTAGAGCACCAGAAGGCCTGCAAATGGCTATCTGCTGCTCTGTTTCTTGATGTTAAAGGAGCTTATGACAATGTCATCCACGAAGCCATTCTCAGTGCATAAGAAGGAGTAGGACTTGGTGGCAAGATATATATGGGAGTTCAGAACTACCTAAAGAATAGGCCATTTCACGTGCAGACAGAGGATGGCTTGACACCCGAGCATAACTGTAGCCGAGGACTCCCGCAAGGCGGAGTGCTAACCCCGACGTTCTTTAACCTAACACTCATTGGAATAGTTCGCAAGTAACTAAGCAGCGTATGACTTTCTATTTATGCTGATAGCATCTGTGCGTGGACATCAGGTGTGACTCGACTTCAACTTAGCGCTCGACCTCAGAAGGCAGCATCAGTGACATGGCACTACCTATGTAACCAAGGGCTCGAAATCACAAGTGGAAAGCTTGCAGTCATCACTTTCACCAGAAAGCCTATATCCGCTTACGGCATATCAATTAACGAGTGATTGTTGTCATACAGCCGGAGTCACAGGTTCTTGGGAGTCATAATCAACCGAAACCTGTCTTGGGCCACACACGTAAACTACGTGAAAAAGCGGCTTACCGCCTTTTGTCACTTGTTCAGGTTCCTTGCCGGAAAAAGTTGGGGAGTGTCAGTCGAGTATACGTTACAGCTGTACAAGGTATTATTTATTGGATTCCTGTGGAACAGCTTACCTGTTTTATCTAACACGTGCAAAACTAACCTGCGCACACTCCAAAATATTCAAGCCCAGGCTCATATGCCTTGGTTTACCCCGCTGTGCATCGACAGCTGAAACCATTGCCACTGCATAGGACTACTCGATCGTGACGCACATCACCATTAAAACGATGCGTACGTACCTAAGGCGATGTGCTAAGAATCTTTCCCACCACTTGAAAATCCTTGCTACTGAGAGGCCCCGCACGAAATTTTGTGCAATTGTCAGTGCGCATTGTGCACCGTTTACGTCAAGTGTTTCGCCTGCAGAAAATTTTGTGTATCCTTAGTGGTGCCTGGCACTTCCTCAAGTACGTATTTCAATTCCAGAAATACAGAAAAATCAAATTTGCATTCGTGAGTCCTTGAAAAATTGAGCTTGCACCTCTCGCACGAAATGTACAATAACCACGTGCACATATACACTGACGGTTCAACCACAGCTTCTGGTTCTGGCGGTGCGGTCGTGATTCCAGCTAGAAGAATCACTCTGCGAATCAAGCTGTCACACATCACTACGTCTACGGTGATAGAACTTCCGGCTTTGAATGGCGCCATAGAATACATCAAATCTCAGAGACCGAGTAAATAGGCGTGTTTTCCGATTTGAAACCGGCTCTACAGAGCATGTAGACAGCCCTTGGACGAGGTTGCCACAAACAGTTAACATACGAGGTTGTCAAGCTTCTTCACTACGTCACAGAAACAGGGCATGAGGTCAATTTTCAGTGGCTACCTGGTCATTGTAGGATCAGTGGCAATGATTCCGCAGACTACGCGGCTTGCACATCGCACCATGAAGAGCACACCCTTCCAATTCCTCTGTCAAGGACAGACGCGGCAAAACCACTTCGTCACCTGGCACGTAGTCTATGTCTGCTGGAGTGGAACACCCCAAGCATAACACATACGAGACTACCAAATAAACCATCGTCTGAAGCTTCGACCTCCATCCGTACTTCGTTGACGTGAAGCTTCGCTTCTTTGTCGCCTTTGGTACGGGTTGCCTTCACAAAAGCACATACAACCCTCTTTGAATTGACCGGCAGTTCGGTATGCGACGTCTGCGGCACCGAAGAAGACATCGACCATCTGCTATGCCATTGCCCTCGATTCGCCTCTGAAAGAAGGAAGCTTTCTGATGCATTGAGACAATGGCTTGAACAGCCACTGTCTATGAAGATGCCACTGGGGCACCGTCCTCGTCTTTCGTCGGCTCACAAAGCATTCAAAGCCGTACGTCTTGTCCTTTTTGAGGACTACTTGCTTATGTGATCACCTTTAACTTTTGTGTAGTGGCACCGCTGCATACGCGTCAGCCCATTACCGACAATCCTTTTTTTGTCTCTTTCTCTTTTTTTTTCTGTCTCTCTCTCAGCTTTATACACCCCTCTCCCGTTCCCTCAGTGTAGGGTAGCAAACTAGGCATGTGCCTAGTTAACCTCTCTGCCTTCTCTCTTGTTATTTTTGTCCTCCTCCTCCTTGATAAAAAGATGGCGCTGCCTTTTGCATGTTCTTACACGCACTTGTAACCGAGATCAAAAGAGCTGAATAATTGACCTCTCTACAATGTTTGCGAAACGTTATAAACCAACAAAACTTCATGTACATTTTTCTTGCTTAACTTTTACAAAAAAAAAAGAGAAAATGGTGCTGGTGTTCTTCCAGCAAAAAAAAATGGCTTGATCGTCCTGTACAATACACCAGAGGAAGTTGAAAAAACTTAATTACGATAGTCAATACTAATATGTATGCAACCCAATATCCAGTCACTTCCTTTCTCGATCTTCTATATTTCTTGTCTGTGGCTTCCAGCGCGGTCTCATCACAACCCTCGTTTCCGAAAGTTATTGTCCTTTTTCTAGCTGGCAGTGTGTCTCCGTGTTCTCGGGGTCCGCACCCGTTCTTATCCTTTTCCAGCAAGCAAACAAAGAAATACTTCGTAATTAACTACGGCGCGGTACCGGATTTGTTCTTTTTTGTTATCGTTAAAAAAAAGGGAGTTCATCAAGTCTACGCTCTGCTGCCGTGATCGCTTTGTTCTTTGCTCGCGGCACTGATTTAAAGGGGGATTCTGTTTCTTCCTTGCTGTCCGGGCTTTGATGAAAGGCACCCCGTCACTCGCCCATTAATTTGCACAGCTTAACGGAGGTGCGTCGGTGTCCACAGGGAAACGAGAAACGGAACAGGCGCCGCTCACATAAGCGATAGCACTCTACCACCCTTGCTTTCTTATCTTCCCTCTCGACGCCTCGTAATCTGGGTAGCTCCTCAGAGTCTCATTGTTTGGGTCTTTGTCCGTAATTGCGCCGCAAAAAAAAAAAAAAGCGAAGAAGGTTTGCTTTGAAACGATATGGCTCAGCCCAGCCGCTGGCGATGGGGTTAGGGTGTTTAGCAGATGATGCCTCGTACCACGGACGTTGTGAAAGCAATACGTTTATTTTTACACGACAGAACAAAGGTTTCAAAGCTCCAGGGGGTTGATCTCGTCATGGAGGTTGTTGCACTTCTCGCCAATACTTTTTTGGAACGTGGCACTAGGGTGTGAATTATATTCGCCAGCCCTTCATTATGTTGAGTACGCTGACGTTTTTTTAGCTAACCTAACTGCAAATAGTAGTAGAGCTTGTGGTTAGGTTAGTTACTAGGATGAGAATTACATTGGCCGGTCCTTTAATATGTTGAGTACGCTGACCTTTTTTTTAGCTAACCTAACTGCAAATAGTAGTAGAGCTTGCGGTTAGGTTAGTTTAAGTTAGGTCATGTGGCGTGTGCCGCCGAACAGGTGAGCTTGTTATCATGGAAACGTGCAACGCCATTAGAAGCATTATCCAGATATGTTTCCAGCCCTTCTTAAGGATATCACTGCCATGTTCAATCATATTTAATTACTACTTACAAATAAACAGCTTCGGAATTTGGGCTTGTTTCTATACACTATGAAAAGTGAATATTGTACATTTGACAAGAATATGTTATTCCGATTACCTCGTTTTCTTTCGTTCTACACCTAAAAGCATATAATGAGAACATTTTGACCACTTTTTGGTTTGCTTTTACTATAGATCCTTTCTAAGGCGCAATAAAGAGAAACAAATATTTTTTTTTGCCATATGGAAAAATGAGCTACCTGAAGTACGCGAAAGCTACTTGTCCTCACGAAAATATGTGTGAATAAAGGAGAACCTATGTAAAGTCCGTGTGAGTAGGACAACAACGTTTGTTAATGGAGCTGACACTTCTGCTTATGTTTTAACGCACTTTTTTTTATACACAAGGTAAAATGGAGAATCATTACAATACAAGACGAGTTGCCTAGCTTTTTTTTTCGAAAGGAAGCTTAATGTTGTTCAGCGACGCTTTGTGGCCGCTTGAACTCAATCGGGACGATGAATAAATGATGAGGGTGTGGTTAGATCGCAAGTGCGAATTTCGTTTGTCTCCTACTTCGTCGTCGCTGAATCTCCGTCCGATTCGACGCACTCATTTATCGCGTTTAGGCGTAGCATCTGCACGTATGCGCGGGCGGTTCGGATAAAAATAAAGCGTCTTGCCTATAGAGCACGAAAATGACGTATCTTTTATGCCGACCGGCTGCAAACTGCTGCGACGATTCGGAAATTGAGATTAATGGCAAAGCTAGGACGTGTGCCGCACAGTCGTCGAATGAATCAATCTTGATGAATTATTTGGTATGCTCTACACTCTCGGTTCGTAGCTACTTGCAATTAGTGCTCGCTTCTTGCATTAATTTCATATATGTAGCCTTCAATGCAGTTTAATTTTACTTCAGATCAAAACCGAACAACATTCCATCAATCGCGCATTATTTATCAAAACGAGAGCCTTTTGTGGAGTGTAAAAGAAAAGATTGTGTGAAAAGCACTCGTCCTGTGTACACCTCAGCGTACCATTTGGGCGTACTTTGTGTTTGAGGAGCACGCTCGATGTTTCGACCTGCTTACCATTATTCACGTGCCATTTCAGTGTAGGTGTCTTTATTACATTAACCCCAAGCACTTGGTGAGCTTTGCTTTACTTGGGCGGACTTTACACTGCAAGAGGACGTCGTGTGTGCCTTCTTGATTGCACATACTGGCATGAAACCGGTGCGCTTATTGAATAAACTCATTCTAATAATTAAGACACACTCGATGAGCTGAGCACCGCATTTCAATGGGTGGTTTTCTCAACGAACTCCAGCAGCGTGTCTTCACGTGGCAGCAGCTAATCTCAGAGGCGATGTAGAAAGACGCACGTGGTTCAGATCTGCTCCACCAGGGCGCACAACGTTACCAGTTGTTCTATTTATATTCTTATTTTTCAATAAAACCATTTAACTATAGGTAAATATTGGTTCTTGCAGATAATATACACTTAGTTTAGCACCATTCACCTATGACTATCACCCCCTTTTTATATGAATTTATAAAATTTGAGCCAATGCTCATTTCCATCTTCTTCAATCGAGTTCTTGTGCCCGCCTTAAAAAGTATAATAATGCTAGGTGCTGGTGCCGCAGTTAGCGCAATCTGAGCCACAACTTTAGGCTAGTGAAACATCTCATGAGTGCGCACGGCGTCACTTACTGTAGTAAAAGTATAGGAAATACTCAGGCGCGACAATTATTCCGTCAAATCAATCAAATGTTAATGAAATGCGAATTAAAGGGAATCAAAGTGCAAAGATATGCCAAAGTGCGAAACTACAAAGCTGTACAAGCTGAACAAAGGCTGAAATAAATGTGAAATAATGGTGAATAACATCAAGTGAAAAAGATACGACCACTCTACGATATTTCAAGAAAATACGACCACTCGTTGAAGCTTTAACTCCAGAGACACTTCCCTGTTAAATAAGTTTTTATCTCTTTGAGCATCGAAATTCTCTCGAAGTTGTGCCTAGTTTCACTTTTGAAGCATTCACCTGAAATTCGCCAAGCGGTCGAACTTACTTTAATCTTTTTTTAAACCTTTTTTTCGGACAATTTTCTTTACTTCGCTGTTCCTAAAGGGCGCTCGCTCATATGATCAATGTTTGGCTCTGTACACGAGAAATTGCGGTATACGTCGCTAGACGAAAAAAAGATCAAGCCGGCAAGTGCGAAAGCAATTCGCCAAACACCGGGTTCGTCCCAGCGGGAAAGAAAAAAAGGGGATTTCTGGCTGTCGTATACCTCGGTCATATCCGAGCGCGCCGGTTTCTACACCGGGCATTGCGATGTTACTCGTCGGGGCTGCAGATGGGACGCCCCTTATATAGCAGCCACCATGGCAGCCTCGTAGATTGCTTCTCCGAAGGAGTCGTTAGGCGACGTGCTCTAGGAACGCCTCGCCACCGAAATGACGTCAGTGTCGGCGTCTGCGGAGATTACGTGGCATACCAGGACTTGGTCCCCAGGGCATCGTGGGTGACCTGTTTAGCGAGAAACTTTTGGCGAAAACCTTGATTTCATGTACTTTGTTGAAGCTTGACACAATGACAAAATACGACACAAAGGCGATAGAGACGTGGCACTGCTTGCGTGTCGTGTCAGGCGTGTGTTTACATACGTGGCTGCTTGGCGACGTTACCCTGGTTTGCATTTGTGTCTCAGCTAGCAGATATGAAGAGTAAGACGTTGGGTTACAGAACATGTCAATTTAAAATCCATATTGATTGTCATAACTTACGTATGAACGCTATAGGAGGTGACGCCTATCAATTTGCTGGTCAGTTGCAACGATTTGCTGTACTAATGTGCAGCCGAAAAAAAAAGTGCTTTATCGTTGTATGACCGATGTTCAGACGGTTTGAACATTTTCCACTTGAAGTACGGGTCCTATACTGATCCGGCTTATGACAATAGATTGTTGTCTACAGTTTATGCACGAAATAGTTTTTTGTTCGAAAAATTGTATCGAGGCAAATTCTGCTACTCAAGTAGTCAGTGACTGCAATGTATTCGGTGAAACGGAAGACCATTAGGAAAATAATTTGTGCTGTCAAGGGAGAACATACAAGCCAAATCGCTGAACGTTTTTTTCGAGAACAACCTCTTCGCTGCAAACCACACATCGCAGTTGAACACGTAGGCATGTTAGACGCCTCACAAGGTTATTTTCCAGTTTCGCCTTCGCGCCAAACGGCGAAGCCAAAGTACCTAGGCGATGCCAATCCGAGATGCAGGGTATGGGATTTCGTGGATAGAATGTTGGTCATCTTGAATCGTAAGTGGACCGCAGCGTATTGGTTTTCGGACATTTCTTTTGCGCGGAGGGAGTCTTCGGAAGCTGCTTTCTTTTCTGCTTGTTTCTTAGCGATATTCCACTCTCATCTGTGTGGTCAGTTCTTCGTCCAAGCTACTCTATGCTCGCCTGAAATATTCAGGACCTGTGGCGTGGTCAAGCGTGAGCCATCTTGCGGCACTGGTGGTCAGTCATGATGACCACGCCTGAAAAAAAAGAAAAAAAAAGGGGGAGGAGAAGCCCATGTTTTATGCAGTTACAAGCGTCTACTTCGAGAAACAGCCGTTTTGACCGTCCGGAAATCGGCCAGGAAGATGAAGCCTTACGGCATGCAAGAACCGCGAAAGGAGCCAATGAATATGAATGAGAATCGAGGTGGAAAGAATGTGAAGCAATCCCGATCCCACGGTCATACCATAATGCAATAGGGAAGAGAGTGAATTTCTCGGGAACAATAACATCAAACGAAATACACGTGGTCTATCTACCTACACGGACGACGCAATGGTTTAGCCGCTGTAGATTCGCGCTTCTTAAAAGAATCACTGACTGGAAACATTTTCATGAAACATTAGCTAACATTGTATAACCAAGAAAATCTGTTACCTGTACTTATTGCTCCTGTTTATTTTATTTTTATAGAAATAACTGCTATTGTATCAGTCTGGAGAAATGTTGATGTGAATGGAGTCTTCTACATTGTTTATTTGTACATATACAGTATTTACCCACTCCCCTCTTCAATGCCTGTTGGCCCTGAGGATACAAATAAATAAATAAATAAATAAATAAATAAATAAATAAATAAATAAATAAATAAATAAATAAATAAACTAGTTACTTGTGAACACTAGAATCACTCTCTCCGTTTGTGAACAACCACTCGCTATTGGCGGGTAGGAAAAGTAACTTTCCGAATAAATCAATATTCATGAAATGCGCTCAAGCGCGAATTCGGTGCTCATTACTCAGAGTGAGTGACAATTTTTATTCATCGAAAGAGTGAGGGATGAGGGAGGCTAAGCCAAGTAGGCTGCCAGGCTGTGCCTCTCGATCACGGCTTGCGCTCGTTCCAGGGTCCGTAGACAACTACGAACAGCTTTCTCCGAATCTGGTTCATGGAAGGGTGAATCGTATACGGCCTTCTGAGCAGGACACTGCTGGTATTCGTCGATTGTGCAGTTGTTATGGGCAGCTGTCGGCTGTCCTGTTATAGAAACATGACTTTCTTATATTTTGTTCCAAACGGGCTAGCCCACAGTAGAAGCGTACGCATTTGGGCTGGTTGGTTCATGTTCACAGAAGTTAAAAACAGCGCTAAAAAGACGGCACAGGAAAAAGAAAGGACAACAGGACAGGGCGCTGACTAGCAACCAAATATGTTTATTTCTTCAGTCAGCATACATATATACCACCGCACTATCGCAAAAAACAGCCTACGCAGCGGCATGTGAGCCTGCGCAGAGGCATTCCAAAAATTAGTTTGACAGAAAATTGATTTCCTTCGGAAGGAGGGAAATGGAAGGGAGGCTAACACATGCCTCACCACTGTTATGAATGTGAAAAGCTTCCGAAATGAGACGTGCACGTTCATCGTGGTAGTATGATAAGAAAATGGTATCTTTAAAAGATGGGTGGCAACCGCAGTTGTTACAGTGAAGGGAAAGCTGACTATCTGTAGCGCGATTATGAACTTTGTTTGAATGCTCGCGCAAGCGGTCATTAGCACAACGGCCCGTTTGCCCTATATAACACCGACCACAGGAAAGAGGAATCTTGTAGACAACGCCATGACGACATTTCACAAACTTGTGCCTGTGCTTCTTAGTACATCCTTTTTTGTACGGTGCCTCACGATTAACATGCTGGCATAAGCTGCCTAGCTTATTTTGGGCAGAAAATAGCAGCTTAATGCCTGCCCTGGCGACAACTTTTTTTAAATTGTGCGCTACCTTGTGCACATAGGGGATAACTGCTACGCTTTTTAGCCGGCTATTTTCAGACTGCACAGTGGCCAGGCGCTTGTCCTTACAGACTGCTACTAGGCTTTCAGCAATACTAGTCAAAAGCGTTGCAGGAAAACCTGCAAGCTTCAGGCGGTCAACTTGCGAAAAGAAACACTTTTCAACTTGGTGGTCACAGGACCTGTAGAGCGCCGCCTTCATGCAAGCTCTTGCAATGCCACGTTTAACAATTTTTGAGTGCGCCGAAGAAAAGGGAAGAAGGGCCTTTTTTGACCTGGGTGCGTAACCCCAACACACATGGCTGTTTGAGAACGACAGTTCTAAGTCTAAAAAGCGTAGTTTGTTATTTGAAGGATGCTCAGTCTTCAATTCAAAAGAACTTAATTCTGCGCGGAACACGTCAATTATTTTAGAAGCAGCAGGCTGCGCGTCAGGTGGTAAAAGTGATGCGCTACGTGGATGATTTTTTAATTTTTTACCGCACTAACCCACCTGACGCGCAGCCTGCTGCTTCTAAAATAATTGACGTGTTCCGCGCAGAATTAAGTTCTTTTGAATTGAAGACTGAGCATCCTTCAAATAACAAACTACGCTTTTTAGACTTAGAACTGTCGTTCTCAAACAGCCATGTGTGTTGGGGTTACGCACCCAGGTCAAAAAAGGCCCTTCTTCCCTTTTCTTCGGCGCACTCAAAAATTGTTAAACGTGGCATTGCAAGAGCTTGCATGAAGGCGGCGCTCTACAGGTCCTGTGACCACCAAGTTGAAAAGTGTTTCTTTTCGCAAGTTGACCGCCTGAAGCTTGCAGGTTTTCCTGCAACGCTTTTGACTAGTATTGCTGAAAGCCTAGTAGCAGTCTGTAAGGACAAGCGCCTGGCCACTGTGCAGTCTGAAAATAGCCGGCTAAAAAGCGTAGCAGTTATCCCCTATGTGCACAAGGTAGCGCACAATTTAAAAAAAGTTGTCGCCAGGGCAGGCATTAAGCTGCTATTTTCTGCCCAAAATAAGCTAGGCAGCTTATGCCAGCATGTTAATCGTGAGGCACCGTACAAAAAAGGATGTACTAAGAAGCACAGGCACAAGTTTGTGAAATGTCGTCATGGCGTTGTCTACAAGATTCCTCTTTCCTGTGGTCGGTGTTATATAGGGCAAACGGGCCGTTGTGCTAATGACCGCTTGCGCGAGCATTCAAACAAAGTTCATAATCGCGCTACAGATAGTCAGCTTTCCCTTCACTGTAACAACTGCGGTTGCCACCCATCTTTTAAAGATACCATTTTCTTATCATACTACCACGATGAACGTGCACGTCTCATTTCGGAAGCTTTTCACATTCATAACAGTGGTGAGGCATGTGTTAGCCTCCCTTCCATTTCCCTCCTTCCGAAGGAAATCAATTTTCTGTCAAACTAATTTTTGGAATGCCTCTGCGCAGGCTCACATGCCGCTGCGTAGGCTGTTTTTTGCGATAGTGCGGTGGTATATATGTATGCTGACTGAAGAAATAAACATATTTGGTTGCTAGTCAGCGCCCTGTCCTGTTGTCCTTTCTTTTTCCTGTGCCGTCTTTTTAGCGCTGTTTTTAACTTCTGAGCCCACAGTATGATGCACATACTGTACTTTGAATTGTTCGTATTTTAAATGCGTATTCTTATGTGTGCTCAAAGAAAACGCATTTGACCTGGTTGTTTGCCTGTCAAGACTGATTCTTCTACAGATGTACAAAAAAGTTTTCGAAGACAAAATAACAAGTAGACTCTCGAATGTTTAGGAAACCATCGTGGTGCTTGTGTTTGCATTTGCGCGATAACTGATCACAATAGTAACACATTCAAAAAACACATGAAGTAAATTGATCGACGCGCGTTCTTACTGAGGAAGGATAGAAGGACAAAACAGCGAGGAGACAGGGAGGTTAACCAGGCACATGCTAGATTTGCTACCCTACGCTGGTGGAATGGGAATGGGGAGTGTAAAGATGAGAGAGAGAATAAAGGAAAGAGAAATCGACAAAATAATTGTCAGTCGATGGGCTGATGTGTATGCAGTGGTGGCACTACACAAAAGTCAAAGACGTTCACACGCGTTCTTAGTAAACTGCAGAGTAACTTGTGACCTATGCCCTAGGGTGTGATTTCATGAAAATTCAAGGCAGAGTAAACTAGCGCTTTCGCATTCCGCTTATACAAGAGGGCGGCTGCCGCAGCAGTGGATTCAAAGCTTAGCCTCGCACTCAGTGGCACAACGTCGTATACATTAGTTTACCAATGTTGGTTTTGCCGTTAGAGGAACAATAACACGGAAGGAAAAATATTGTTGTAAAACAAAGACTTGATGCTTGCGTATTTAGAGCCAATTCAGGGGCGTATTTAGAGACGATGACCTTTTCAGAGAAAGGATCACTATACTATAGAGGTATACTGCTTTGTCACTAGTTTTAAGTCGAAAAGTGGCCTATTCAGGCCAACTTTGGCCGCTGGTGTCAACATAAGAGTTCTGCAAAACATAATAAGTTGTAGAGAAACGACAAACTTTCATTTCATCATTAAGCGTAGTTGCTACTGACAAGAGCAGGGACGAAGAATTTACTGTCCGAACAGAAAGAGCGTCCTTGATTATCCTACCTACTTCAAAGACGGGTGGTATGCGGTTTTGTTTGTAGCGCTTTATTAACAGGAAAGTGTTTTATGCCGGGATCCACCAAGACTTCAGTGACGTACTTCCGTCACGAATATGACGTTGTGAAATAACTCTACCAACTGGAAAAAAAAAAAAAACATTTGAGAAAGGGATCCCCCACCGGGCGTTGAACCCCTGACTCCTTGGGAAATGAGAAAGCCGCCCAGTGCTCTATAAACAGAGGATAAGCTTACATGCTGCGTCTGTGGATCTTATTGGTTTGGAGGTGTGCGACTGCACTCATGCGACTAGAAATTTGAGCAACGAGCGACGGAGCCAAAGCAGTCCATTCGCAACCAGCCGCTTAGCGACGAACTTAGTCGCAGGTGTGAAAAAGTCCTAAATCGTGTACCGTATTTGTGTACACATACCAAGCCATACGTGATTTAAATTTTCAACATAATTCCTACCACAGTAATGTGCCCGGTGCTCTTATGTTTCAACTTCTTCTGTGACTACACTAGTATGAGCACAAAATTTGTCACACAGCTAGTTGTCATTGATGACCATTTTGGTCAATAAGTGACTGCTTTGGCTCAGTATGGCACAGCTCGAACAGAACATCAGGTTATCTTGCGAAGCCACGACATTGCAAGTAGAAGGGAAATAGGTGTACCGACAGTTGTGTAGTCCAGCTATGCAGACAGACAGACAAAAAAACTTTATTAGCAAGTGTGTTGTACCCCCCGCAGTCCATGGACCATCGCGTGGTCCTACACTACGTTTACACGGTCATGCCTTTCGCCGCGATGACATCGGCTGCCCGAGTCACCCCACTAATGTGCAACGCTCTGTCCCCAGACGAGAGCATGACCTCCAAATCCCCCCCTCCCGCCATCTTGAAATCGCAGGCTGCCTGTTCCTGTGAGGTAGGATCAGCAGGCCATCCGAATAGGATGTGGGAAAGGGTGGCGTGAGGTTCGCCGCAGAGACAACATTCAGGGGAAGTGCGACAGTAGTGGAACAGCAGCTGAGGGGAACAAAGAGTGCGAGTCTGGAGGCGTCTCCGTAGAATTTGTTGGGAGTGGGTAGAAGAGGTATTAGGAGGATGGTAAGTTCGACGGTTTAAACGGGGTACATGCGTGAGCTCTGCATAAGTGTGCGGCCACCCCTTCCAGAAGCCCGAATCGAGGATGTCCTGAGTCCGGCAAATGAACCCTCGGGTCAATTCATCGGCAGCCTCCTTTCCGAGGCTCCCTGAATGAGCTGGTATCCCCTGGAGCTATACCATGCGCGAGAAATTTTGCGCGTAGGTATTCAACAACTGCCAGGCAGAGGGGTGTATCCTGCCACTGGCATAGTTGTACAGAACAGTTTTTCAGTCAGTGAAGACGTACTGTGCATCGGATTGTGCAAAGACTAAAGCGACAGTGATCGCCTCTGCCTCCTCAGTTGTAGGGACTCAGGAAAGGCGGCGAATCAGGGGATGGGTAGAGTAGAATTGTAAGCAACTGCTACAGCTTCCTGTGCTGTACAGGTGGCGTCTACCGAAAAGGGCATCCTCGGCTTCTCTGTACCTCTTGCGAAGGGCTCTGCGTGA
This sequence comes from Rhipicephalus microplus, assembly GCF_013339725.1. Classification (NCBI taxonomy): domain Eukaryota; kingdom Metazoa; phylum Arthropoda; class Arachnida; order Ixodida; family Ixodidae; genus Rhipicephalus; species Rhipicephalus microplus. The sequence continues at coordinate 122,696,594 of NC_051167.1, forward strand.
GTTACTCTGCGAGCGATGTGATGCTGAGGGTGGACATTGCGAGGCAAGGGTCTGACTATTATTGAAGAATAAAAGTGTCGAGGAATGGCTGCACAGGTTTGTTGATTAGCGGGTGTGTTTATGCTAAGAGAGGCGCGAATATGGTGGCCATTGGTGCTAGCGGTAAGTCTTAAAAACTGTGCCTGAAGATGTGCCACAACAAGCTCCGAAAAGGTGTGTTGCATGCCCAGTTAATAAAGTTTGGCTGTGCTTGTGCTAGGAGGAAGGCTCAGGACTGCCTTATTTGCGCAGTGCATCATGGCGTTCAATCGTTTCGTTCCTGTGTGGTTCAGCTTAAGATAAGTGATGGCGTATAGAATGTGGAAAAGTGTGAAAGCATGTATAAGTTTCATGTTGTCCACTTCGTCTAAATCCATGTGCATAGAAGATACGAGGCATGAAATCTGTAATAATGATTGCGGGGAAGCCTTGAGTGTTTTGAGGGTGTGGTCATTCCGTGCGGAATCCTGCAAGTAAAGGCCAAGGATTCCCAGTGTGGCGGTGAGGGTGATAGCTTCAGCTGTGCACTCCTATGAACAATCATCCTCTTCAAAAGCTCCTTGAGCGCCGGTCGCAAATGATCGTATGACCCATTCCAGTCGTAGTGGGAGTATCATCACAGATCTTTCTACACATACATTGTCACCTAATGAATCTTTTTTCTTGCAGTTATATGGACACTCTCAGCTGGATTTCGGCGCCGTCATCAGCGTCGATTATCGCTGTCATTCACCGTATATGTAGTGGTATCTATATGCAAATATGAAAGCTCAAGAAAAAAAAATCACAACATATCCACGGAGTGCCTGATGATCAGTGGGGTGAAGCGTCCATCAGTCCGTCCGTGCCTCTGTCCGTCCGTTCGTTCTTACTTCCGTCTGTCCATGCGTCTGTCTGTGCGACCGTCCGTGCGTCCACCTGTCCGTCCATGAGTCCGTCTGTGTGACCATCCGTGCGTCCATGCGTTTATTCGTTCATGCGTGCGTGCGTCCGTCCGTTGGTGCGTTCGTCCATGTGTCTGTGCATCCGTGGATCTGTCTGTCCATCCGTTCGTGCTTGCGTCTGTCCATTCATTCATCCATATAGTGAACAGTCCAAGTATTAGCATCTCGCATCTTTTCATCATATATTGATCATATAGAAGTACCACCATCCAGCGGACATTCCAAAGAATAAACGAGACGTAGCACAGCCGGAGTAGAGGAGCGGCACGCGTGCACTTTCACACGATCTGCGTTTTGCGTCTAGTTATCACTTTTCACCGCCACTAGTTCATGGCACTGCAGCCAAACCTCGCTAAATCTTGCTAAAACCAAGAAGGTTACGACCAGCGAATTTAACGTGGCAAGCTTTTCTTGACGATAGTGCTCAAAGTGCATCCTTCTGTTACTAGTTTTTACAGCGAAAGCTGTTATAAGATCGCTTTTCTTGTCAGGCGCAGTTGCATGTCGTCCACCGCCGCCGCTGCCTCCGCCGGTGTCCGTAACCACATCGCGCGGAATTAGAACAAAAAATGACAGCATATCCATGGAGTGAATGATGGAGAGTGGGGCGAAGCGTCCGTCCGTCCGTTCGTTCTTGCTTCTGTCCGTCCATGCGTCCGTCTGTGTGACCGTCCGTGCGTCCATTCGCGCGTCCGTGCGCACGTCTGTTCATGCGTCCGCACGTCCATCTGTGCGTCCGTCCATGCATCTGCCCCTGCGTTCGTCCATGCGTCAATCCGTCGCTGCAGCCATCCGTGAGTCCGTCCATGCATCTATGTGTGCGTCCGTTCATCCATCTATTCAACACTCCAAGTACGACAATCTCGCATCTTTTCATCATATATTCCCGATATAAAAGCACCGCCATCCAGCGGACATTCCAAGGACTGAACGAGAGGTGGCACACGCACACTTTCTTACGGCTTGCGCTTCGTGTCTACTTCCCACCTTTAACCACCTTGAGTTCATGGTATATACTAGTTCACTGTATTCATGGCACTGTAGTCTAACGCTCGCTAAACCTTTCTAAAACCAAGGAGGTTATGCACAGCGAGTATAACGTAGCAACCCTTTCTTGTCAGATAGTGCTCAATGTATATGCCAATGGCTGCTAAGGGGTAATGAGAGACAGAAAAATTCGGCTTTTAGTTAACGCGCACGCTGCGAATTTTTTATTGGTGAACAACGCACAGAAGATATCTTTAATCAGCACCACCTTGGAGGCCAATATGTAAGACTGGTTACACACTACGACTTCTACTACGTCTACAAGGGACGAACGGGTGCCGCTATAAGGAGCTTCGCCCCTAAAAGGTTCTGCCACTGTTCTAGCTTTCGCTGTGACTGTGCTGCGCCTACCGCGCAGGCCTGGTGCTTGTTTAGTAAGCATCGAATTCAAGGCAAACTGTATCGGAGATCAAGTTACCGATACTCGTCTGTGTAGGTAAGTTAATCAGAAACAGCCATTTTTTATTATAGAATAACATGTGCGAGTTTCCTCCTAAATTCAAAAGGGTTCGCTACATCCTCCACTGAGTAAGTAGAGAACGCAGTGTTTCAAATAGTTCGCCTTCGTTTATGGACGTCAACCCGCACCTTGTTGCTCCAGTGATGCATGTCTGTCCTAAAATCTTCACCTCATGCATCGCCGGTTCAATACTTGAGCAGCAGCGCTCAAATTTTTCATTACGCGGAGTAGTGGTCGATGGGGAACATTTTTTTTCTTTCTGTAAGCGATAGTTTTATTGAAAATAGAAAATTCAAAATTTCTTACCTTCACCTTGGCGTACTTCTTGGCGTCCGTCCATCCGTTTGCCAGTCCGTTTGTTCGTTCAATCATTCGTCTGTTCGTTCTTCCACATGTCTGTTTGTTCGTCCGTGCGTCCGTTCATCAGTCTTTAGTTTGATGATAGACAAGGGCGGATAACCTCTCTGAGGAGGGCTTCGGCCCACTCGTCATCATTCATCTTGTAGATACTGTAATTTTTTTTTGTCAGTGATATGTTCACGGAAAATAGAAAATACAAGGTTTCTCGCTTTTACCCAGGCGTACTTGTTGGTTAGCACTTGATGATTTTAGGACTAAGTACATGCATTGACGGTAAACTATATAGCGTCACCATAACAGGAAACAGCGAGAGCAAACGGGATGGCAACGCAGACAAGTACGTCTCTCTTATGCTATTTCAGGCGCTGTGTCCTGTTGTCATGTTGTGTCAACAATTTTAAGTTGCAACATTGTTATGGCGATGCTATATGAAAAAAAATATAATAAGGTGTATAAGTGTTATATATGTAAAAGAGCTTGTGTACAAATAAGCCAGAAAGTTTGGTCATTTCTTTGGCATATCTCCATTTCCAGTTTTAGATGCTGTTGAGAAAAAAGTGTAAAGGGGTCATGATATGATCGCGTCGAAAGTGGCAATGCGGAATTACCGACTTCCAAACGCTAAACTACGTGACGTCAGCGGGAGTACGGCAGACCTACACGGACGCATTAGCCTGTCTGAGAACGTGTAAGTTCACAGTACTTGCCACACCCACATTTGGAGAACCTACCGGCGTCTTTGCCACGCTCAATCCACGCTCAGTTGCACTTTGCAGCTGACGTCATATTAGGCAGTGTTCCTGTGGGACGCGGATGGCGTATGACAAAGACGCCGATGAGAGTCTCTAAGGCGCGCACGCAAACACCGTGCAGTTTCGCGTTCTTCGACAGGCGAAGCATCTCTGCAGTTATACTCGTGAAGATGTTAGAGTTAGTGCACATGGCTGCTGATGGTGCCGGATTTTCGTTGTTAGGCGACCTTTTCGTGACCCCGTTAGTACTGCATTACGTGTCAGCACAAAGCAGAGTCCCATGTGTTTAGAAAAAGTGGGCAACGATTTAGAGGACTAGGTACCCTACTATGGAAGAGCATAAAGCCGTCGCTTGAGCCTCGCACTTGATGAGGCCCTGTGAACGTTTGAAGGCCAGAACTGTGTGTTTAAAAAAAGTGGTTGAAGATTCAGAGTACTGAGTACTTTATAATGGGAGCGCATTGAGCCATCCCGTGGGCCTCGCACTTCAAGCCGCGTCGAAAGTGCCACTGTGTGTTTAGAAAAAGTTGTTACCGATTTAGAGTATGATTTACTCAACTATGGGAGAGCAGAAAGCCGTCCCGTTACGCTTGGCTCCTACATTACGAAGGGCTATAACAGTACGCACACCGGTCAGTGATTCAGAGTGAGCGAAAGGAGAAACTTTTTTAATATGTGAACATTTCGCCAGGCCACCATTCCTTCTCCAGCTTGATGGCTGCCAAAGTTCAACATACTGGCTTAATCACCTTCTCCACGTTTCCGCCGTCTTGCGCTTCGTCCACACTAAGCCTTTAAGCAAGTATTCTTATTCACAACCAAACCTCAATTTTGCATTGTATGAACTAGGCTGAAGATATCATACCGAATTTCAATTCAACGTGGTACTCCGCCTTCCCATGAAGTAAAACAGCCTGAGGATGGCATCGATGGATCTATGGGGCTGATGGCTAGTCTCAGACACATCAACTTTGATGGACTAGAAATCTAGGTATCAGATTTAGATGCTTAAAGTAAAAATTCCGTGCAGATCAAAATTTTTGTATGGAAAAATCGACAGATCCCACTTACAGTGGGAATCGATGATATGCGAAGCATGAATAAGAAATGTTGATATTTCACTTTAAAATCAGCACAACGTTACGAGGTGGAGGTAAATGATGCCGTACATGGCTTCCGTGTCATGATTATCATGCTTGGATGTGTCGTTTACCTTCGTCATCTATTCACGTCACGTGATACTAAGTTTAGTATATGCGGAGCTAGCAAAATGGCCGCGAGCACATAATGAAGGGCCCAGTGTACTCCATTGTAGCGTTGACGTGCGTGCACGCTAGGCACAGCGACGCTATATTAGCAAAACGCAAGCCCTCTATAGTCTGACGCCAGCCGCGATCAGCGTCCGTCGGCGCGAACCGACAGCAACCGGCGCGAAATGTGACATGCTGCATTTCGCGCCGACGCCACAGAGTAACATTACTCCATGCCGATGCGTTACCCAGACAACACTGCGTCTCTCTCTTTTCGTGACGGAGGGACGCCGGACGCGCTGAAAGTCGCATGCGTCAAAGCGACGCAGCGCCGCGTGCGCCTGTCAGTATATGGCAGGACCGGCACCTGGCGTGGCAACGCCAGCGTGACGCGACGAAATGAACGCCGGCGAGCACGCGCACCGCGTCCCGTTGAAATGTATTGGTGCCTTGACTGTGGCATGTAGTCATGTTCTCACATGGCACGCATCTCATGATTATCTTGTTTGCACCTGTCACATACCTTTGTGATCCATTGGCGAGACGTAATATCAAATTTGGCATATGTGAAGCTAGTGAAACGGCCGCGAGCGCATCACGAGTATGGCATGTAGTCATGTTGTTACATGACACGTATCTCATGTTTATCATGTTTGCACCAATATCATGCCTTCGTGTCATGCCTTCGCGTCCTGTAATGCCAAATTTAGCATAAGTGAAGCTAGCGGAACGGCCGCCAGCGCATAATGAGCGTGGCATGTAGTCATGTTATTACATGACACGCATCTCATGAATATTTTGTTTGCACCATCTACATACCTTCGTCATGCATTTACAAACCGTAATACCAAATTTGGTATATGTGACGCTAGCGAAACGGCCGCGAGCGCTTGATGAGCGTGGAACGTAGTCATGTTGTTACATGACACTAATGTCATGATTTTTATGTTAGGGGCTGTCGCTTGTGTTCGCCATGCAATCATGTCATACCATACCAGTGTTGCAACATGTTATGTCAACGAAACCACCGCAAGAGCTGCAGGACCATGAAAGGTAAATCATAACATTCATGACATGCACGTCATGATTTTCATGTTGTGACTAGTCAAATATGTTCTTTATGCAGTCATGTTAAGCCGTACCAAGCTTGGTATCTATCCCATTATCGAAACGGCCAGGTGAAATAAAAGTCGCAGGTGGCTAGATAGATAGATAGATAGATAGATAGATAGATAGATAGATAGATAGATAGATACGCTCAATGTCGCCGAAGTTCGCTAAATATGCTTCGTATTTATTATGCCGGCTCCACATGCGTCATCAGTGCATGGCGCTTTTAATGCGGCACTGCCTGCACAGCGCGTATACTCGGTGGATTGGATTGGATAAACTTTTATTTAGTCCTCCAAAACACAGATCACTGTGTTGCGGGCAGCTCCCACGTGGGGACTGAGATGCCAACCTCCTCAGCCGCCTCTCGGTGTTTAATCGCGAAATCTTTGAAGAGCTCATTTCGTAGAAGGTTAGGCATCGGCGTCGTTAGTCGCAAGCGAAAGATAAGCGTTGTCCGTGAGTAAATAATCAAGATAGATGCTAGTGAAATATATAACCAAACGCTGTGGTTCGAGTGGGACTCGTACTCGGGACTTTTGCGTGGCATGCGGATGTTCTACCTCAGAGCTACGAAGTGGCTTGGTACTCACTCCGAAACAAGCCCTATAGAAATACCGCGTACTGTGTGCGATGCGCCGTGCTCTCTGCTGAGCTAAGAAATTTAGAGCCATTTCCTAAGCAAACACTAGTGCCCCTTCCTTAACGCATGTACTTTTGAGCCGCAGAAGCGTAGAATAGCGCGAGGCTTGAGGACCTGTGAATTGCGCAACGAGCTATGGGTCTAAAGGGTCACCCATGACAAAGAATACAGATGTGTTTAGCCACCATCAGCAGCAAAATCATAAACAAAATGAGGAGCTGCGTAGTTTCGAGTGTAGCTCTGCGGCCTAATAGCAGGTACCTTGCTTATTCGCAAAAGGAACAGGTAATGAAGTGCTGAAGTGTTCACAACTGCACTTGCAGTCGGCGCAGCAGAAAAGTTTAAAGCGACAATAAAAAGCAAAACTATGTTTAGTGTGTAAGAGAGGTACAATTTCACAATCCCGAAAACGTGGCGACACAAGGCTCCGTAAGCGAGAAACCGCGCGAGGAGAAAATGCGGCTGGAGACTCCCCTTCGTGATTCCCGCACCATATACCGTGACGTCACAAAATTTGAACGCGTTCACTGAGTGCTTCGTGTTTCTTAATAGATAAAAACGAAATGCGTTCTAGTCTGGAGGTGCAAGAGACCTAGAATCCGAAGATTCAAGCAATTTCGTTGAATCAATGTCGCAAAAATGCGAAAAATACATTTTGAAAGTTTCGACATCACATGCGAAAAGTTCGCACGAAATTCAAAAGTGAACCTTCAACTTTGTATTTTTTTACATTTAAATAATTCATTACAGGTAAAGATATTCTATTAGAGTTCTCAGAATGCAGTTTGTGTATTTAGACCAAATCACTGTTTCTCTTTGGTGTCCCTTTATATTGGCCGATTATTGCGATAGCAATCACATGGACATTCACCTGATTTCGCCACTGGCGTCGGCGTCGACGTGGACGTCGATGCCATGCACCGTATATGTATTCGTATCTGTATGTATGGAAATGCAAGGAAGAAAAAATTCCAGAAAAAAGACTCCATCGCGCAGAATCGAATGTTGGACCTACGCGTCGTGAATACGAGGCGTTAACAACTGAGCCACTGAGAGGTACCTCCTTGAACGTTCAAACGGCAAGCTATTCATATCTGCAACTTACCGCTGTTGGCGTGGCCATCTCGGGGAGGGGGGAGGGGACTATCGTGTTGTTAGCATTAGCAGCAAGATGGCGCAGTGAGCACGTGGCAGCTCTCACCTCCCACACGTACTTTGGCCCGCGTAGACAATAAGGGGGTGTACGCTCGATCGCACACTTTTTATTTTGCAGTGGGAAAAATTGTACGTCCTGGATAGCCTTTGAGTTTTGTCGGAACAATTCTGTTGTAATTACCGGGCGCACAAAGGTCACTGCAATCGTTGCACAGCTTTCGTTTGCGAAAAGGGCGCGTTTTTCAGACACAGTGAAGCAACAGCTGAGACGCTTATTCGCGTTAATCTCTGCCTATGAGTACGTTTCGTGCGTCCGTTGTGCGTGAGAAACGCAGGGCACGTTTCGATCTGCTTCCCATTCTGCGCGTGACTTTCCAATTTGTTACTATCGCGTTCATTGCTTCACCTTAGCAGCAAAGCCGTGATTTTTTTACTTACGCAGACCCTCCTTGCTTTTTCAGAGGGATCATTAAGGTGTCCGGCATAAGTGAAGCAAAGTTGCCGATGAAAAAGGTGATGCGAACGGGGACTGATTAGGCTAGTGTGTTGTTGTTTAAGAGGACACTCAAGCGGCCTTAAATGATAAGAGAATGTTCAATTACTTCTGATTGTCAAAGATCATCTATGAGCCTTTTTCAAAAGCACTCACTAGATTTGAAACCTCCTAATAAATATACAATCAATAAGTTGGAGAAAGAAGTGGTGAAAAGCGATAGAAGACAGCCAGTCTGGCGGTGTGCTAGATGCACGATATATTCACAAGAAAATAAGCGCAAATTTAAGGGCTTGTTTTCTTTGTTAGACACTTAGTTTAGGAAAAACTAACGGACAATGATGTTAAGAGAAGTTTAAAAGTTGTTATTAGAAGCGAATAAAAGTGTACAAAAGATAACTTGCCACCGGCAATTTATATTTTCGTCGACTTTTCCTTCTTCCCATTTACATTAAAATAACCTGAAATAACACCCCACGTACTTCTCTTGGCATCGTTGTCTGTTAGTTTATATCGATGCATTTGGAGGCAATAAATTAGAATATTCTCAAAGCAGGTCAGTCACCCTGATTTACAGCATTGGGAAATCTTAGTGGTGCATGGAACTTATCGTACCAATTGACGCAACCTTAGAAGACAGTGCAAAGGCCACATTTGCCTGTACTCAGGTGCCATTTTTAACCGCGGTAATTGTAACCTCATTCGGGGGGCTAAAGCTTATCTGCCCAGATGGCATGGTGAATTAGAGGGTGGGCCATTTTCTCAGACGCCGGGTCGAGGAAAAAAAAACTGTGTCTTCGCACCATGACGGACAGTTAAATTATGGAGGGTGCGACGGACAATGCAGAAGGCTACCGCCGGTTTTCTCAGCGCGTGTCGAGATATCGCGTTGAGTAAGTGATGAGTGGCCGCAATTTTTTTCATTTGTCAGCCTGATCTACGGCATCGTACCGTGTGACAAAGCCCGGGGTGTTATAACATTTTGACGCCAACATTGGTGATTGATTGATTGATTGATTGATTGATATGTGGGGTTTAACGTCCCAAAACCACCACATTATTGTGAGAGGCGCCGTAGTGGAGGGCTTCAGAAATTTCGACAACCTGGAATTATTCAACGTGCATGGAAATCTGAGTATACGGGCCTACAAAATTTCCGCCTCAATCGGAAATGCAGCCGCCGCAGCCGTGATTTGATCCCGCGACCTGCGGGTCTTGTGAGTGAGTGAGTGAGTGAGTGAGTGAGTGAGTGAGTGAACGCAATATAAGACATCAACAACCACAAAGCCTTTATGCTAGTCCAGCGTAGCCATTAGGAAGGCCTAGCTTTGTCATCGACTCTTTGTGTCGCCTCATGTCACTTTAGTCCACATATACATTATATGGGACAACTCTCGAGTAATGTACGGTTTCTCCCCCATAATATACCCGGAGCTTCGCCTATTCGTGATGATTGACTTCCTTCAGATGCGAGGATTTAAAAAGAAAATGAAGTCTTTTTATTGTCGCTCGCACCAGCTTTTCACAGAGCGTTGTGCTTTCGCCCATTGTAGGCCTCTATTTCGCTTTCATGACCACGTCCTCGCCGGAGACCCTATTCACTTTAATGGCGCTCATAACGACTGCAACGACAGTATATCGCCGCATCGTAAGTGTCAAAGCGCTCTGTGGGCTTCGGTCGTAACCGCAACGACCCCGATCTGACGACCCGAGACACCTCCGTCAGTGACACCCGTGGATTGTTCCATTACCACACAGGAAGTTCGCATTACCGTAGAAAGAAGGATACGCGGTTGGAAGCAACAGTAACACCTGATTGAGTTCTCAGGAACGAAGAAACAACTACCTAGAATTCATGGAAATTACTAAGAGATAAGAAACTTTCATTCGAATAACACATGTCTTATTTGTTATACACAGTACTATATGACACCCATGATCTGTGTGTGCTGAAATGCATGACGTGTCGGCTGTTATGTAGACAAGAGCGAAATCTTCTCCATAAGAAGGAGATGGGCTGACTGATATTTTGTGCCGGTTGTATTCAATTTTCACTGGAGACATTATCCGAAACATTATTGATCGACTTCCAAACATTTTCTTATTCTTGTGTTTTATTGTTGGATTTGTGTGAATGCGTGTGTTTTTACATGTGTGCTTGTGTGTTTTATTTTCCGTGTACTGCTCGTTATTTTTTTCTATTAGGATTGTATGTTCAATATTCTCTCAAGCGCCAAGAAGTAGCCCCTACCTCACTTATGCGCCAACTTCTCTTTATGTGTCATAAGTAAAAAAATTAACACAGGCTAAGATGCTTTTTTACAAAGCAACACCGCTTATGGTACTGTAGTCGATGACACATTTCTATTTTGGATGTACAAAACTAACGGGCTCCATTACCAATCAGCCCAAAATGTTTGGAAGCTGTCACAGAACGACCGCTCAAAAAGGGCGTGCCACCAAATTCCCGCGACGAAACGCCGGATGGAAGCCGCGAGGTCAAAAGAAAAAGAGAAAAAGAAAACAAGCTCCCCGGGCACGCTCCCTCTCCTCTCGGAAGCGTGGCTTCGCCGACGAACCTCCTCACCCCACAAGGGCGGCCGAGCAAGCACTCGATTTTTCTAGATGGAAAGGGGCGTGGTCATACCGAGTTGAGTCATCCGCCGCGGAGGGAATTCCAACCGTCTCGCCCTCTCCCCAGCCTTCGCTGCGTATCGCACCGACGAAATGACGAGAACCTTCTGGAATCTCGCGCGGAAGGTATTTAATCGAGCAGCCGAGACGAGAGAGCAGGAGAAGACGAAAGTTAGCGCCAGAGTGCGTGGGGATTCCGCCGTGTAGTCGGCGAAGGTTTTGTCCGTAGAGACAAAGCAGGAGAAGAAGATGATTTCCACCTGATGGGTGACGACTCGAGCTACAGGCAAGAGTGTGTGTTTACCGCTATTGAGCGAAGACGCGTGGCAACAGCTGCGTGTGAAGCCGACGTGTTTCCGGCGAAGAAGTTTGAAGCTTGGAGAGTGTCCAATTGAAGAAGCGAGGTTTCCTGGAAGAGAAACTTTGGCGAGGTTTCCTGGAAGAGAAACTTCGGGCAGCGGAACGACAACAACGCTGGACTTTGAGTGAGTGATTCTCGGAAGAGTATCATCCAGACTTTTGTTCTAAGAACTTTGGACTGAATAGGTTTTCTATCTCTTTAGTCTTTAAGTGCCTTGGTTGTTCAATGCATGCGACTGCATTGTAGTGTGTATTGTTGTCTGTGTCCGTTGTTTCGAGTGTGGCTGATTGTACTGTGTAGTACGTTGTTTGATTGGTGACATATTGTAGGCAACTATTGTGGAGTGTGCATTCTTGTGTATTGTTTTCGATCTGCCATTATTGAGAACATAATTTTGTTTGTTTATCAACTCTCGGCTCTGACTTATTCTTTGGGCCACAGCCGGCGTCCGCTGGCGCGCCAAAAAGGACCACTTCTAAATTGTCCACGCTTTCGTGGTGCGGTTTGGGGGGCCGATACTTCGGCCCTTGGAATTAGCCCGGCGATCGCCTCCCTAATTAACGGGACCTGTGTGACAATAGGAAAAGCATTTTTTTTCTTCTCGGTGGATTGAATTGATTCTCCTTCACTGGAAGGCTTTTTGCATGGTTTTCACTTGCCTGCGAGATCGAGGCATATCACGCTTTCTGCCCCTCAAGTGCCTCTAAGATTCGCCCACCTATGACTACGCGACGATGTCTTGAGTGGACATCATGTGAGGTTGCAGTATATAACGTTGCAGTGGCTTCATGATGTAACAGATATTGCTGATATGTGGTGTCATAAGAACACCAGAGGGGACGTCACAGCACGATAATTATTGTTAACATCGCTCGTGTTGATGCTGGACTCGCAAAGTTCCATCAGGTCTTGCGAAATCCCGAATGCACCGGCGGTAAATTTTCACGCTTGATGAGGCATCTAAGGGTGGGAAATTATAATATAATATAGATATCCGGGAGCTGCATTCTACAAACATTTTCAACTTCGCTTTCCTTGGAGTCAATTTTCAGCTTTTCCGGTTTCGTTATAACTGTATTCCTGTAAAGAGGCTCAGGTTCATATTAACTCGGCTACTTTAATTCTATAGATACGGCAGCGAAAGAAAACAATGTAACCCGAATAACCAAGTGCAGCTAATCAATCATGCACTCTTCTGGTCCTGGTTTCTAGTTTCGTTTTTCTTTCGTGTTGTTGTTGCTTAGATAAGTAGGGGGGGGGGCGGCTAGAAATTAATATATTCGCTTTTCCTATCAAAGGGTGATGCCAGTAGTGAACGATGCCTTGGAGGCAATGCGATTTATATTCCATCACCGGGTTATTTATGGCGGTGAGGTTAGTTGCGATCTCACGGAACTTTGCCTGGTTTATGGGGTCTCCGTCGCGGAGAAAAATTTGTGATGTATAGAAGCCCATCCGTGACGCAAAGAGGCGTCTTTTAGTTTGGTGGCGAAGGCATTGACACATAAGATAACGTTCAGTATCTCTTTGTAGTAATAACGACATTTGTTGTTTCACATTTGGTGACCGGCCGTAATAATGCACATTTACCTCAACGCTTTAGAGGAATTTCGCGGGTCAAGTTGGTGTATGTTCGTAATAGATATTGAGGCGCTAGAGAACAAAATCATTGTGTTCTTTCGCTACTTCAAAACAAATAGAATTCCGTCCTTGTAATGACAGGTGATGTAACATAGTTGCCGTCCATATAGATTGCAAGCTCGCCTATTGGAGGCTTTATTTCACTGTGAAGCGACAGCCCAGAAGCTCTATCCATAGGCTATATTGCACGCATAGCTTGTGAATGCAGTTAGGTGCCATATCGCTCTTTTTTTTTCTACACGCGTGCGTTCATACATAATGTGCCAGGTGCTGACCTTGGCAGAAAATATGAGCCCGGAACTTTTTTGACAGATACCAAAATATTTTTTTCAACACAAAACGGTTTTTATGTCGAAGCAGCACGCATAATCGTCTGTCACAGAAAGCGTTAACCCAGCATGCTTCACGCAAGGACTGACTGTATGTATCGTGAAGGCATAAAAGACTTTGTGTCATCACGCCATTCGCGTTAGCTTAATACTGATTTCCTAAAAAAGAATTTTTTAGAATAACGCAGTAAAATAGCGGCAATGACTACAAAAATACAGCTGGAATTAGAACCGGTAGCTTGGCGAATTCGTCATTTTGACCGGTGTGATTCTCACTTTATAGGCTTTGTTGCTGCTTTTTTTTTAACAGCCGAATAGTTCATTTCTATCATCATTACTGATTCTAGGAATGCCTGTTGAAATTTTTAGGGGATACATAACGTATGACAACTTTTTAAACCATTTTTTAACACGACTGAACGCTAAGAAGGTAAAAAAAAACATGTATAACAAGGGCTGGCATCTATATTGTTTTGATTTTATTTCATTTTGATATTGATTTCGTTTTAATTTCACCTTTCAGAAAAGCACACATGTGATTCAAGAAGCTGTAGACTAATTCAATGTGGTACCTACCTGTCAATAAAAGAGGGGCAACAGAGTTCACAAGCACATTTTCCCGGCCATGGCCACTACAAGATGTCGGTGTCTCGATACCAACGTCCTTTATTTGGAACTCTTAATCAACGTCTCGCGTGGAAGTTCGAACGGTTTTCTTAAGCAGCGGGTCCCTTAAATCAACGCTGCTCGTGAATTAGAGCCAGCGAAACAGCGAAGGATCAGAGAGCGCGCACTTTCGAGAGGCTGCACCGACGCAGTGCTTTCTTCCATTCCGGCCTTTATTACCGCAAGCCTCCCTCCTCTTCCCCAGCCTTCGTCGGCACTTCAGCATAATTAATCAGCCTGGAGGTAACGCTCTTGGCTCGGACCCGGTCACCGTTGCTCAAGCTGATCAACTGAGGCGCCCCTGGGAACGACAGCAAGAGGAGACGGGCCTCTCGCGTTTATTCGCTCGCTCGTTCACGCCGGGACAAGAGGACGAGGATGGCGTGGGATAAGGGTCACTGTCTTGCGACACAACAATGTCAGGCGAAGGCTATCGAGACTGGCGTGGTGGCGACGTGATGATAATGACGGCTGTCTTGTGCTTCTTCGGTGAAAGTCGTCATCAAGCGAGAGAAGCGGAATCGGTGTTGCACGAGTGTTGCAAAAAAAAAATCGTCATCACGTAATGACTCCGCGGGTCGCCAAAAATTTATGACGTCATCAACTGTGTTCCCGTCGATCCCAGAGGCACCGTCAAATCAAATACGGTGAAGAAACTTACCGATGTCTCCCATAATGTCTCTTATCTGAGAGAGGTGGGGATTGTGAGGCAATCGACAGTGTAAAAAAAAAAAAAGGCTTTGTCTTCTATAGCTTTAGGGACAAGAATTTGCAATCCTGTGAGTTTTTGTGTTTGCGTTCTAGCAATGCACTTGTTGTGAAATATAAATGCGTTTTCTCGAGAACGTACTCTGCTTATGTAGAAAGAATGGATCCCCTTATGATTATTCTTTCGTCAGCATGAGCCAGTATGTGTGCACGAAAACACAGAAAAACCTTTTCTTGTACAAACCTGCAATGCAATCGTAACCTCGATGTTGACTCGGTGCACTTTATTGTTCTGGTACTGTAACATTGTGCGTGAGCCGGGATAAAAACACAAGAAAAATTATGGTGCTCAGCAAAAGCCCAGCCCTCTATATACTGAAGCCAAAAAAATACTCTTGAAATATAAAAATATCGCTTTGTTTTTTTGTTTTTTTATTCGTGATGGTCTTAATGCTGGAGAGCGTTCTTTTTTACTTTTATGTATATATAAGCCTTAGTTTTGCTGACATTTTTCTTGTTAGGTTATGGTAACCAATGCTGAGTACTTCTCTTGTTTCAGGAAAATAGGCGTGAAAAGGGCGACGGCAGAGAAACCGATTTAGTTGCGCCCATTTGATTCTCTTCTAATTTGCCTGAGTCGGTAGATGCTATGCTGTCATTGACGTCATTATCCTCACTACCATTATCATCACTGTCGTCAACACAATCATCGTAATAAAAGGCATCATCAGTGTACTGAACATCCTGATCCTAAACCGCGCACTATAGAGAGGCGAAAAGCGGCACCTACGACATTCCTGTAGCAGCGCCGGAGTCAGATGTTTAGTGACAATTATGTCTAAAAAAACATCGAATCTTTTTGTAATGTTTTACTACTTTGGATCGAGCTGCGCAGTACATGCAGTTACCACGTTTCAAATCAGGCTGTAAATCTATGTACAAGGCTGTCAGTCCAATCAGAGTGAATATTTCGCTTTTCGTTGTGTCTCGTGGTTTATAAAGCAGTCTCTGGAATTCGAGTTGCACTTGTATTTGCTTCGGTAGTTATCGCTTGCACAAGCATCGTTGCAAAGTGGTTTGGGCTACGTTCGCAACAAGGTACATTATGGAAGACGTATCCACTGAAAGCTCAGATGCACCCAAATGCTTAAAAAAAGAATCTCTCTAACTGATTGGCGAGAAAACAGCAGTTTGTTTTAAATGAACCACTCTTTAATAGGCAGATTTCTCTTCAGTCAAACTTCTCAGCTACCATTTCTTCTTGTTTATACACACAATATCAGCACAAATTGATTGATATGTGGGGTTTAACGTTCCGAAAATACCCTGTGATTATGAGAGATGCCGTAGTGGAGGGCTACAGAATTTCCGACCACCTGGAGTTCTTTAACATGCACCCAAATCTGAGCACACGGGCCTACAACATTTCCGCCTCCACCGAAAATACAGCCGCCGCCGCCACCACCGGCATTCGATCCCGCGACCTGCGGGTCCGCAGCCGAGTACCTTAGCCCCTAGACTACTGCGGCGGGGCTATCAGCACAGATTTCTGACACTTTTCAGCAATACTCCACTTGGACACGAAATTCTGTAATAAAATACAAAAAATCACCATGCCTAATGAATGGGACGTATGCAACAAAAGCTTAAGGAATTAAAATTTTACTCTGAACATCACTGCAATGATACTAAGAGTTTCATAACGTGAATGTGCGACATGAAGCTTGCCAAATGGTCTGGTGGTCATCGTTAATATTTTAACATTCGTTGATATCTGTTAGGATCTATTTAGTTAGTTTTTTTGAGATCCTTCTTTATCGATGCAAAGAATGAAATCTTGCCCTATCACATTGCAAGATACTGCACTATGGTTTCAAGATAAACATTATTTTTTTTCTAATTAGTTTACTTTTTCTTGAAGCTTTTGGAAAATCAATAGAAGAAATGTTTCATTATGAACTTTATTAAGTGGTTGATTATAATATTTTTGAAAGAACATTCAGCCTAGATTATTTTCTTCTGTAATACCGGTTTCCTCTTCACTTTTTTTTTCATTTCATGGGGTTGTTTTTGGTAACAATACTAATGTAAAATAAATGTGAGGTTTCTAGCTCCAAACCTACAATATGGCTATGAGGCATGCCGCAGCATAGGTGCGGTATATTTCGACTATCTGTTGTTCTTTACCATGTACTCACATCGCACTGTGTGCGGTTGTATCGAATTTCATATCCATTGATAC
Source organism: Rhipicephalus microplus (assembly GCF_013339725.1). Classification (NCBI taxonomy): domain Eukaryota; kingdom Metazoa; phylum Arthropoda; class Arachnida; order Ixodida; family Ixodidae; genus Rhipicephalus; species Rhipicephalus microplus. The sequence continues at coordinate 122,713,428 of NC_051167.1, forward strand.
GAAACCACTGCGGCCGAGATTGAATACCAATATTTATTCATGATTGTTTCCGCTGACGTTAACTTTTCAATAAAATTTTAAAGCGCACCAGATGGTATCTATCGTGATTTTCCTATACAAGCGTGCACTTTCGCATCAGAGCACAATTTTTCGGACAAGCAGTGCAGAAAGGACAGACATCGAAAAGCGTAAATGGTTCAGAATAAGAAATAAGCGCAGCGCAACTGCCCGTGCAACCGTGATATGAAAGGACTGCATTTCGTGATCCACTCGGTTTTGAGTGTACTGGTCAAAGTATACATGCTTGAAAGCGGGTGGATGTATAAAAGAAGCACGACATGCAGAATGTTGACGGAGAGCCCACCTTTTTGCTGTTTGTGGATCTTAATTCTTTTGGGGCGCTGTAATGGCGGGTTGATCCCACTGCGGGAAGTTACTTTTTAAAGATCCTGAGAGTGCTTAAAGGATGCTGCAGTGATTTAAACAGAAATATTTTCAAACTGGTAGGGCGTTTAGCTGCACCAATGTATTCGAATAGGCTTCAGCGTGATTTAGGCGTAGACCAAGAAAAAACGCACAACACGGACGAGCGCTGTCTGTGTTCTGTGTCTCCTTGATGTACGTCTAAATCGCGCTGAAGCCTCTCTGAGTATGTACCAATTCGACCAAGTCAAGGTGCAATATATTACACTTACGGCTGATCGCTTTCTTGCCCTATTCTATTCCCAAAATTGGTGCCTTCTTGGAGTCCTTCAAGATGATGACTTCGGCGAGCACAAAAAATATGGGCTCGCAGTTTCTCTTTTAATGCGTCACGCCATGCACGACGCGGGTCATTGATCGGGATTCCACTTGAAAAGGGTTTTAAACTGAGAGGCGAGGCAGTAAATTGCACGTTTCATTGAACACCACTACACCTTACTCGCAGCGTGACATTGTTGTTAATATTCTGTGTTTCGGTGATCTACCATACCAGGTTATAGCCACATTTGGCAGCTGGAATGACGGTGTTGGCAATAAACTGGTATTTTGTGTCCGTGAATTTTTGCTGCGGTGCTTCTGATGATACCAATGCTAGAAAATACAGAAAAAAATCACGAACCCCCTCATTTGCCTGGGAAAGGGGGGATGAGCTACGCTCGGTTAATGCGCGCTGATCCATCCATCCATCCATCCATCCATCCATCCATCCATCCATCCATCCATCCATCCATCCATCCATCCATCCATCCATCCATCCATCCATCCATCCATCCATTCATCCGTCCGTCCGTCAGTCCGTCCGTCCGTCCGTCCGTCCGTCTGTCTGTCTGTCTGTCTGTCTGTCTGTCTGTCTGTCTGTCTGTCTGTCTGTCTGTCTGTCTGTCTGTCTGTCTGTCTGTCTGTCTGTCTGTCTGTCTATCTATCTATCTATCTATCTATCTATCTATCTATCTATCTATCTATCTATCTATCTATCTATCTATCTATCTATCTATCTATCTATCTATCTATCTATCTATCTATCTATCTATCTATCTATCTATCTATCTATCTATCTATCTATCTATCTATCTATCTATCTATCTATCTATCTATCTATCTATCTATCTATCTATCTATCTATCTATCTATCTATCTATCTATCTATCTATCTATCTATCTATCTATTTAGCGGCCTAAGTCTGTGTGTTCTAATTATTACCCTCTTAACTTGGGGTACACCAAAACTAGTACGGGAGGGTAAGCTGGTTTGGCGAATATGACGCACCGGTCATGACATGATTATTGTCGGAATATCGTCGCGTACGTCATGAAACACTTCCCGCTAGACAGTGGCACATATCCACGGGCGGGTATGAGCCGCTGGTATGCGGGTATGTGCCACAGGTGATTGGCGCTTAGTATCTACTCTGGAACGACAAAAAAAAAAAAAACGCATGGGCAATTTAGCGCGCGAGCGTTAAAAAAATACCAGACATCGGTACCGTCGACCTGACGAATACAAAGAATAAATGTCAGGGTCCCAGCTGAAATCAAACCCAAGCATTCTGCTTGGCATTAAAGCATTTTACCACAGAGCTACGCCAGGTTTTGGAACTACTTTACAAATAGACGCTAATCTTCGTGAAACATGAATAGTGGTTCCAGCGCGGCCTACTTAATTTCATAAACATTACATATGTACTCCTTTGATACAGCCGTCACGGCGGGTTAACCTCGATAGTGGGTAGTTGCAATGCGCTTAATTTCACTTAAGTAGCAGCGTTCAGGGCCAGCATCCTAGCGAACATAAGCGCTTCACATCAGCTTCTGGTGTTGCTAATACGCATGTTCCAGTTGGCATCGTTGCGCAAGTGCAAACAACTGGTTATATAAACATATGCAAGTCTTCAACATATGTCTGTGCGTGCAACATTTGTACATATATTTAGTGTCATTTCAGGACGTGTCGCTCAATAAAAAAAAATGCAACACGGTCACCTTCCCTCCGCATGCTTCGCATAACGTCGATTCCCAGGTAAGTGGGATCTGCGGAATTTTTTAACGTGCACCTGGGTCTAAGCAGACGGGCCTGAAACATTTTAGCCTCCATCTAAAATGCAGGCGCCGCAGCCAGGATTCGATCTCACGACTTTTCATGTGAGCACTGAAGACCCATGATTGCTGCCAAATGAATGGTTGCAATACTGATTGCAAGCGCACGCAAGACACTCATCAGCATTCTCATATTGCAAACACACATTTCATCTTGATTTTAGCAGCACGCTGAGCGGCGAGGAGAAGGAAAAGCGGGTGCGCAACGTGGGCGTTGATTCCCAACTGAATTTATTAGGAAAAAAACATGTAACCGTGAAGGTGAAGCAAAAAAAAAAAACAGAACAAGAAACAGATAACATAATTTCGTTCGTCTATCGGCGACGTCTGAATTGTTCAAGAAAAACGCATTATTTATGGTATCACTGACTTGCCTTCGGTTGTTTGATGATATAGGAACGCCCTATTCTTGCTTTGTCAGTCGACGAGCAAAAAGTGCTTTCTTGATCAAGGCGTGGTCGCATGCACAACCGTTCCGAAAAATCTCGGCCAAAGAAAGTGGGTGTGGCACGACGTTGACTCGATCGTCTGCCGCTCGCCGCTCTGGGGTCGTGAATCATGCCTTCGCGTATTTTCTTTGGAGCTGTTTCTTCGTCTCCGAGAAACCGCCCTGCGCAGTTGGATGGCAGTAATTGCCGGGTACGTAGTTATTACTTCACGTTCACGTTATCTCCACGAAATACGCAGACCCCTCGAGCAGCTGTAGTAACGCTTCATGACGTAAACACTGCGATGTAAGTTCGATTGATTTGATTGATATGTGGGGTTTAACGTCCCAAAACCACTATATGATTATGAGAGACGCCGTAGTGGAGGGCTCCGGAAATTTAGACCACCTGGGGTTCTTTAACGTGCACCCAAATCTAAGCACACGGGCCTACAACATGTGCGATGTAAGTTCCAACAACTTTTGATGAGTCTATCCCACGTGGCATGCGTGCTCGAGCATTCAGGTCTTTGCCAGAAAGCATACTTGCACAAGATTCGATCACATTATTGCGACTTGCGGGCTGTAGCAACATTGTGAGTGTTGCCTTACATCGATTTTGAAGGTGGTGTTATCTGCTTGCCACCACCTTCATGCCGTCATGGCTGTTAAAAACTGAATGGTTCAGTTAAATCGCCACAAAAAAAAAAAAACAGCAAGTAACACGTCGTCTTGCTTTTCTTATTTTTGTTTTGGTGAAATCCTCACATGCAACATAAAAAGTGAAAATAGACCGTCACTGTCAGTGAGTACGGCTTCAGCACGAGAAATATAGTAATCACGTGGTGCCTCCATATGACATCATAGTCAATTCAGTATCGAAAAGTTTTCTTATGCCATATTGACATCACGTGACGGAGCGCAACATGCTAAATAACGCCATCCGACCACGTCTTCGCTCTATTGAAGGCAGGCCGATTTCGAAGGCAGGGTGTGGTCAGGGCGAAACAAGGCGGTTATAATATCCAGGGCTCAACGGCCTAGAACCACATGATTACTTGAGAGTTAAGCTTTTAACAGCGAAGATTTTGTGGGAAATTAATACGTTGATTGATATGTCGGGTTTAACGTCCCAAAACCACCGTATGTATACAAGAGACGCCGTTGTGAAGGGCTTCGGAAATTTCGACCACCTTGGCTTCTTAAACGAGCACCCAAGTCTGAGCACACGGGACTACAGCATTTTCACCTCCACCGAAAATGCAGTCACTGCAGTCGGGATTCGATCCCATGACGTGCGGGTCAGCAGCCGAATGCTTTAGCCACTACACCACCGTGGCTGTGCGTTATTATTACTTTAACGGCGGAGCTGTTTAGAAAAATGATTCTTTCTTCACACCATACCAGTGTTATCACGATATACGAGTGTGCTCCATCGGGAAATCGGCAAACCACGCTTCTCAACACTGTTCCACCAAAATTCAAGAACGAAACGATTCGCCCAGTGGAATGGCACGGGAGAGCCAGCTACGGCTGTGAGGAGACCTCGAAGCGATCAACAACGCCGCTTAGCTACGAAATTGGAACTGTTTTACCGAATTTACTCTGATCTCCCAGGCATTAACGAAACCTTGTAAATTTCCCCCCTCACTTCACTTTTACGAGTTGTGATCATGACTGTAAGGTATACTCGAGACGCGATGATGCACTACTGTGTTTAGATACTAATTTTTCCACATTCCTCCATGCACTGGAACATACTCCGCAACATTGCACCATGCACTGGAACATTCGAGCATTGCAAAATATTATCCCAGTTCCAATTGTTTTTACATTCACACTTCCCGTGATATATGAATTAGCCGCTCCCTTGATCTTGCTGTCTTTTATTTTTTTTCTTTTCTTGGTAAATTTGTACCTGAAGTATGTGTTTCCACACTTCCTTGCTGCATACACCGCTTTGTTATTAGCTCATTTTTTATTTTAGTATTTGTGTAAACATATATTTTTGTATGTGACTATTTCTTCTCGTGTTACCCTCCTGCGATAACGCCATCGTGACATTGCAGGTACTTGTATAAAAAATAATGACCTGCGACAAACAATCGCGTGCCCGTCTGCAAGTATACTGCGTGCAGTTCAACTCGAACCTCTCTGCGCTAATAATCACTGCACGAACACCCTAGAATCCCCTTTCTAAAGCCTAGCAGTGGTCCAGAAGCAACACAGAAACAACCTGCGTCACCCAGTTAAGGCTTAGAAACAACCTATAAGCAACCTATAAGTTTCTAGAATTATTTTTTTTACTGTTTCAAAGTTTGCGTGGCTTAGTACGAGATTCGTCATATTTTTCTGGCTAGCGCTGTATGCTCCCTAAACTCGTGGGTCTCATGGCATGATTCAAGCGAACCTAATAAAATCCTCTTTTTTATTTCCTCGCTCCATTACTCGTTTTTTTCCTAATGAGTCGATGGATGGAGGTGAAAGTCTGTTCTTTTTCTATACGGAAAAAATCGTTGCCTGTTACGCCACGATGGGCATTGTTTGTTTTCGTTATGTATAATTTTTTTCTGCACTCTTTAACTTGGCTTGTAAATTTGTTCCGAATCTTGAGTTGTCACTTGTCGCCTTGTAGGTGGTCTCCTGGGCCCGAGCCAAACTAGTTTTTTTCAGCTTTTATTCCTGCAGACCGGCTGAAATGTATGGTTTATTTTGCAAAAAAATAATTAATAAATGATTAATTGATGGTGATGTGATGATGCATACCAAAAAATTTCTTTTTCTATTGTTGTCCTTAGGTTTTCTCTACAAATGGCAGGCTAACAACCGTCACTTCATTTCGATGTGCCGCGAAGGTGGTTCAGGCGCCAACTTGTAGCATCGTTTAGCTTGCGCACTGATGAAGACTCATAACGCGAACCATTTCTCGCAAACTGCGAAAAAAAAAATAAGTAGTCGTTCTGCAAATTGGCCCACAGGGCGCCTCAAAGCGGCCGCTACACGCTTCGACTGGCCGCATAAATACTTTGCGTAATTAAATCACTCTCACGTCTGCACTGCTCGTCCTAATTCAATTATCACAATACATTGCCCCGCGTGCGATATTCTAAGGCGTGCCGAAGCGCGCCGCTCAATTTGTGAGATAAAAGGCACATCAGATTCCGTTTATTTGTTGTAGTGCTGGTTTATCGGTCGCGCAGCCGTTTAGAATTTCGGAAGCATATCCAGCTAGGCTGTTCTTCCGTGAGTTATTTTTTTTATGTGTCTGTAGTTCTGTGCATCGGTCAGCTGGTGGTCGACGTGCTTTCAAGCATGCAACACAGAAATAAGAGGGAGTTTAATTTTTTATAATTTTGGAATCGACTGCCTCTCTCCAATTTTTCTCGCCCTTCTCTTCTTTCCTCTTTCTACCTCATATTTCCATTCTCCTCCTCTAATCTCTTTTGTAGGCTATAGCCAACCGGAAACCGTTCTGATTAACCTCCCTGCCCTCTCCTTTTCTGTTTGCTTCCTCCTTGGGAAGAATATTTATTGTGAAACCACGATTTGGTGATATAGTGAATGGTTTCCCAAAGTAGACTCCGCGGGCCCCTTATTGAGGTTCCGCGAGTTACTGATCAATATTCAGTCGTCCCGCACTCACCAGGTCACTTAGATGGCCAACCGGAGGTGTGAATAGTTGATGTGTGGAGTTCAACGTCCCAAAACCACCATATGATTATGAGAGACGCCGTTGCGGAGGGCTCCGGAAATTTCGACCACCTGGGGTTCTTTGGCGGGCAGCCAAATCTGAGCACACGGGCCTGCAACATTTCCGCCTCCATCGGAAATGCAGCCGCGGCAGCCGGGATGCGAACCCGCGACCTGCGGGTGAGCAGCCGAGTACTTTAGCCACTAGACCACCACGGCGGGGCACGTGTGAATAATAAGAAAGCCTCCATTAAACACGCCCAAATGTCAGTAAGCACATATTTCTGCATAGCGAAAACGCCCAAGCTGCACAATAGATCCGCAATAGATCATGCAGTTGAATGAATTAAAAACACGTACTCTGCGATTTATCGCCTAGGATAATCTGAGCGAAGTGTCCGTCTCGGTGGATCAGTGACTCGGGTGCTCGGCTGCTGAACCGAAGGTCGAGGATTCGATCCTGGCTACGACTACCGCGTCTCGACAGAGGCGATATTAAGAGTAGAGATGCATGTGCTGTTCAATGTAAGTGAATGTTAAAGAACACCAGATGGTCAAAATTTTCAAAGCCCTCAACTATTACGTGCCTCATAATCATATCGTGGTTTTAGGACGCAAAAACCATACACTAAAACCTTAGCGAAGGGAACTTCAACTGGTCACGCAAGGCGTGAAGAAGAGAAAAAGAAAACTAAGGTACTTACTACACTGACGCATAGAATGATTAGACTGTAAAATAACAAATATCGCCACCGAATGTTAGGGTAAAGTGAGTAGCACAGGGGAGCAGCCGTGGGAACATCGATTCCTGCGGTAACACTCCTGCATGCTCCCATCGGATGGGTCGGACACACTGAAACGGGCTGCTCGGCTACAAATTGCGTCCACCTTCGCCGACACAGCCCCCCGCCAATTGCGGTATCAGTCTCGGGAGACGGGCGTCTCGTTTGTCTCGCGCCAAACGAGAACGTCGCGAGAGTGCGAGAATTACGGGGCAGGCCTGCAGGAAGAAAGGACCTTCTCCTCCTCCCCTTGCGTGTACGCCCAGGTCTCGTCCATCGGTCTTCAGTACGCTTCGTTAGCGCATCTGTGTTCTACGCTCCTTGCTAGTATCGTGCAGCATTGCGAGGATGACATAGAGCGTAGCCAGCTTCTTGGTTCGCCTTTTAGCGCGACAGCGTTGCTCGTTCCGCAAACGTTATGGCACTTGCGCTCGCATCGTTGGTCGGGAGCTTGAAATCGGCGTTGTTTGTGACCAAAGACTGCGCAGTCTCAGCGAGAATCGAACCCAGTACTTCAACCTGGCAAGCAATCGCTCAACGCCGGATCCATACCATTGCTTGGAACAGCTTTGGAGAATACTGCACTCAATTTTCATGTGGTGTGGGTAGAGAAGCGTTGAAACATGTAACACTGCGCGGCCGTAATGTGACACTATACCGGGTGTCAAAACCTGTCAATTTCACGACGGACTGCTGCTTGCAACGCCCAATTATTACAACGTGCCCACGCTTGGTCGTCAACAGCGGCGACAGCATCAACAAACTATGCAGTTGCGTGGGTTCACTTGTTGGACACGGACGCTAGTGGGCCTTTCACTGATTCGAAAAAGGAAGAGTTATAACATTGCAAGCACTTAACAACTGTGCCTGCCGTACACACTCCAGGATAGTTTGAAGGTACCAATGTTACGCGGGCAGATGCTTCTTTTTTTTTCCTCGCAGCAAGGTTCAGTTGGCATCGAGAAGCGAAAGTAGGCTACCGGTCAAGAAGGTGATGGGAACAAGAACCGATCACAATATTGCGCTGTGTAATTTTGGGGCGAAGCTCGAGCGTCTACCCAAAAATACTTCTGAAATAGAGTGCTAATTTCGCGCCCAGACACAGGGATTTTACGCTACAGTCCGCAGTCGGCGTGCTCAGTAGTTACAAAAACCCATTGAAGCAAGCTTTTGTTGCGTGCTTATTTGACTCCATTTGGGTTTTAATGGAGTGGTTAATGATTTGGAGTACTAGGTACTCTGCTACAGCAAAGCTGAAAGCCATCCAATGAGCCTCACACTTGATAAGATCATATCGACAAACATTAAGGCTTCTGTAGAGCATAAACTGTAGATGATACGAATTTAATTAACGAGCCAAAGTTACCCGGCGTGCCCACGAGTTGTTACAATGCATGAGGAACGTTTGTTGAGCTAATTTCCGTTCGCTGGTTGTCATAATGAAACCGCGAAGATGCAGGTAGAAAGACACTAAAAAATGATTCAGTGAAAGAGTGGAGAAACAACTGTCAGCCCATCGGCACCTCTACAATGACTTTTCTCTCACAACTAATTTCTTTTTGTTTATTCAGTTGCAGGATTATAGGGAATACGACTTCGTATGTACATGTGTATTAGATGTATACTGTAAGGTCCATGTTGTGTATGAATTGAGGCAGTGTCTGGTGGACGCTGTTAATATTTATCCAGCGGTCGTTCAGTTTAAAAAAAATCGAAAAAGATAACAGCCCAATGGTTTTGTTTTAACGATCAGCCCACGTTTTCAAACGTTCTCATTCCGCAAGTATGAAAGCACTACGCTTTGTAGACCAGCCACACTTATGAACACAACATAATTGCATTCTTAATGGCATTTGCTAAAACATGGCACAAGCTAAGATATCGAAACTTGTGGCTCTGGGGAGTTCTCGCTAAGCACTCGGCTTAATTTCACTGATGCGAATTTTCGAGCACTGGGGAGTTCTCTCCCCATCGCACATTCAACGTTAACTAACACTCTGATTGTCGACTAAACAAGAAATGCGTCTTTCTCGACGGGCGAAGGCACCGGAACGACTGGCGTTTTCTTTTCCGGCTGCATGCGTGTTACTCCATAGTTTTCTCTTAACGCGCAAGCATCAGCGGAAGCGAAAAACGCTCTGCGTAAGCGACTTCTTCTGAATGCCGGTCGTCAGCGGAACCGCACATCGCCACTCGTTAATCACTTTTTTTTTTCTTCGATCATCTCTTGAAACAAGCATACTCTAAGTGAGGGAGTCACGGCAACACATAAGCTGCAATAATAATAATAATCTGTGTTTTACTGCCAAAGTAACAATATCATGACGAAGCATGTCGTCTTAGAGGAGAGCTCCGGAACCCATCTAGTTGTATTTTGGTGTGCGCTGATATTGCGCAGTATGTGGACCTCCAGCATATCGCCTCCATGAAAATGCGCTGATCAAGTCTGAGCCGCGGATCAGTAGCCGAGCACTGCCACCACGGTACGACCACGGTGGACACCAAATGGCTCTATCCGAGGTGGCTTATTATGTAAATCAGACTCGAGACACACGTGCCTCGAATGGGCTTTTTTTATTGCATCAAATAAAAGATGGATCACAAGGAAAACTCGCAACAATTCATTTGTCACTTATGTTGTTATTACTTTATATTTCCTTGTTTTTTTGTTCAGCAGTGCTAACCAACAGGCTTTATTGTTCTTTTTGAGAAAGTTACCGACTCTGATGTTCCATGCTATGCACTGCTGATGGTGGTTAAACTAAATTGGGGTTATATTTTTCAACCATGATTGGTTTCCATTTGTGGTTTCCATCAAGGAGCTCTTCGCGGTAAGATATCAGGCCCGATTGAGGTTATAATGACCACATTGCACTAGTCGTTTACATGAATGTCCTAGTTACTAGACAAAGCTGTGTGTTATATTTCTCTCATGATAGCATTCATCTTAAGGTCGACTATGGTCATCAGTAGAGACTCGAACATTTTATTTTCATATTGTTGTGGTGTTACGTATATTGTCTAGTACATATGAGACAGGTCAATTGTTCACCTTATTTGGCCACTTCGAAAAACATTTCTTCTGTTGGTGTATGTATTTTTTCCTCCAAGTTATTGTGAGGAAGACAATCTTTTATCGCCATGTGTTATAGATCCTTGGGCTACGGTGAGGTAGTTATTAATTGTACACTGGACCCTCTTTAACAGCTAACGTGTATCCGGTTCCTTATTTTCGTGCCAGGATCATGTCAAGGATAAAGAAAAAGGGCGTTATAACATACTGTAAAGCTTCCAAATGCGACGATCACGTACAACACAGCATCGCCCTTAACAAAACAAAAATGATGATAAAGCAAAATACACGCAGAGCGTGGTGCAAATATGACACACATCTACGGCCTTCTTTACTCAGTTTTCATTAAGGCAGCTGTTCCTGTTTATGGGCACCTCAGAGTTGGCGTATGGAAAAAAAAGTGTGTTCTCACCCTTTTAACCCAAGCATATGCTTCACATCCTCCTTTCCCAACCCTTATTTCTTATTTGCATTAAAGAACAATACTACAAGAGGAGCAGTAAACAAGCCCCATCACGTTAGCTACCCTTCTGAGGGGAAAAAGATATAAAGAAGCAGGAGCCCATCACCAATCGGAAAAATGAAGGTGCGCGAAAGTAGGTGGGGGTAAGTGTGACATACTGCTTTTCTTTTTTTTTATCTTTCTGCATTTGTCAGCAGGGAATGGGAGTCGGAAGCCGAAAGTGTCTTGTCTTGAAACTCACATACTCATGGACTTCTCGTCATCCAGTACGTCTACCCCGGCAGCAGGTCCCCCGCCCTGGGTTACAGGACGAAGGCTTTTCGGTCTGTGCAAACAATCCTACCTGGACAAAGGTGCCATCAGACGTGCAAGTCTCACGGCCCTACGCCAACGAGAAAGATGTTGCCTTAACGAGGCTTGAAAGCCAATCTTTCGCGCAACCGCAGAAGTCTCGGTGCTAAAGTTGCCGTAAATGCATACAGCCTTGCAGTGTGTGGCCGAGGAGGTTCCCGTCCTAATTGGATGCGTAGGATACCATCTGGGGCAACGTAAAAAAATTGGTGTCAATGACAAAGACGTAGCAGAGGCGTACTATTGTTAGCAATGTGAACTCGAATGCGTGAGCACCTGGCAAGTAGCCTCAAAACCGAGAGAACGCGGTACGTGGATGACATTGCCGAAACAGGAAGGGAAAAGAGGGCGCTCTTCCGCTGACTGTTGGTACTCCCTCATGATCGCTGCTGTGAAGCGGCAGCTGATCGCGTGCCATCGGCCGCTAGCAATGATAAGACGCAAGGAAAATGCTCCCAAGATTGAATAAGTGAGATATGCGTATCAAAATGCTCAGGGATCACCACCTATATGATTGATTGATTGATTGATTGATATGTGGGGTTTAACGTGCCGAAACCATCATATGATTATGAGAGACGCCGTAGTGGAGGGCTCGGGAAATTTTGGCCACCTGGGGTTCTTTACCGTGCACCAAACCTAGGCGGGGCCAATCGCCCACCCCATCTACTCGCCGGACTCTGAATAAAGTTCTTTCCTCCTACTCCTCCTCCTTGAGGTCCGTTTGCTTAGATTTACGTGCACGTTAAAGAACCGCAGGTGGTTGAAATTTCGGCAGCCCACCACTACGGCATCTCTCACAATCATATTGCGGTTTCGGAACGTTAAACCTCAATAGTTATTAGTATTCCTCCTTTATTTCTTTATAACATTGCGCGATGCTCCTCCTTCCTCCCTTTCTCAGTTCAAGACTTTACAGAGGCTGCTTTTATTACAGTTCTTGTAATTTCATAACACTGATTAGACCCATAGCAACAGTCTATCAGGAGGCCTAATTGAAGAAAGAATATTCACAATAACAATTTGTATAAGAAATCACAACATCAAAGAAAACTCTCATTAAGGAAAGAAAAGAAGATTATATAAAAGACTGCTTTAGGAGTTAATGTGACGTAGCGCGTTAACTATATGCAGGACAGCACATAGAGAAGTGTAATTATTACCACATTGTTTTCACTGTGTTCACCATTACTGAATAAGGCATTTATTCATATCCGGGTTCGTTTTGTGTGGTTATGGTAGGTAGTGCCCCTCTCCCAGTGTCCCATTGGCTACATCGGTGGGCCGCGCCTGGTCAAAAGTAGCCAGTTGGTTTCATTTTCTAGTTACGCGATCCGTGCCTCCCATGGCCAATTCAGGGGAGAGCTACTCAACGGAGACGAGATGGTAGTCTCCGGACGTTGTGTGCACTTATATGCGTGGGGACCCCGGGACCCCGGTACTTATATGTAATGTGCTTCAATTGGTCGGTGTTGTTCCTGACCACGGACATATGACGCTGTATCTGTACCTTCTGTGTAAATGAGGAAAAGTATAAGAATATGTGAGGTTTTATAAATGGCTATTGAATGCGAAGCGTTTCTTAGCGAACTTCGGCGAATTTGAACGTATCTATCTATCTATCTATCTATCTATCTATCTATCTATCTATCTATCTATCTATCTATCTATCTATCTATCTATCTATCTATCTATCTATCTATCTATCTATCTATCTATCTATCTATCTATCTATCTATCTATCTATCTATCTATCTATCTATCTATCTATCTATCTATCTATCTATCTATCTATCTATCTATCTATCTATCTATCTATCTATCTATCTATCTATCTATCTATCTATCTATCTATCTATCTATCTATCTATCTATCTATCTATCTATCTATCTATCTATCTATCTATTATCTGTCTGTCTGTCTGTCTGTCTGTCTGTCTGTCTGTCTGTCTGTCTGTCTATCTATCTATCTATGTATCTATCTATCTGTCTGTCTGTCTGTCTGTCTGTCTGTCTGTCTGTCTGTCTGTCTGTCTGGCCACCTACGAGTTTTAGTTCTCCTGGCCGTTTTTATAATGGTATCGATACCAAACTTGGTATGACATAACATGACTGTATGACGAGCATATTTCATTATTCATAACTTGAAAATCATGACATGTAGGTCATGAACGTCATGATTTACATTTTATAGTCTTGCTGCTCTTGCGGTGGCCTCGTTCACATGGCATGTTGCAAAACTGGTATGGTATGACATGATTGCCTGGCGAACACAAGCGACAGACCTTAACGTGGAAATCAAGACATCCGTGTCTTGTAAGTCACGAGTAATGACTACACGCCACGCGCATGATGCAGTCGCGGCCGCCGAGCTAGCTTCACATGTACCAAATTCAGCATTATGTCAGGCGTATGGACGAGATTTTTGTAAATGACATGTTCAAACATGATAATCATGACATGCGTGTCATTTAACCACAGGACCACATGCTGCACTCATGATGCACTCGGGGTCGTTTCGCTAGATTCATATATGCCAAATTTGGTGTTACGTCACGTGAATGGATGACAAAGGTATGTGACTAGTGCAAACATAATAAGTATGAGATGCCTGTCATGTAAGAGCTTGCCTACATGCCACACTCAAGGCGCCAATACGCTTAGACGTGACCCGGTGCGCGTGTTCTCCAGCGTTCGTTTCGTCACGTCATGCAGGCGATGCCACGCCAGGCGCCGATCTGTCTGGTCGCAGGAACGCGCCGCACTGCGTTGCTTTGACGCGTGCGCGCTTGAGCACGCCTGGCGTCCCTTCGTCATAAGGCAAGGCAGGCGTGGTGCATTCTGGTAACGTCGTTTGTGGGAAACGCAGCATGTCGCACTTCGCACCGGTTGCAGCCGGGCTGCGCCGACAGACGCTGCTAGCGTCTGGCGTCAGACTATACAGTGTTCGCGTTTCACTAGCGTATAGCGTCGCTGCGCCCAGCGTGCGCTCGTCAATGTTACGTCGCAGTATATTGGGCCCTTCATGATGCTATCCCCGCTGTTTCGCCAGCTTCACATATTCAAAGTTTGGTGTTACGGGACGTGAATGCACGACGAAGGTATGCGACCGGTGCAAACATGATAATCATGAGATGCGTGTCGCGTAACAACACGACCACATGCCACGCTCATGATGCGCTCGCGGTCATTTCTCTAGCTTCACATGTACCAAATTGGTATCGCATGACGTCAATAGACGGCGAAGTTAAAGGACATGTCCGAACAAGATAATCATGATATGCGTGTCATGTAAAACATGACTACATGCTACGTTCATAGCACGCTCGTGGCAGTTTCGCTAGCTCCACATATACCAAATTTGGTATGAGGGGGCGTGAATAGATAATGAAGGTAAATGACACGTCCAAACATAATAATTATGACATCAAAGTTATTTACAGCATAGTTTACTTCCACCTTGTAACATAGTTCTGATTTTAAACTGACATTTTGACTTTTCTCATTCCCCGTGTGCCCAGATTTAGGTGCAGGGGAAACGACGAGTTGACAGAAAATCACGGATTGCCATGTGAGCAGCTGTCGATCACTGACAAGCCCAAAAAAGAATCAGTTGTTGAGAAACATTCAAAGGAATACCGGTGACTGAATGTGTCACTTTTGTATTGTCGCTGGCACCTATTTTTTCTTGTGTAGTGCTGACATTACAGTAAATTTAAAAACATGGGTATTTATGCACGTAATAATTTCTGTTTACAGGTACAAACAATTTCTGTTGTGCATCTGAATGTATATTAAGATATATTAGCATGTCGTGAGAACGAACAATGGAACACATAAATGTGCTCTGTGTATGTATGATTTTTTCAGAAATAAAATGGTCTTAAACATGTATCAAGCGATTGGCTTCATTGGAAGTTTCCGGAAAAACCATCTTTTTTAAACACATGTGCACGTTGAGTTGTTTTAGCGGCATAATCATTCTGGGACGGCTTACTGCTTTCCCATAGTAGAGTACCTAGTACTCTGAATTCTTATCACTTTTTCTAAACACATGTATTACGGCCTGCTGATGTGAGGTCCAAGGGACGGCCTAGTGCTCTGCCATAGTAGAGTGCCAAGTACTCTGAATCGTTCATCAATTTTTCTGTGCACATTAGCTGTTATTCATTGGGGGGGGGGGGGGGGAAGAAGATTTCCTCTTGCAGTGGTCAACACGAATTTACTCTTCTGAGGATGAACAAAGTGTCCATGCCTTGCCTTCATTACTGAGAAGGTAGGCTGGAGTTTGTGATTTCACTGATTTTGCTTTTAGTAATGTATAAGTATTTATTTATTCAGATACAAATTTTTATAATGTTTTTTGTTCCTTTTCATGACGTGTACGTACCCCTGCGCCCTTTTTTTCTTTGTTCGCGTTAAAATTTCTGTTTACAGGTAGAAAGAGTTTCTGTTGTGCATTTCAATGTATATTAAGATATACTAGCCACCTCTAGAGAACGAAAAATGTAACCTATGAATGTCTTCGTTGTATGTATGCTTCTTTCAGAAATAAAATTCTCTTAAACGGCTGTGTAGGTGTGGCAGGAGCATCAGAAGGTCGAAAGTGTGAGGCCCGTGGGACGGCTGTGCTCTCCCACAGTAGAGTACCCAATACTCTAAAATCGTTAAACACTTTCCTAAGCACACAGTTACACAAGAATTTCATGCCAGCATTACGTAATCATGAATAACATAAATAGCCTGCGCCATTGCGATAGTTATAGCGCGAAAACAGAACGACGACAAGAAGGACACGACGTTTATATTAGCACGTGTTTTGAACATACCTTGGACTTGGACATTTTTGTGGGAATTTTCCCGGTACATTGTGCTTAGTCGTTGTGCGTGTTCATAACTGTCCCTAGCTGTTGTACTGACACTTTGTCAATTTGTTCGTTGCGTAATTCGCGGAAATTAACGTTTTACTAAACACATTCGTCACTTGACCAGAAAAACCGTGACGTCTTGAATCACCCGTTCGCCCTCGTACTTACTTTGTGAGCACGGTCTGTACCTGTATCGCTCCTTCAAATCTCCGTGATCCCCATGTCGCGAGAAGAATCGTTTCGACGTCACTGCTTTCTCTCAAGCATCGATCCCGGAGATCGCGAAGATGCTACTATTCAGTGCAGCTCGTGCTGGACATCGCCCATTTCATGGGCTTAGGCGTGCATGTGACGTCTCGCTTCGCGACCCAACACGTGACTTGAAGAAGCGAACGGGTTCGTATATACCGAGCCCGACATTTCCATTTGCTATACCGAATCTTTTCGTGTCTTCCGCGGTCTCATGAGGAATTCATGACCGGCAGCAGAGAAGACGATATGTACCTTCCATCACGACTGCTATCTATCTGCCTAATTAATTGGCCTAATTTACTCGGTGGGCTTTGGGCTGTAGGTACGCACTAAGTACAGATTCAATGACGGGTAGATGGACACAAAAAAATGTACATTATTTTCTTGACCGGGATTTTGACGGCCAAAGATTGGCCGCCTACTAATTCGCGGTCACCCGGGGCTTGGACGGATGGCCAAGCCCTGGTTACGAGTCGAATTTCCGAGTACTTTGGCTTGTAAGCTGTGTCCTTCTTTGACGCCACTTTTGTGGAGCAGACACAATTTTGTCATAAAATGCACGGAGATATTAGCCTCGTTCATCTCCTAGCTTGCTGCGCAGAGTTCGAGTTATGGCCGTGGTACCTAGCCGTGGACAGGCTGTAAAATTGGTTGCCGCCACTAAAGCTGGGTGACACGAAACGGTAATGAAGGGATGAAAAACAATCATCTCTTCATTTGAACATCAGGTTCGAACGATACCGCATTTCAATAATGTTCCATCTCTTCCTTAACATTTTTTTTCTGAACTTCTGCGTTTGTTGAAAGTGGTACAACATGCAAGAAAAATTATATTCGTTCTTTTATACCCATCATGCGTCTCACTGTAAAAGTGAACATTTTAAGAACACAACACTTCGTTTAAGCTGGCCGATTATTTCGCTGAGAAGTTCCTTCGCATTTCTCGAACCGGCTCAATCTAAACGTTCTGACAATAAAGGACTCAGTTTGTTTTCTGTGCGCTCTGCCCTTTTAGGCCATGTCTGTTTTTTAGATGGGAAATGAGTATCACACGCGTCACGTTCCTCCGCAAAAACTTCGAGATTTCAAGGCTTTTACACATGACCGAATTTGACGTACGCCCACGAGCTACTTTTTTTGAATGGGTCAATACGTTCAGCTGAAATATATGTGAGCCGATGAGAGGACGAAATATTGCACAGTGTATTTCTCGTCGTACTCTTTTTGGCTCAGCATTTTTCTCAGCAGTTTCAGCAATTTCTTTGTCGTGATCATGTATTTTTGTAGTGTCAGCCTTAAAACGTCAGTGAACGAGCTTCATAACAAGCGAAGCTCTGTGCAAAAACAACATAACGTGCTTAGAATTTACCGAAGTTCTCCTACCCTACTGTATCAATTTCGAACCCGTTCGGGCACAGCAGTAAAAAAAAAGCAATGTACGCGCGCTAGATAAGCTGTTAACCTAATGCCCATGGGTCCAGTTTAGATACTGAGTTTTCCTTTCGTTCTCCTCACACGTATGTTGTTCATATAAATCTAATTAGTCTATGTTTGTACTTAGCAGCGTAAAACAGACAAGATAGAGGAGGACTACCAAGAGAGCGCTCGTACTGTCTAATCCTTCTCTTGTGTAATGTCTGTTTTGCGCTCCTAAGTACCAATCTGAATCAGTGTGAACTTGCCCAAATATCTGCGCTCCTAAACCTTACTTAGTCTTTATAGACCCTCGCCTAATATCTTAGCAGCTTTAGGTGCTAAAGCGAGTGCCTGTATACGTTTGACGACAAGCGAAATTCTGCTCAGTCTTCTGAATGAAACAGAGAACATATGAAAAATTCACAGAACGATCGAGCTTGTCGGGAAATGATAACCCGTCGATAGAGAAGGCCGATGAGGATGAAAGTCAAATATACGAGAGATTAGGGGAAAATAAGAAGGGAGGTCTTCGGAAGCGTAAATCACTGAAGCGTTCCGAAACGCCCTCTGTTGCCCATGAAGAAGTAGGCAAGTAAAAGCCAAAGTAAAAGACGCATTTGTCGAAGAAGCCGTGAAGCGATCTTGAAAAATGATCAGGACTCCGTTTCCAGGGAGCAGCTTGCCTGCGTAAAGCAAGGACCCCCCGATCTTTTCGTGACTGTATTTTTTTGCGTTATCGCTTTTTTTACACGAGCCTTCAAAGCGTTCTCTCTCTCTTTTTTTGCATCAATTTGCATATGCATCGTTTAACAGTGTCTTTTTCATGGTGCCGGGCGTCAATTTCTCACCTAACTTTGCTGAGCACTTGGGCAGAAGAGAGAAATCGCGCCCCGGCGCGGTGGTCTAGTGGCTAAGGTACTCAGCTGCTGACCCGCAGGTCGCGGGATCAAATCCCGGCTGAGGTGGCTGCGTTTCCGACGGAGGCGGAAATGCTGTAGGCCCATGTGCTCAGATTTGGGTGCACATAATTTGAACCCCAGGTGGTCAAAATTTCCGGAGCCTTCCCCTACGGCGTCTCTCATAATCATATGGTGGTTTTGGGACGTTGAACTCCAGATGTCAATCAGCAATCAAGAGAGAAATTGCGCTTGACGTTAAGTTAGTATGGGACTCCATAAAAGGTATCGTTTTTATCAGTGAATCTTCTTAGGACATGATTTCTTCTCCGGCAAAGCAAAAACCTCAGTCGGATATGCGCCCCAGGAATCGGAAAGTTCCGCTATTGAGTAAAAGAGATATCAATTTTTTTTGCGAAGATAAACCCACTGTGTAAAAAAAAAAGACCGTCATTATTATGAGAGCAACAAGAAAGCTTCGTCAAATCCTCCACCCTTTTCTCCCATGCTTTTCTACATCGGGCTCGTTTGTCAACATTTCATTTTATATTTCCACGCTGCCGCCGTCAGCAGTCTCTGCTTCCCCCACAATGCCGTGCATTTCATAACGTCCTAAGACGTTTTATTATGCGTTTTATTTTTCTATCTCATGGCTGCGGCCTTTCTTAAGCAGGTTCCGCCGATGGTTGCTTTTGTTTTGTTTTTTCAGTATTAACGCTGATATCATCATTATATTTCAATTCTCTCCTTCTTTTACAACATGTTATTCTTTATTTACTCCGAAGTGCTTAGCTGCTTCGATAAAGTAGCGTCAAAAGTTGTTCTGCTCTCTGTTTTCTTAAAATCCACCCATCTGAAAACTGATCCTAGCTCTCTGAGACTGCCAAGCAGAACCAAAACAATGGGCTTGTAAGCCTGGCTCTAATTTGATGGATATTGTTTCCTATTGTACGCGTTATGCGGTTATAGAGCGATATTGCTTCATCCAGTTTCAAGAGCTTTGTTCGGTCTTTCCATGGGCTTCAACGCAGACCTGCCAAAGAAAATTTTGCTAATTTATTTATTGGCAGTGGGGTTTATATTTTTGCTTTTTGTAAAGCACGTGAGCACTTTTTCTATTGAGCTTCCTCGATTTTAGTGGACGCTTTCACAACGAGTTATAAAAAAGAGTTCACAATAGTCTTCCTAATGTATTTTATTTATTCATTTATTCATTTTGTCGCTGAAGGTTTTCCGTGAGTCTTATATTGAAAATGATCATGATGAATTAGCACGTGCTGTTTTTATCTTCTTCCGCTTCGCTCTCAGACCTCGTGCGCTGGCTTACGATGCAATAACACACGAGAAAACAAGGGCAGAGAAATAAAGATGGTGAAAGGAAGGAGATGAAAAGAATGAGAAAGAGAAATATAGATTAAGAGAAAAATACGATAGAGAATGTGATAAATTGTGAAAGAACGACTAGAGAAAGAGAAAGAGTAAAATAAGCTATGAAAGGGAAAAAAAGGGCAAAAAAAGATGTATAGAAAGAGAGGCGTGTAAAAGAGGCCGCAAGAAACAAATACCATATAAAGGACAGCAAAAAAGAGAGCAAATATTGTCATTTGAATATAGTATGTGAAGGGGCGACAATAATACAGTTGAGAGGAAAAGGTCTAGTCAATCAAATGTCAGCAATCAAATGTCAGCAAAACGGCAGAAATCGAGCAACTTTCAGTCGGGTCTTGTCTCGAAAGAGGCGGCGAGCGTCCTTAAAGGCAGGTCCCTGCAGGACGCTCTTCACGGTAACATCTGATTCCCGACTCACTTAGGTCCGGACGTGATACCGCTCCACCCGAACCCCAATGAGATCGCTGATAATCGTGCGCTTACATTCATATGCCACCGCGATCAGGGGCACTCCATTGGTTCGAAGCAGCTCGAGTTCAGCAATCCACTTGTCACCTTTCACCTCGCACAACATGGGTATAACACAAGTGTTCCCGTCCTCTCACCATAAGCTCATAAGAGCGCAGTTTATCACCCTGAGAAGGCTACAAACGGATTCTTACACCTCTAAGAGCTTCTTGAGTATGGTACATGCGCAGATGTACTTAACACGCCCCGACTGTGGAGGTGGAGACGTTAGCTCATTGAAACACATGCTCTGGGGAGGCCCTGCGTCGCAGGACTGCTGTCAAGAAGCCTTGTGGATTGCTGCTATCAGCGACCCCAGCTACGACGTCCAGCTGCTGGCTGTCCGGAAGGCCCGTGAAAGGATGGAGAGGCTCGGCCTTTCTGTCCCGACATGGGACTAGTCAGGAGATGGGTGTACAGGCATGTCTTTCTCATCCTTACAGACCAAATAAACATATTCTTTCTTTCTCTCCTGAAACAGTGTACACAATTTTGTCACTGGTCGCTTCTTCTATTTACCATTTGCATTTGATTATTCGGCTACTGCTGTAATCTCATCAACACTATCGTTCTTGAAAAAACTGTTTACGGCCTTATTATTTTTTTCTAAAAATTAGCACTAAGTCACCACTGCCTCCGACGGGCGGTCCTATCTCCATACTTTTTTTCGTCAAACAAAGAACTAAATATAGTAATTACCTACAATATGGCCCTGGCATCGTCACTCTTTTTTTGCATCGCTAAAAAAAGTTTGTAAATTCTGCTTCCTGCGGCCATGATTGCATTGCTTTGTTTTTTGCTCACGGAATTAGTTAAAGAAGGCTTATGCTTCCTCATTGGCCTTCTCGCTTTGATGAAGGAAGCCTCTTCACTTGCTCATTAATTTCCACAGCTTAACGTACGTGTGTTGATGTCCACAAGAAAAAGGAAAACGAAGCATTTTCTACATAAGCGATAACACACTACAATACCCGCTTTCTTATCTTCGCTCTCGACGCCTCGTTATATATATATATATATATATATATATATATATATATATATATATATATATATATATTATATATATATATATATATATATATATATATATATATATATATATATATATATATATATAGGCAGGCATGGTGGTTGAGTGTTCGTAGCGTTGCATATAGTCCAGTAGATCCTCCGTGAGCGGTCACAACGTGGTTTATTTCGACGTTTCGGCCCAGAGTCTGGCCTTCATCAGGACTCTAGGCCGAAACGTCGAAATAAACCACGTTGTGACCGCTCACGGAGGATCTACTGGACTATATATATATATATATATATATATATATATATATATATATATATATATATATATATATAGGATATGGCACAACTGGAGCGTTGTCAACAAGGATAAATAAAATATATTTATTTCCCAACAGTTTCGGGAGGGGTCCTCCCGAAACTGTTGGGAAATAATTATATTTATCCTTGTTGACAACGCTCCCGTTGTGCCATATCCCATACCTTCACGAAGACTAACTGGCTCATTGAATTATTACTCCCACTATATATATATATATATATTTCAGGATACCTCCTGGGAGTCCCATTGTTTCAGATTTTGTTCCTAATTGTGCCTGAAAAAAAAAGAAAGAGAAGATGGAGAAGGTTTTCTTGGGTTAGGGTGCTTAGCAAAGGATTATACTTACGAGGAGCGCTGTAAAAAAATAGCATCGTTCACCTCTATAAGACAAATTAAAGGCTTTAAAACGGGAGGCACTGATATGTCGGCGTGGTCGTCGCACTCTAAAAAGACTTTTAGGAACTTCACGCCGTCGTCCGAACAACTTGTTCTCGCTTGCTTGTGTTATGTTACGCCCCCATTTTTTTTCTCGACTTCAAGCCCTTTTGTTGTAATTGCGTGACAATGGTTGATAGTAACAACGTGATTTATGAAATAAGGCATTCAAAGGTATACCTTAAGAAATTGATTAGGGCCTACCTCCGATAAAATGTAGTAGAGCAAACTGATAGACTACCAAGTTCTAGTGATTCACTGTGTGAACACTGCTCAGATGCGCTATAATTGTAACTGCTGTGTCACAGCGGCACTCGCGACTGAACGTTCGTTTGCCTTGGTGTATTTATTGTGTATAACTTTGTGTTTGGAGTGCTGACGAAGAGGATCACGGTGGCCACGTGTAAAGTAATGCGTGGTTCAGGATGGCTCCGCCAAGTGCCGTGATGATATCAGGCGATGGACCTTTTTATGAACGCCATAAATTTATTTTAAACAATGATTATGACAGGTAATTGGCTATCTTGTAGGTCAAGTTATGCTCTGATGTCATGTCTATTCAATATAACGGTTGAAGCAGAACCATCAATTTCTATTTTGAGAAGAATGTTTTATGAATATTCTCAAAACGCCGTCAATTTATTTTAAACAATGATTATGACAGGTAATTGGTTATCATGTAAGTCAAGTTATGCTCTGATGTCATGTCTATTCAATATAACTCTTGAAGCAGAACCCTCGTTTTCTATTTTGAGAAGAATGTTTTATGAATATTCTCAAAATCGGAAGTTGCGTGCTCGTCTGGAAACCATTAAAAGAGGAGCAAATGTGCCACTCAGTGCTCGGGCCGCCAATAATAAAGGCAGAATTTATTTTCCAAAAGATTACTTAAAGAAGATTGTACATATATTTGTTTGTTGAACTACAGATTTAGAGCTTTCAAGGGACTTGTGCTGAGAAATAATAAGGAATATTTATAAACTAACATTAAATGTTAAATGTTAACCTTAACGAACAAGCCAGTTATGATTATTAACCTAATCATCACTCATTATTCTGGTCTCCAGTTAGGTACAGCCTGAAAATCCCATCTGGATTTCTTCATTTTAAAAATTCCGTCATTTCTCGTAAACAAATATTGGTGTAGTGTGAATCGTAGCTACGGGCATTGTGGCTATTCAGTTTACAGGGTTAACGTTTTTCTTTTTTTTTCCCCTAAATCACCACGCAAGCAGTTCTACGACGCACGTAGCTACCGATTGGCTCTCGATTCGGCTAAATGCGAGACTACTAGAAGAATAAAGGTCACCGTTAGAAGAGTACAGTCAAGCCAGAACTTTAAACTGTTTCTCGATGATTGGCTCTCACCTTCGACGCCAATCACACGTTGACATGATGCGCGTAAGCGTCTATATATGACGCGCCAATCTAAAGCTTAAACAATATTCAGCTTCTCCTGCGGAACTCGGAGTACCTCAGGTGATCGAAATTTCTGGAGCCCTCCATTGCGGCGTCTCTCAGTGATATCGTGGTTTTGGGGCGTTAAACCACAGATATATATGACATGCAGAGTACCGAGACGATGGCAGGGCGCAAAAAACAAAATAACCTATGTAGACGCCGACACCGCCTCGACTGTGGTTTCATGCGGGAAAGAGGGGGGGGGGGGGTGAAGAGGAATGTACGGTTAGCTACAACGAATTGACATTGCACTGCAAGCTAGGAAGACGCAAATACTTGCCACCACAAAAGATAATAAAAAAATTAAACCAACGGTCGCATGACGACTGTATGCAAGCACACACTTACTCAAACCCGGTTATCTTTCGCTTGTGTTACCCTGATCTCTATTTGACCGGTGTAATGGCACGTGGTCGTGACCTAGACGTAGGCAGTAGGTAGTGTGGCCATGATTAAAACCTCTAATTGGCCGAACTTGTGGCTGGGAAACGGAAAGTGAGCTTACAGCAATACGAAGCCACGTTCGGCCAAATAAAAGAGATTCAACTTAGATTCGCCACTTGCTGCCTTCGTCTGGCCACACCACGACCACGTGACCTCTGAGGGGGGGGGGGGGTTCGCTCATGACCCAGACGTCCACATATTGCGCTGATTCAAGCTCAAGCGTAACAAATGACCCTGGAATAATCGGGAACGTGCCGACATTCCGGCCTGGTTTGCGCAAGGCAACATCTACACGGGCGTTTGGTCAGTAACAAAACATTGAAAGAAGTGTGTGGGGCAAATTGCAAGGCGTGCGACACCAAGGCGACACTCAGGCCACAAATTATGGGAGGGCTCGAGCTTAGACGACAAAGCACAGAGGAACTGTGAGGAGGCAGTTGTGAACCAGAGAGCGCGCTGGGAGGAGCTTCTGCTCAGCTCTGCATTGGAAGAACAAGTGTGGGCCATCTATCGAGCAGAGGAAGCCGCCCGCGCTCAAGGGCTCGCGGCTGATGTCTAGGCGGGGGCTGAGAAGCGTCCCTGTAGCAACTTCGCCGGGCTTCATAATTCAAGCTGTTTCACCATCATGAGATTTCGGGGATTGAATGTTCACTATCTTGAATTGCACACCGTTAGAGAGAACACACTAGCTACTGGGTGGGGAACAGACCATTCGCGCATTGGGCAACTTGGCAAATTCCTTTGTTTTCTGTATTTATTTTCTAAGTGATGTCTCACTCTCATCTGCGGTCAAGTCTTCGTTCCAGCTACTCCTATTCGCATAAAGTATTCAGGACCTGTGGTGCGGCGAGGTGTGCGTCTCCCAACAGCATTGGTGGTCAGACGTGATGGCCACTCTAGAAGAACAAAGGGGAGAGAGAGGGTATGAAAAGGAATGCATGTTTTACGCAATGCCGAACATCTACTTTGAAAAACAGTCATTCAGAGCGTCCGAGTATCGGTCAGGGCAAAGTCGTCCTATGGCACAGAAGCATAAAAAGGAGTCAAAGAAAGTAAAAAAAAAAGAAGTGAATTCCGCTTTACCTGGAAGCAGTGGCCACTCCACAAAACGATGGGTCAGCAACTGAATGTCTCCGGAGCAGTAAATGTAAATCAAATAAGCGTAATCTATATAACCGCACGAAAATTAAGTTACCCGACGGCGTTATTTAGCACGCAATTACTTTGCACTTTATCTGAGAAGGACATGGGTTCAAATCACTACCGTGGCACTGACGTCACACCACAAGCTGGGTAGCACCTAAGCCATTCAAGACCTTTAGTGGGAAGTGCAGGAATGACATTTTTACCTTAGTGTAGCGCAGGAATTGCTGCTAATTTTCGGATTTCAATAGATGCGCTTTCAAAATTGCAGTTTTGGTTTAGTAATTTCTATTGCAATACGTATGTTGGTGGGAGGGAGGGTTCTGTGCACGGACGCAAAAAAAAAAAAAAAAAAACTGGGAAGCGCAATAAATTTGTCTCGAGCTTTCGGGAACTAACATCTCAGAAATGCTGTCACCAAGGAAAGTATACGGGCCTTACGATATTAATGGTAATATATTGTCACTTGTAATGTGTGCCGTTGTTCGTGAAAATGAAAGAAACAAAAATACTGACCGAGAAATAGACAGAGAGGAAAGAACTCTATTTTGATCAAGCTGTTTGTACTTCAGCCCTATGAGGTGGGTGACCCTTGCATCCCAGGTAGCCTTGGCTCACTGCCGCCGCCCGAGCCCTGTTCACTAATCGTAGCTGGTTGGCAGGGTCTTGCGTCACCAACATAGCTTCCCACTCATTCGTTCGTTGGTTCCTCATTGGTCTTCGATTTCTTCCTCTGGATTAGTTTCTTCCTTTTCGTTTTTACTTGGCCGTGATAATACGCAGACAGGGATGGAAATGAACCAACAGAAAAATAGATAGAAAATGAAAGGCACAAATACTAAATTGAAAAAGGAAAGACTTCGACAATGACATGGAAAAAATTGCTTTAAACAAAAGTGGAGTATAATAAAAAGACGAAGTGTGACATGACGAGAAAAAAAATAAATGCAAGAAAAAGAAAAGAGCTTACTTAAAGAAAGATCGAGAGTGAAAATAACAGAAAGAAACCGCGACTAAACACAGAAAAAGAGAAACAAAAAAATGAAATAAAGGGAAACAAGAAACATTGCTGGCTCCAACATTGGCTCTAGCAGGCAGTGCTTTATTAGTGCAAGCTTCGCAACTTTTTTTTTCTAACCGCTCACTTGATTTGATTTTTGTGAATGTATATTATTATTCAAGCAGGGAAAAAGCAGCGACAAAAATTGCTTGCTTATAGTCGTTCTTGCGAGAGCCAAAAGTCTGCGACGTCATTGGCGCGGTTAGCTGGACTTAAAGCGGACCAGTAGCATTTTTTTACAACTAAGGGGGAGGGGGGAGATTTAGCGGTGCATGAAACAAATCATGCTAATTTCTGAGCTGACGAAAGAATTGCTGAGCCGTATGTATGGCTACCACCACCGTGTGTCCTTAGTCATGTTATATAATGGTATAACCTTATTCAACATCTAACCCTTATCTTCTTAACTGGCGTCGTGAATTAGAGGTTGGGCAATTTATTGAGATAGGCGGCGTCGATCAGGTACTGCGGCTTCTTTCCACGAGAGACAGTTAAATTACCGAGCATGCGACGGACCATGCAGAGTTCAACCGCCGCTTTTTTTTTCACGCGTTTTCGAGGTCACATAGCGTGTTCAGTAAATTATAAGTGGCTTGAATTAGTCACATTGTCGGCCTGATCCACATTACCACGTTGTAAAACGAATCTCGGAAAGGTATAGCATTTTTTTTCGCTTTCGCGTTTGTCAGAGAGTCAGTTAGTGTGTGAGTGAGTTAGCAACGGGTTATGCTCGACGAGTAGAGATAAATGTGTGCTCCTGAGCGGAAAACTCACAAAGTCCATTGTGAATTCGCCTTAGACGACTGGAAGTTGACCACCATCTTGCTTTCCTTCTCAGTTGATGTATAAGGAAGTCGGTAGCACGAGCCGTGGCTTCACACGACACTGCCAGGCGCCGTCTTTCCTTGCTTCTTTTCAGAACACTCGCTCTCCAATTTTATTCGCCGCCCAAAGGGGGGCGCTACAACGGCATCATGTGACTTACGTAGCATGATGTCACGCCAGAATTTGTTACTTCATGATGACGTCACAAGCTTTCGCATTTTGTGATGTCATGATGTCTTCACGAAGTGATGATTTTTGCGTCACTCCTGTCGGCCCCGACGTCGCGGGATGGTTGCCGCTGACTGTCAAATTTTCCTTTTATGATGCACCTAAAAATCTCCCCTAAAGTGAACAAACGTGAGAATGAGTCAAATGCCTCCACCACAGCACGCGTCTTTCGGTTTTACTGAGCAAGCGATACCACACCAAAGTAGTAGCTAAATATGTTAAGACGTAAAGATGTGAACGCGTGTGCTAGTGCATGGCGGTGTGTCTAAAGGATAAGTTATAGTGTGTGCGTGAGCAGTGATAAACTGAATTTCCGATGGAGGTGAAAATGCTGTAGGCCCGCGTGCTCAGATCTGGGTTCACGTTAAAGAGCCCCAGGTGGACAAAATTTCCGGAGCCCTCCACTACGGCGTCTCATAATCATATCATGGTTTTGGGACGTTAAAACCCACATATTAATCAAAGCAGTGAGAAACTGAGAAAAGAAGTCCTTGTGTTTTGGGCTCGAGAAAAAGGAGGGAACAAAATAAAAAAGCGTGTTCATGGCTAGCTGAGACAAAGCCTGTGCCATCATCGGTTGGGCACACATGTTATTATCCCGTTTACGCATTCCCGTTTTCCGAATGTGGCCATTTGTATATTTATATTGTTCTTTCTTTCGCCGTTGTCCAGTGACATTGGTGTCTCACCAAGCCTTTTTATTTCTCCCATAGTCAACCTTTCTTTTCACTTCTGTCACAGCGTGCTCTTAGAAGACCGTGTTCACGTAAATGGCACCCGTAAAGATCGAAATGACCGTCTATAGCTGCATCGTAAATGTCGAAGCATTCTGCGGGCGTCGGTCGTATCCAGAATGACTCTCGTGGTGATTGGCGGCCTGCCATCGGAGACACGGTCGGATGTTTCGTTAACACACAGTTCCCATTAACCTGAAAACAAAAAAAGGGTGTGTAGGACGGGCAGCAAGGCGTAATCAAAATGAAGTTTAGAGTGACGTAAATACAGAATCTTGAAATAAAAAGTCTAACGCAATGCCGCTTAGGAAACTGGTTTGAATGCCACGCTGTGTGCCAAAAAAATTCTTTTCGGTTGTTTGTTTCTTTCACACAACCTTAATGAAAACCAGCATATAAGGAAGTATAATTTACCGCTAATTTTAGTTAACATCGCATACAAGGATTATCTTCCGGAGTATCTTTAACTCTGGAATGTTTCAACCCCATGAGGCGAACTTCATATAAAGGCATTGTGTCTATGTTGCTAAACTTAAAACCAAAACAAATCCGGGCCCTAACAAAAATCCAAATGGATTTCTTACGTGATACGCTGAAACTGTTGCTAAATTCTTGGTTGTGTTATTCAGAAAATCTTTGTTAAGCGCAAAAGTACCTAGTGATTCGAGGATTGCTGGAGTTGTCCCAGTTATTAAGAAAGGTTATCGATCGTTACTACGGAACTACCCCCCCCCCCTATCACTGACGTCACCATGCTGCAAAATATTTGAGCACATAATCACAACTCACATTAGTGAATTCTTAGAAGAAATCTTGGTACTAACCACCTTCTAGCAAGGCTTTAGAAAAGATTGCTGAACTATCACATAATTAGCTATAGTAATAGATTCATTAGCTAAGGCTTTGGATGTAAATTCTCAAATTGATGCTGTGTTTTTAGATTTATTAATGCCTTCTAAAAAGTGATCCACAAAAAATTAATTTTAAAGCTAAGAACCATAAGCTTCTTGGATTGCAGACTATTTGACTAACCGTGAACAGTATGTAACAATTGTTAGGCATAGCTCCGGCTATCTGCCAGTCACTTCAGGTGTTCCCCAAGGCAGTGTCTTGAGTCCATTGCTTTTTCTTTTATATATTAATAAGATTACCACCATCGCCACACCTGATACTCAAGTAAAACTGCTCGCAAATGACTGTGTTCTAAGAGAACTTGTTGTTGGGCTAGTTGGTAAAGCATTTCGAAAATTTAATTCGAGCGCGAAAACTTGACACGATCACTCACACACGCACACACCCATGCATGAAACACACAGCGCTCACTTCCAACAGATTTATTCATAGCTCGAAGGCTTGAATATATACAGGACACATTGTGCGCGCACACACCAAAGAAGGCCAACAGCTTACGTTATCAAAACGTACAGTTAATCAATGTCATAGCCTTGGAGCGATAAACTGAAGTTCGCTTGGTAACAACGAAATTGAAGGGGCGCTTACACCGTGATCTTTATTTTTTTCGATGAAAAAGGCTTCTAACACTTCACGTGCAGTTTTACTTGCGCTTCTGCCCAGAATCTTCGTCTCAGAAAATCGTGCGTCACAACCACACGAGATGACATGCGCAACCAGGTGCGCATACTTGTCATCTCTTTTCGTTAACTTTTGGGCGTGTTCCCTTAATCGGTCATTAATACACCGTTCGGTTTGGCCAATGTTCACTTTTTCGCAGGATAAGGGTATGAAGTACACGACCACCATGGAACACTTAACGAAGGCCCTCTTATGTTTCTTCTGACAGCCGCGCTTCTTTCTATCGCACACACGTTGGCACAGTCTTCCAATTTTTTCTGGTGCGGAAAACACCATCGGCACGCCGTGCCTGGCCGCGACTTTCTTAAGGTTGTGCGAGACCTTATGGATATATAGTACAACTTGTGGCCTAATCCTTAAGGGCTGGGTAGCAGTCATCGCTTCCCGTGTTCCACGTTTAAACTTCTGCAGAAGTGATTCAGCAACGGCCGTAATGACCGATCGAGGGAACCCAGCATCCTCTAGTCGGCTCTCCTGATTAAGGAAACTAAGTTTCATGCTGTGTGGGCGCGACCTTTTTAGCGCTAATTCCAAGCAAAGAGACACAACGCCCCTATTCACAATCTTTGAGCGGGCATAATCGTACGGCAACAGCTGCTTCTCAACACGAGGATGATAGGACCAGCAAAGATGCTCATCGTTCCACGTGAGGCTGAAGTCTAAAAACTGCAGACAAGCTTCTTGCGGCAATTCAACGGTAAAAAAAAGCCCTTGTCCTAGTCCTATAAAAACGTTTAAAATAAAATCAGGGGATGTAAGATCACCCTGTTTATCTAAAAGAATTAAATAATCGTCAACGCACCTAAAAACCTTTAAAACCTCCCGCCCTTTAAAAGCATTGTCCAAGTCCCTATCTACATCCGCTAAAAAAAATATCGCCAAGAACCAGTGCGACACAAGAACCAATGCAGATTTCTTGCCGCTAAAGAAAGGGCTTTTCGTCAAACATAATAAAAGTTGCATTGAGATAAAATTCTAAAAGCGATAAAAATTGTCTACATTAACGCCCACGTCATTGATAAAATCGATGTCACCATTATCTTCTATGCAGGATTTTACAGAACTTTCATCAGCGGTGTTATTTCTTTCGCCTCGCGATGGTGGGCCGTTTAAGGCTATTTTTACTCGTTGGGGAGGCTTTGGCTCCAGCCTGCTTCCTTATATAAAGGCGATGCGAGTCGTGAACGATGCTCTGGAAGTAACGCGTTGATCATTCCATCACCGCGTTATTTATGGCGGTATGGTTAGTCGCGGTGCCTCGGACGTTTCCTTGTTCGCAATGTTCCCGAAGCACCGTAAACGTGTGCCTAGATTCAGGTGCAAGTCGAAGAACCCTAGGTTGTCGAAATTTCTAAAGCCCTTCGCGCCCTTACTCCCCGCCGCGCTAGGGTGTCTCTCGTAATATCATGACTTCGGGTCGTTAAGCACCAACAACTATTCGCGGCGAAAATACATGACTTGCATCGGCTAGACTGTGGCCTCAAAAGGCGGGTTTTATTTGGCTGTGAAGGCACGCGTTATCAATTATTATGCGCCGATGTAATTACTTGACAGCTATCGCACTTCCTTTGTAGTGAGAACGGTGTCTGTGATTTTTGGTTCGCGACCGGTAGTGCTTTCATACTTCTGACCGACAAGCTCATAGTTACGGCTCCTGTAACATCCTTCGCTTCTATATAGTTTAAATGTTTGGGTATTCTAAGCCTCGGCTGCTAACGTACATCCCTGAGGTTCAATGTGCTATTCCAAGTTGCAGTAATGAGTCTGATATGGAGCGAAAGATTTCTTTATTACAGCGAAAGCTGTATATGGCTAGGGGAAGCGAAAATCCGTCCGGCACTGGTGTCACGAGTGGCCTCTATTGAATGTGTTATCAGGTATAACGTCGTCACAGTGTCATACCCGAGTACACACGCCATTGGTTGCGTTGTGAGCTACGTCGTCTATCCCGTCGCAACCGTGGCGCCGAGCGTGCGCGCAACAGTTTCTTCTGATACTTTTCCCATGTGTATGCCAGGGACAACCATAGAAGAGCGCCAAAAGCGGAAACGTTAGAGAGCTCGCAATCGCCGGGCCTGTGGTGCAGTCCGGGCGCAAAAACGGGCCCGGTGTTTCTGCCAAGTTCCGGCAGCAACACTGATGATCCGGCAGCTTTCCAATAAGCTCTATATTGCGAATGGGAATTCAGGCGTCGGTAGCAGGCGGATCCTACAAACCACGCCACCCAGCGCGCTCGCGATATCAAACGCTTGCCACGTCGTTGCGGCTTCAACCTGATGATTGTGGGAGCGCGGTCGCAGGGGTGAACGTCGGTTCCGGCGGGAATTTCTCCAGTAGCCCATCGGCTTCGGCTGCGACATCTTTGACCGCCTGTGTTTAGAGAACAACCACTATGATTAAGGCATTTAACCTCTGTTTACGCTCCTCCATGACCATGACCATGTGAGGCACAGTGTGCGGCATATGAAGAAAAAACACCGTGGTAAACCCAAGCAAAACGTGTGTCTAACCTCACTAAGAAGCACGCATATGCAACCAATAATTGTGGAAATGTTTAGTTCCATTTTGGTCTGAACACACGGATAAATGCCGAGACCGCAAGCTTCAGCTTTCGCTAGTTAACCATTTATACGGAATGCTATGGTGGTGATTTTTTTTTTACTATAACCATTGGTGCTGTACGCGGGGTGCTACAGCGCTCACGCGAGCGCCGAATGACATGCACCGTTACAGGGGCCTCGGTATTTACGGCAAATCGGCGTGTAGGTAGATATAGACCGCAAAATGTTGTTTTGATAAAGGTGAAACGATAAAAAAGAGCGTGTTATGACTGATTGTAGTCAACCTCGTACCGACTACAATAAATGGAGTTTATGATGGGGTGAAAGAAATTATGAAAATAAGAATTTATTAGGGATAAAAGAGCGTCAAGTCGTGTTAGATATAGGGCTAAAATAATGTCATCGGGAACGGCCATCTCTCTGCAGTTGACATTAAATAGGGGGATGTTTATGAGTACAGTATCATTACATCAACTGATTTGTTAATAAAGCTTTGATGATCGGCAGTAGGAGCTTTGTGAATTGCTCGTTTTGATGAAAGTATGTTTTGCGAGTTTCATGCTACCCTATGTTGCTGAAATGTCATTAACTGGGCCAGTTGCTCGACATGTCTCGTTGGTTGGTTTCTTCTCTACTGTTAATTATGATGGTTTAGAACTTGTTGGCAATTTTGGTCCTTTTTTCTCCTTGTGGCATTTTTTCCCCTCTAAGACAGTTTGTAACTACTATCATCGAGAAATGTGATTGCAATAGTTGGCTTCAAGTGTTCCACAAATTCTGACTTTTCAGCACATTACCCAGCTAAGAAACGCTCATATTGTCCGAAAACATGTCAACGCCCCGGAACCCGCACTCTTTCGGAACAAAAGTTTGTACGGTTTTTAATCTACGAGATGTTTCGCACAAAATGCCTTACGTACAAAGACGTCTCAGATGAAACTGTTCAAAGATTCGACCGTAATTAAGCAAAGTGTGCCAGAATTTACATACAAGTTGTACAAATTGGAAATAACATTGCTTACACAAGCGAAAAAAGACTGACCTAGCAGCAGCGAATGACTCCGTATTCCTAGCTTTGAAAACTACTGAATATTGATATCTTTATCCCAGTGTCCTCAAAAGAGGAAAGTTGAACACCTTGCTGGAAACTTCAAGCTTGTTTCTTGAGCAGCAGGGTTTGCGAATCAACGCTGCACGTGGTTTCAAGTTAGGGATGCAGCAGCTGATCAGATAAAGTGTATAATCCCAAGCGCGTTCACCCACACAGTTTTTTACCCCCCCTAGCTGAAATCGCCACTACGCCTCCTTTCTTTTCTCAGACCCAGGTCTCCACTTCAGCATAATTAATCAGCGTGGAGGACGGGCTCTTGACTCGGACCCCGTCACCATTGCTCAACCTGGTCAACTATGGAGCCCCGGCAACGACAGCAAAAAGGAGACAGGCTGCTCACGTTCGCACGCACACTAGTCCACGCTATAGGGTGAGAGAACGGGGATGGAGAGGCGCGCGGGATAAGGGTTACTCTCTTGCGACCGACATGAAAGCGAAGAAAAAGGTAGAGAGCTTTGGCGCAGGTGGAGACGTGAAGATATTGGTTGTGGTCGTGTGCTTTTTACGGCAAAAGCCTTCATCAAACGAGAAAACTGAACGTCGGATGTCGTCGCTGAACGAGTGAACTCGCCTACCACAAAGATGCTTCCGTGGCGGGCTGGATTCCACCTCGCCTCGTTCGGGTCAGTAGTATGGAAGACCGTAACCACCGCCATGGGGGTTGAAGTTAGTAGTTATATTGTGTATTAGACATTGAAGCATCAGTTTTGTTAGGGCCAATAAACTGCCACATCAATTAACAAAAATTAGATAAACGAGTTCGTTAAAAAGCATTGTAGGCCCGTGTGCTCAGATTTCGGTGCACGTTAAAGAACCCCAGGTGGTCGAAACTTTCGGAGCCCTCCACTACGGCGTCTCTCGTAATCATATAGTGGTTTTGGGACGTTAAACCCCACATATCAATCAATCACTCAATTAAAAAAGCAGACGTTTTTCTTTGTGGGCAAATGGGATTCTTGTGGCACCCAGCGGTGGATATATAAACCACGCGCATTTTTTTCTCGGTGGCACCTGTGAGATTCATTTCAGTGATGTCGCGACGCAACAGAAAGCTAAGAAAACGTTCACCAGTGCACATGAACTCCGACGTGTGAGGGTCGGTATACGAGACACCAGTGTTCCCTGTTACTATAAAGCAACAAGCAAACAAGCAAATAGGCGTCACAAAACAAGCCCAAAACAAGAGGAAACATAACAGATTTTCCCATTCTTGGAATGTCTCTAGGTATAATAAAAAATATCACTCGGATACGCCGGACAGCTTAAAAGATCACCTAATTGTTTTGTACAGCCAAAATATGAGCAACTATATGAACAAAACCCATAGCTACCTTTTATTATTGTCTTGAGGACAATATCCATTCGGTTGAAGGCACATTTGCCCGCGCATGATTAAAGTTACTTGTTGATTTGGTTCTACGAACGTATGTTTGACTTCAGCACTCAACTATAGGCGTCTGCATGGCGTAGAGGGGTTCGGGAGGGGGGAGCTCAAAATTTGCCACATACATTGACTTATTAAAATGGGGGGACAGGGTGCGGCGATAAACTTTTGGCCCCCTTCCCCTTGATTTAAAGTTATGTATACACACGGCTGCACACTCAACCAGCCAAAGTCATTGAAACACGTGCATCGGTGAAAGTGATGATCAATAAAGTAACTATACGTTTGCATGTAAAATGCAATTGAGCCTAAAAACACAACTGACTGTGAAATTCTACAAGCGACTTGGCGAATATTGAAGCCTAAATGTGCTTATTATTAAGGCATTTTCTGAAGAAGCAGCGTGCAGAAGAATACCTAAACATGCACACAAAAAAGGCTGCAAACAAAAAAAGTGCTGGATGTTTATGGCTTACCAAATCGTTGCTCACCAAGTAGCCCTTCAGTACACGCAAGCGGAACTGGCTACTCTGCTCAGCACCTAAGTCATAGAATAGGGTGGCTTCATTTTTTTTCATTGAGCGTTCGTTGAAATTCATTGAGATTCACTTTGACTTAGGGGGAGTATTCGCCGTCGAGGTACTGTACAAATCTTCTCAAGTGCTTGCGCTGCAGGAAACTCTAGAGGATTCCCTATTCCTCTTGCCGTCTCTTTGAGAGCCGTTAACAGAGGAGTAGGGGAGTTGTCACGTAATTGCACCTCACCTCTCTATCGATATTAAAAAAAACAGTCTGCCACAACATCCTTTCCCCTTATTTTTAATATTTTTTCTTGAAATGTTTCGTTCAGTTCTTCGTGAGGGCCTGTGACAGTAGTAATATATAATTTATTATCGGGAAGTTTACGGGACAAATGTACGGTGGGATTAAGAGGCACGCCGCATCAATGAGCTACCGAAATTTCTAGCCAGTGGTGTTGTCTTACATGCACAGCATACCCGCTTTTTCAATCCATCGAAATGTGGCCGCAATGCTTAATTAAAAGAGATGGGAAAAGTGAAATCTTTTTATTTATTGTTACTTATGCCCCAATTCACTTTCATGTTCAAGTCTAAGAGGCACTGCATGGAATGTATCGCTGTTTACTCTGTAGACCACCTCGCCTCAGCAAACAATTTTTTGGACAAGCAAGAGATGAAAACA
Source organism: Rhipicephalus microplus (assembly GCF_013339725.1). NCBI lineage: Eukaryota > Metazoa > Arthropoda > Arachnida > Ixodida > Ixodidae > Rhipicephalus > Rhipicephalus microplus. Next base: position 122,749,643 of record NC_051167.1, read on the forward strand.
TGAAACGCGAAAAATGCAGAAAAGGAAACAGGTGCACCGCCGCTGCTGGTGGATTCGTGATACGGAAGGCTTACATCTCACTTCGCACCAGGCTTTCAATTTCGCGGTTGAATTTGCGTGCTTGAAATGAGATGGTTGTAGGTTTGCAAGGCAGTTGAAGGAGTGTAACAAAAAAAAAACACGCCGAATGTTGACGAAAATCTATTCCTTGCTTTGTGAGGGTCTCTTCCCTTCATAAGCCTGTTGTATTGAGAAAACTCAGTTGCGTGCAGTAAATTTTAAAGGCATCCTGAAGTAAAACAGTGAAATTGCCTGAGACTGATAAAATCCACTCTCAAAATTTTTTGCTCTGAAATTTCACCATGATACCGTTTATAATAGAGTAGAAAATCTACAAAAAAAGTTCATACTTAACTTTCTCACCGAAACTGTCATGTGTGACACTACGGATTTCAAAGCGCATATTACGCGTTTCAATGGCCCAGCAAGGTTTTCGTAAACTTGACATGTTAAGACTCTGCCCCCCCCCCCCTGAGATAACAATGCATTAATTTTTACCTATTATAAAGGAAGTAGGTCCTAGAAGACCCCGTCGAAATCTATGACGTCAAAGTTCATCATAAAACAAGCGCTAAAAATGACACACACTCAGAGAGGACACAGACTGAGTTTGCGTAATTTTTAGCGCTTGTTTCGTCGTGAACCTTTACCAACATGTCCAACTGGCAGTCATCCTAGACGTCATAATGTTTGACACGGGAACTTCAAGGTGTCGTCACCACCCGAAGTTTCCTCTCGCGCGTTTTCTCACCTAGTAAGCGTCCTTCCGCGGTACGCTCAGTGAGCCTGGTGATATTGCCATCGTGAAAAAGTAATGCACTATTGCAATGAAATAAGGGTTCCTTTTTTAGTGTCCGTTTAGAACTTGTGTAAACGTTCCTTCTGAAGCATGTCTCGTCCTGCACGTTTACGTTGTCTGTGATTCTTTTTAGCGTGCAGCAGCCCGCGGTGGACGTCACACGTCGTTTAGGCTCAGACGTTCGTGCATCGTCTCGCCTGAGCGACCGCAGGCGTGTCATGAATAAGCGAGCGGGTTGTTACTGTGCAGGACATTTCCGTCTACCGGCGAATCTTTTCGTGTCTTCTGCGGTATCATAAGGAATGCATGACCGGCCGCAGAGACGACGACGTGCACCTTCCATTACGACTCTGCAGGGAAGGGATATGTATTCCCGATCTGTCTGTCCAGTGCAGTGGCATGATTTACGTTGTGGGCTTTTCAGATGGGCGCCTTGAGATGAGCCAGATTGATGGCCCCTGGACTCGCAGGTCTGATGTGACGCTGTCAGCAGCGAGCAAACGAGGTCAGCACTGACCTATGGGCATACAGAAAAGTAACACGACTTACTTTGTTAGCGTACGAGGAATGACATGACGTGCTTGCTTTTCTTCGAAACATATCCAATCAAGAACTGACTTGCAGTTTTCCGAATATTCAAAATACGTGTTTAGTAAACAAAACTTTTACAGAACACATGATTGTGCTTCCATTTGTAGGCTATACTGTTTTACTGATCACAACAATGAAAATATTTAAATGAGCTACTTGAAAGAGTCGATGCCTTTTTTGTGTGTGTGTGTGTGTCAGCAGATAAACTCATTTGGCATCTGGTGGAGCAGATCTAAACTGCGTGCTCGTTTTCACAAAGCCTCTGAGATTTGCTTCAGTGGTGTGACGATATCCAAAGTAACCCGTGGAATATGCCAGGGCCTCTGTGACCTGGGCACACGTGCGTCGACGTGGCAGTTCCACTGCTGGGCACCGATGACAAGAAATAAGGTCACCTCTAGATTTTCAAGCTCACAGGTCTCCCCTATCGATTCTTGACGCACGATAGTTTTCTAAGCGTGAGCCAGAGTAGCTCTGTATGTCTAGCTTCTATTTTTTTTCTTGAAGTATGCTTTCCTATTTTTTTTCTAAGGGTTTAAAAAACCCGACGTCTGTCAAGCTCGAAACCTACTCGAAAAAATTAGTAGCGCGCTTTTTCGCAGAAGGATCGTTTTTCGCATGACTGCCGAACCCGTGGATATATTGAGCCATCCCTAGTGGCACCACATAACTCGCTTAGGGACCGTCTCTATCTTGACTTGGCCTCGGATTCGGTTCGGCTTCCACCGCCTTTCTACGGCTGTCTGCGAGGGACTCACCCGCATAGCGATTGCTGAGCGCAGTTTCAAAGAGGCAGGTATAAAGCGGATGAACTCAAGTGGAACGCGGCCACAGCGGGTAGTATGAGGCTGCGAGAAAAACAGATCGATAATATATTCGACACTCTGCGAATGTTGAACTGTCTGAGATAGAGCAAAAGCAAACAGCTTTCGCCCATCTTCGCGTTTCCGTGAAGTGCTGGGCTTCGTAAACTGATTCCGGCAATAAAAAGTAAGGATTGAATGTAAAAAGGGAGTTGGTGGTTGTGGAGTACGCCTGCTGAGGATAATAATGTCAGCGATAAATTGAATTAGAGTGCTGAGACATATTGATCGCGGCGTTGCAAATTGAAAGATAAAACTGTTTTGCGGTATGTAAGATTTAACTTCCAATTTTAGTTTCTTTATTTTTTTTTTCGGAATGCACCTGTTGTTGTTTTGTTTTATTGCTCTCTCTCTCTCTCTCTCTTTGGAAATTGACTGCCGTGGATCCCGTCGCAGCAAAGAACACTCGTTGTGAAGTTAAAGTAAAATGATTTGCCGGTAACTCATATCGCATTTCGGTAGCCCCGCCATATATCATACGTAAAGAGGATGGACTGTAAAAAAAAAAATTGAGAAATATACGTTCTTTCTTTCAGCGATACACGAGGAGATAACATGAATTTCTCGTAACTCTACTTAAATATGTTCAAGAATATAATATATTATCATATACGCAAGAATACATGTGAGGATATGCAAAACTATGTAGTCATGCGTAGTGTTTCCGCTGTTAATATACATGGTTATTTTCATATGATTTTCCTCCAGAACATCTGCTTGAGACATACGCACCACATTAGGGCGCAAGTCTTCGTATTACGTATTTGAGAGCCGCTTTGAGCCCAAATGATAACCACCAGCAGCCCAGGTGGTGGTTAACTGTTCATTTTTCTTTCTTTTTCAGTAGTTTCAATGCACTGATTTATGGTTAAGGTAGCGGGCGTTTATGAAATTAGTAGCATCAGAGAAAACTCTGTTTACGGGGGAGTCTCATCACCACGACGGTCGTGGTATCGTTCCCTGTGGCGGTGGTCGAATTTAAATGGAAATGAAATGTTTTTCGGAGCAATGTGATGTAGCGTGCCTAACCTTTGTGTAGTGGTTTCGACAAGCAAAAACCACACATTTCATTTTTATCTGTGCCAACAACTCCAGTTTGCATTTTTTCTTTCCTTATCATTCAGGCTACTCTATAGCGTGCGAAATACTCTTTGGATGCTTATTAGTTTTCTCAACCTGGCGCATGGAACGCCCGCTTGCCCGTTTCGCGCTCTTATCTGCTCATAAATTTACATTTATACCCAATTCACAGCGCCTATAGCGTGTTTGTTGCGGGCGTTGCCAACAAAATTGAGGAATGTGTCTGTGGGAATAAGCTTACGCCTTTCTGCTTTCCGAGTCGGATTTCGCACGCCGTCGCGTTCAGACTGACTCGTACGCTTGAGACCCGCGGGAACATTTTCTTTCTTTCTTTCTTTCTTTCTTTCTTTCTTTCTTTCTTTCTTTCTTTCTTTCTTTCTTTCTTTCTTTCTTTCCTTCTTCTTTCTTTCTTTCTTTCTTTCTTTCTTTCTTTCTTTCTTTCTTTCTTTCTTTCTTTCTTTCTTTCTTTCTTTCTTTATTTCTTTCTTTCTGTCTTTCTTTTCTTCTTTCTTTCTTTCTTTCCTTCTTCATTTCTTCCTTTGTTTGTTTGTTTGGTTCTTTGTTTCTTTCTTTCTTTTTCATTCTCTTTATTTTTGTGAGACCATGTTCTCGTTCCACTTGCAGATGTTTTGACTTAAAAATTCTTTGATATGTTTAATATGGAATGAATTAATTTTGGCGCGAAACCACTTCTGCTCTTAATGTACGTTAGCCATGAGGCGCTGTGTTACGATGATCGCCCAGGCGCCAACTAATAGCGCCCGTTAACTTCATTACAGATGCATGAACATTTATTGCCCATTGGTTTTATTGCGATAGCAATTATTGGGCACTCTCGGCTGAATTTTTCCGCCGTCGTCGGCGTCAGTGACCACACTCATCTCGTGGTGGGGAGAATCTTACGCTTTGGGCTTTCGCCGGATCGATTTTGTTGTAGTTATCGGGCGCACGAAGGTCACTGCACTCGCTGCACAGTCTCCGTTTGTGAAAAGGGCACGCTTTTCATACACAACGAAGTAACAACTGAGGCACTTATTCGCGTTCATCTGTACCTGTGAGTAGGTTTCATACATCATTTGTGCGTGAGAAACGAGGGGCACGTTTTCATCTGCTTGTAATTCTTCGTGTTACATTCCGATTTGTTGCTATCGGAATCATTGCATCACCTTTGCGGGAAAGCTGTGAATTTTTAGGGGTGAAGCTCCTTAAGCCGTGGGTCGTGCGTCCTCGATGTATCTAGTAGTAGTAGTAGTAGTAGTAGTAGAAGTAGTTATAGGTAGCCACCTCTCGTTTAGTTCTTGGAATGTCTACTAGATGGTGGTACTTGTATATGATGAATACATGACTAAAATATGTGAGATGGCGGACGGACAGACGGGTGTGCGGACGGATGGATGGACGAACGGACACACGAATGGACGCATGGATGGACGGATGGGTGGACGCACGGACGGAAGGAAGCAAGAACGAATGGTTTCAGAAAAATGAAAGTTTCGAGATCTCGAAATGACAGGCGGGCGCAATCATTTAATGATACGCATCGTCATTAATCATGACTATTATGCAGTCGAATAATTCATGGGCTCAAATATATATGTGGTGGGAAAGGTTTTACATTTCTTCTTAATCCATGACATTCTATACCACTGTTATTGTCTCGAAAAATACATATGTCGGGTGTACAGCACTCACTTAGTTTCGGAGTAATTATCTACATCGCAATAATTTTACAAGGCTTGAATTCTCACGCAAATACTTCAGGTCTCAAGTTGCCTCAGACAATTTTGATTTTATAATCTCAGCATAATCGATTCAAATGAATCAAAATCTGCATGCGCGTTGAGCAAATGGTGTATTATGTTCATCACAGCGTGCTTCCTTGAGATCTATTTACCAAGTTGCCTGAAAGTAGGCTTTCATTTTCGTAAGCAGCAGCCTCCTAAATTAACGCTGCTTGGAGGTCCGAACCACGGACACAGCACCAAATCACAAAATGCGGTATACTACCAAGTGGGCTCACACACGCAAAGTTTTCGTATATTCCAGCCTTTCATGCCCCGGGCGTTTCTTCGTTCATCCACCGAGGAGGCCACTTCAGAATACTTAATTAGCCTGGAGGTCAGGCTGATTAATTAGTTATGGTAACCAGGGCTTGGACCCGGTCACCGTTGCTCTACCTGGTCGACCGTGATGTCCCGGTAACGAAAGCAAACGTAGACAGGCTGCTCACATTTTCTCACACACTCGTTCACGCCTGACTGAGAGCACAGTGATCTAGAGGCGCGTGGGATGAGGGTTGGTTCGCTTGCGATACAAAATCCAAGTGTGGGCCACAGAGACTAGCACAGTGGCCACGTACAGTTATAGACAGCGGTATTGCGCTTATCACGCCAAGATTTTTGGAACTCAGATTTCAGCGCCGGCATCACAATAAAAACTGGGTGTGCTAGAGCGGACACAGGTATGGCTCTCGGAGATAGGAAGGTCACATTAGGTATCTTATGCGTCCTTTTCAGTTGATTGATGCTTTTTCGATGGTGGATGTGTCGGTGATAAGCCATTTCTGATATGACAGTGCGATCTCTTACCATTATCACTTGCCGTTTCACGTGGTACCATTTAATCATTTTTATTCTGAACTAGAACAAACGACTTTCGTTGCGTGTTGGCAGGAGGGGGGGAGGTGCATGAACTGAAGTGTTGACTTAATAAGCGCGTAGAAGGAGGTTCTATTCTCGATATGAAGGAAGGAAATAGGGAATCATCGCGCAATATGACAGAATTCATTCAATCAAGAAACAAAAAGAACATGCAATCAATAAATAAATTAAGAAATAATTAAAGCGGTATATCAATCAAGAAAGAAATATCCCGGCTGCGGCAGCTGCATTTCCGATGGAGGCGGAAATGTTGTAGGCCCGTGTGCTCAGATTTGGGTGCACGTTAAAGAACCCCAGGTGGTCGAATTTTCCGGAGCCCTCCATTACGGCGTCTCTCATAATCATATGGTGGTTTTGGGACGTTAAACCCAACATATCAATCAATCAATCAATCAATCAATTAACCAATCAATCAATCAATCAATCAAGAAAGAAAGAAAGCATGCAGTAAGTACGATAATGAAAGGGCTACTGAATCCTTGTGTTTTCACAGTGGGTCTGCAGGAAGTTTCAATGACTTCATGTATTCTTAGTGAACAGAATTGCATTGTTCTCGAGGTGCACTTTTTTGAGGCGGTAGGGTTAGTGTGCTCTAAAGACAGTCTTGTCGTTCTTCTCTTTAAATACATGTGCATGAACGCGGGAAACAACGGAAAACATTTTGTTGTAGATTCTCACACAGCGAATAAAGCGTATTGGTGCTTTCTGGACAGACGCAAGCAATTATTGAGATAATTACTGAACCATCGAAATCAACCCACAGTGATAACAATTATCTGTACGGGGTGGTGATTTTATTACTGTACGGTCACCGTTTACCAGCCCCAAGACTGAAAGCTGCACAAGGCAAACAGTGAGCACTTCATATGAATAATTCACGCTGCGTCTACGTGTCACCGCCGTGCCCCACCCTTCCACTCCACAGTGCTCCGTGTTAAGCTCATCTGCGATCTTTTATTTCCAATCTGTCACGCACGCCACCGCTGCATTCCTCGTCTTCGTGTGTCCTGCTGAGTTTCACGCCCATTCGGAACGACCGATGGTGGACGACTCGTTAATTACTTTAACAGGAACTTGAAATGTGTCTTTCATGGGCCCTCGACGTTCCATTACGTGGAAAGCTCACACGCCAGCACTCTTAGTAAATCCATATAAATATTTACGCCAATATAGAGACTGCATCACACTCAGTGGCGTAGCCGTTAGGGTAGAACACCAAACCTGTGCCCTCGCTCCCACCTCTGAATTTTGTTGTTATGTCGTGCAGAATGAAAAATGAGCACTTTAGGTGGGTCCCCCCCTTTCCGAACTAAAAAAAATGAGCCCCCTCCTCCTGAAAAAAAAAAAAAAAGATCTGCTTAAGCCCTTGACCACACTCAAGTCACGAATGGGTGCTTATAGAGAGTTAAAAAGAGCCAAAATAATGCCAGCAGAAGGCGACACCCTTTTAGTGCGATATAGTTGAAACAATCGGCATATTTCACGTACCTTCAGAATCGACGTTGTGCGTAGTATGCAGAGGGAAGGTGACCGTGTTTAATTTGCTTATGCAGAGACAGGTCATGAAACGACGCTATAGGCATATGTACAGATGCTGCACGCAGAGACAAATGTTGAACTGTTGTAGATGCTTACATAATCATTTGTTTGCACTCGCATAACGATGCCAAAAGAAACATGAGTATTAGCAACACTAGAAGCCATAAGCTGATATGAAGTGGCGGCGCTTGCGAGCAGGGTAGTTCTTGACACTGCTACATAAATCAACTCCAGCGCACGGCGCCCACGTACAACTGACGTTAACCCGACGTGACGGCTGTATCAAAAGAGTACACATGTAAGCATTATAAGCCTGCAATCACAACTGACATTTCACAAACAAAAGCGTCTATTTCAAAAGCAGTTGCGAGACGTGGCGTGGTTCTGGGGTAGAATACTTTAAGCCACATAGAATGCTTCGGTTTGATTCTTGCTAGGACCCTGACATAACTTCTTTGCATTCTTCGGGTAAACGCTGCCGATTGTTGACTTTTCTTAACGCTCACGCGTTAAAATTGTCCACGTGTGTCCTCGTCGTTTCTGGGCATTGATGTTAAGTTTCAGTTACCTGCAGCAGATACCTTCCCGCGAGTATGTGCCGCTGTCTTGTGGAAAGTGTTTTACGACGTACGCGATGGGATTTTGATGTTATTGACGTGTTGACCAACGCGTCAAATTCGTCATATTATCCTATACTAAATTTGGTTCACACAAAAATAAGGGGGTGATCACGAGAGCACCAAGGAGTATGCGGCTAGATAGATAGATAGATAGATAGATAGATAGATAGATAGATAGATAGATAGAGAGATAGATAAATAGATAAATAGATAGATAGATAGATAGATAGATAGATAGATAGATAGATAGATAGATAGATAGATAAACGGACAGACGCACAGACGGACAGACAGACAGACAGACAGACAGACAGACAGACAGACAGACAGACAGACGGAGAGACAGAATGATAGATAGATAGACAGACAGATAGATAGATAGACGGACGGACGGACAGACTTACGGACGGACAGGTAGATAGATAGATAGATAGATAGATAGATAGACAGATAGATAGATAGATAGATAGATAGATATATAGATAGATAAATAGATAGATAGATAGATAGATAGATAGATAGATAGATAGATAGATTGATAGATTGATAGATGGATATATATATATGGATAGATAGATGGATAGATAGATGGATAGATGGATAAATGGATGGATAGATGAATAGATGGATAGATGGATGAATGGATAGATGGATGAATGGATAGATGGATGGATAGATGGATAGATGAATAGATGGATAGATGGATAGATAGACAGACAGATAGATAGATAGATAGATAGATAGATAGATAGATAGATAGATAGATAGATAGATAGATAGATAGATAGATAGACAGACAGACAGACAGACAGACAGACAGACAGACAGACAGACAGACAGACAGACGGACGGACGGACGGACGGACGAACGGACGGACGAACGGACAGATGGACGGATGGATGGATGGATGGGTGGATGGATGGATGGATCGATGGATGGATAGATAGATAGATAGATAGATATGCGCCAAAGGGCTTACAGTACGTAAAAAAAGAAGAATCGCGTTTAAAAAACGCGATCTGCGAATTTCGGTGTCGGAGTCTTCGATTGGGAACAAAACATAAGTGCTGTTTGTAAGCAACAACACAAATAATAATAATAATAATAATAATAATAATAATAATAATAATAATAATAATAATAATAATAATAATAATAATAATAATAATAATAATAATAATAATAATAATAATAATAATAATAAATATAATTAGGGCTATACGTTCAAAAACCAACATATGATCATGGGAGACACCGTAGAAAAGGGATGTGGAAACTTCAACCATCTCATCTTTCTTAACGTGCGCTGACGTCGCACACCACACGGGCCTCTAGTATTACGCCTTCATCGAAATGTGGCTGCGGCGGAAAATAATTGGTTCCAATGAAAATTGAATCCATGCCTTCTCCTTGACAAGCAAGTGGTCTCCCACAGAGACCACTTGCTTGAAACTGTTTCAGAAAAAAAAAAGGACGCTATATCAAGAACATCTTACAGTCGGAGTATATTTAACAAAAATAATATTGTGCGGCAAAACAGTAGAATGCCGCCAGGTGTCAAAACACGTCAATTGTGCGGCCTGTATTTTTCTGGGTGCGGAGATATATTCAATGGAACCAGTAAGCAGCGACACTCTTGTTTTAAACTTTTCTACTCTCGCACTTAACTGTGGTTTTTCGAATATTCAGAAAATATATTCTTGAAACCGAATTGCCAAGAAAGTGATAATTATGCTTGAAGTTGATAGTTATAACGAACTTGTATGATGTTGAAACCTAAGTTTTTTTTTATTTTCACGGGAGTGACAATATTTGAAACAGTTAAAGAAAGAACGAAATGTATTTACAGAATCTACATTCGGTCGCCTGTTCAAAACGTTGCGGAAAAATAATAATAATTTCACCTTTTCGCAAGCTGGATCTGGAAGATCCAGTACTTTCAGGCCGCTTTAGGGCCTATACACCGGCATAAAGCCATAGTGATGTTTTCTTCGCGACTTATGAATTATTTAGTGAAACTAAAATATTATCCAGCAAAATTCTTGTTTTGGACTTTAATTATCAGTAACTGGTACTCAAAACCAATGACTACGACGCCTTCCTATAATAAACTACAGATATCATTAGAAAAGTTCACCCAATATTCGGCCAATCTACTACAGTGGGTATTTGCCATGCCCAGAGGCAAACAACAGCAACATGGGGATAAGGTGCCTCGATGCGGGCGCCCCCGCTGAGCGGAGGAGCGAGCATCGAGACAATACACATGGGGAGTCTTCAGATAAGATGGTGGACTAAGATGGCGGAACACTACCAACAACAAAGCAATTGCAATCATCGATTGATTGATTGATATGTGGGGTTTAACGTCCCAAAACCACCATTTGATTATGAGAGACGCCGTAGTGGAGGGCTCCGGAAATTTTGACCACCTGGGGTTGTTTAACGTGCACCCAAATCTGAGTACACGGGCCTACAACATTTCCGCCTCTATCGGAAATGCAGCCGCCACAGCCGGGATTCGAACCCGCGACCTGCGAGTCAGCAGCCGAGTACCTTAGCCACTAGACCACCGTGGCGGGGCTATTGCAATCATCGTCTCAATCACCTAGACAAAGCATTTTTGCTTATTCGTTATGGCTTGTAACAGTATTCAAGATGAGGACAAATAATTTCAGGGTTAACTAGTAGGAAATAAGTAAAGTCACTTAAAGAGCTGACGCTTTCTTTGCGAGCAGCTGTGATTGTAGTGCCACCTGGCGGTGCATATGTCCATCACACTCTTCTTTCCGCGTTGCCTCTGAGATACACTACAGGAGCGCGAGAAATCTCAGTTAACCCAGGGAGAACACACACGAATCTCAGAAGGCGAGTATCGCCGCCACGAACCTAAATCATGGATTGTGGCGGCCTCGATGGTGATTTACTTCGTAGAGTGCTCGTTGAGATTCTCGTCGTCATAATTTGTTTCATTGTCAAGGATCCCAATGACGCATTATATAATTTGGGGAAGGGGAACAAACACTAAACGATATCCCTAATATGGAACAACACAGCAACAACAAAAAACAATAACCCTGGTAGTACCTTCGTGAAAGAATACAGAGTACAAAATACCACAATGGAATTAGAGTATTATTGTAATTTAAAGTGTAAATAATCTCATACTAGTTGTTTCAATAGTCCTGAGCCATGCTGTTAGAGCAATTGAGGTTAACTCAGCTTTATCGGGAGCATTCGTCGTCAACGTACAAATCTTCTGAACTGTTTGAGCAGGAAGATATTTCTCCAAATTTGAGACAGAATATAATTTGTCGTTGTAAATTTGTTTTTTTTTTCCCTACGTCCCTTTTCGAGTACCCGGCGAGGAAATCTGTCGTGCCTTCCGCTCGGCTACAAAGAGATTTTTGTTTAGCCTAAGAGTGGGGGGTGGGGAATTTTGCTAAATTTTGTCTCCGACATATTTCGCGCTTTTCTAATAATTTCCCTGGAATTCTGTGGGAGCGTCTGTGCCAATAGTATGTTTATAATAATATTATCCACGATTTTTTTTAATAAAACAATGATACAATAATGAGGTAGGCTGTACTAGAAGCCTTCAGAAATGTGCGCCACCTGGTGCACTTTACCGTGCACTGACATAGCGCAGTACGCGGATCTTCTCAATATTGCCTTCATTAAAATGTGACCACCGTCGCCGGGATCAATTGATAATAATACTTAACCATTGATCATTACTCTCGCTGAGGTTCGCTTTCACTTAACTGTTTCAAGTGTACCTCTGTTTACTCTTCAAGGCGTTAGGAGACAGTTTCTGAAGAAGCGGTCGAGCAAGGACCAACATCAAAATAATGAAATTCAATATATTAAGCAGGCGCAGTGGGACTACCCATCGAACCGTGTCACGGAAGGAATGCATTCCACTCCCCATCTGGTTTTTGATTTCGGCAGTTGAGTTTACATGCTTGAAAAACGATAAATGTGGCCTTCTAGAAGTCGCTGAAGGAGCGTGTAAAAAAACACAACAGGGCTGACAGGAAGTCCGTTTCTTTTTTATATGTGTCTATGTCACGTCTCTACGCTCGGAGGTCTGGGGGACGCTGTCGCGCGTTGTAAATTTTCATGCTCATTCAGGAAGCTTCTACGGTCCTATACATTCCCGTTTTCAGATAATTTTGTCTTTTCTTATCTTGTTCTCCGAGGATGAATGTTTGCTCAGGGAGGATAGCCTACAGCATTTTTTTTTTTGGTGCCACGAAGCGCCTAGTGACAGTCTTCCTTCTCTATCAATAATTTTCGGTAGAACGGTTCTGCTTTTGCGACTACTCAGAAAAATTCTTTCAAGAAACAAAGGAGTGCAGAATTGATGGTTCCGGTTCAATTTTAGAATTGTATTTACTATGTATGACATGAAAAAGTGTTTTTTTTCACAGACCTGTGCCAAGAAACAAAAAAAACCAAACAAAAACACAATTACTAGCAAAAATGATTTCAATCACTACATCAAAAGGCAAAGGGTTTTTTTTCAAGTAGCCTGGATAGTGACGCCACCTGGCGGAGCATATTTCAACTACGCGCTTCTTAGTATAGGGTCTCTGTGATCCGATTGCGCAATGTGACGGAATGCAATAAACATGCAACCTAGAAATACACCAGAAAACACGTGCCTTGCCACGGTGGTCTAGTGGCTAAGGTACTCGGGTGCTGACCCGCAGGTAGCGGGTTCGAATCTCGGCTGTGGCGGCTGCATTTCCGATGAAGGCGTAAATGTTGTAGGCCCGTGTGCTCAGATTTGGGTGCACGTTAAAGAACCCCAGGTAGTCGAAATTTCAAGAGCCCTCCACTACGGCGTCTCTTATAACCATATGGTGGTTTGGGGACGTTGAACCCCACACATCAATCAAATCACCAGGAAACACGAACTCTGAAGTGTGAGTGCCACTACCAGACTTATAAATCAAGAGTTAGGGTTGGTTCGTAATTTATTAGTTGACTGGTCCCACTTCTCACTTATTGGCTTGCCATTTACTTCCTTGTGTGGGCGCTATTAGTGATATCCGGCAATCTTTCATTCATAACCTCACTTAACCTAATATTTGCTTTGCCCGACGAAGAAAATAGAACACTGAACATGCGTTAGACAGGCCTCTCTATCTTATCCTGCTTATTTAGTTATACAGGGTGCCCCAGTTTACCCTTTTAAATGTTTAAAAACGTGCCGACACACTTTATGATGACGCGAGTAACTGTAATATTGCTCACTATGGCATAGAGTTTGTTGCGATTCTTCTTGCATTCTGCTTAGTTATTTCATAAAGAGTTATAAAGAAACAACATTGAAAGCAATGAAACTACACGAAAAAAATCCAGTGACAAAGTTATAGATAGACTTGCAAGACATCTGGTTGGGTGATTTCAAACTTTTTATCTATTAGCTATCCGGTTTATTCTACCTACTATACGGATTATCGCTAAATACAAACTATACCGCGTGACATGCCGCTTGCGCGCGGTGATTGCGTGGCTATTTAACAAATCGCCGACAAACTTTAGGCCTCCTACGCGATGTTAGGCCTTCCACGCTGTGTCTGCCATTTAACAGGCGCAGCAGTTGTTGTTTGCTTTGCCGCAAAGAACATGTTCGACATTACACGACCACCGTCATCGTCACGGCCCTGTCGCCTATTACGCGGCAGCACACCTGAGAGAATTCTATGGTCGTTCACACGCTCAACGTTAGGGAGCTCTGCAATAACAGTATGCAAAAGCGCGTAAGCGGGCGTGTAAAGGAGTATTGTATTCTATACGGCAAGCATCTGTAGCGAGCTGTAAAATGCTCTCTCCTCTCTATTTTTGATTTCCCCATCCCCCTCCCATGTGCAGGGTTTCAAACCGGCTGCCTATAGGCTGCTTAACCTCCCTTCCGTTCTTTTCCTGCTATTTTCCTTCCTTCCTTCCTGATGCCTAATAGACAGATGGTTTAGACCTATATAATAGGACATCTTGCAAACCTATCTTCAACTTCCTAATCACTACTTTTTGCCCGCGCGTGTTCGTGGATCATTGGTTAGGTTGCTCGGCGGCTGATCTGAAGGTCGTGGGTCCAATCCCGTACCGTGCGTCCGTCGGTGCGTCCATATAGAGAACACTCAAAGTACCGCCATCTCGAATACCCTGTCGCACATAGCCGCTTTACACGTCCGTCTACCTGTCCGTCTGTCTGCCAGTCTGTCTATCTGTCTGTCCGTGCGTCCGTCCATGCGTTAGGCGGTTGCCAAATGTTGATGAAAGAAAAAAAAAGTAGAGTGTCGTGTACGCATGCACTCCTCGATCCGTAGGGACGTCACATAACTCGCTTAGTGAGCCCATTTCTCTTAATCTGACCTCGGACTCACTTCTGCTCCTACAGTATTTCTGAGACAATATTGGAGGCACCCGAGTTTACGCCTGTTTTTTAGCGTGCATTCAGAGAGCCAGATTTAATGCAGGTGACTTAAACATACCAAAGCCAGACGGGGACAGGAAAAAAAAAACTGATCGATAATCTATTCTTCACTACGGCAATATTATAATATTCGTTGCTACGCAAAAAGCAAACAGCTTTTGCCGTTATAGTCTTTCGCTGAAGTGCATAGTTTCGTAATTTGATCACCGCTGTAATAAAAAGGCGAGAAATAAATTTGGCGAGAGAGTAGGTGGTCCGGGTGCACTCTGGCTGAAAATAATAATGTTTTCGATAAAACGAGTTAAAATGCCGAGAAAATTGATCGTGACGTTGTAAGTTGAAGATAACGCAATTTCGAGGTATATCTAATTTAGTTGGGCTTGATTTTGTGTTTTTTTATTCTTTTTTAAGACGTTGACTGTTAGCTTTAGGTTACAGCAAAAAACCCAGGTCTTCAAAATAAAAGTGAATGACTCACCTTCAGTTGATATCGCGTCTCGGTACTCCCTACATAAATCATCTGGGGAGAGCGTCGGGTCTAAAAAAGTAATAAAAAAAGAACCTTGCATTATTTTTTTTGGGAGGTACAGGAAAGGCAACGCAACATAAGCTGCTCGGAACTCTGTCCTTTATAGATCGAGAATATTAGGTAGGCGGATTTTTCGCATTATTATTCTACCTCTTTACCTTCAAAGTCACATCCGTTTTTGCGTCTATACCTGAGACATACGAGCTGTGGGACAGCATAAAACTCCATAATATGTTTAAGAAGTAGTTGCAGACAAAAAATATTTGCAAGCAATTTTTCTAATTTTCTTTTTATGTGCGAATATGTTCGCCTATTTCTGCTTTTATTTTTTTCTGCCTTTTTTATGCTCTACTTTGTACGCCAATAAGGCACACAGGAGTTCTCGTATTTTCGTAACATAGAAGGAAACAAGGTTTGCCTACGGAATAATTTTATTTCGTTGTTACGTTCTAGAGCAGTTGGAACAATGCATTTTCAATAATGTTTTGACAGAAAAAAAACAACAGAAACGTAATTGTGCTAGTGCTTACGCTTGCTAGTGAAGTAGAGAGAGCCTATTTCTCTAATACTCTTTCGAAAATTATTCTAGTTCTGCTCTGAATAAAAAACAAAACAAACTAAGGTCACGTTTCTACGTAGTCAGCGAGCGTAACTTACGGAGTAGGTTTTTTAAAGACAGAAATGTGACTCCAGCTGTGGAAACTATAGTTAGTGCTTTCACCATGACTTACCTTTAGCAGCATCAACTTCCATTTATGTAAGAGGGTAAAAAAGCAGGCAACGCATCATTTTTGCAGTTTCTTTCCTTTTCAAGAAAATTGATCTGATGCTAGCGTTGTAAGACAAAATAGAATTGCAGCTACTGATTTACTCGACACAGAACTGCGACAAACAAAACTAGTTCCGCAACTCTTCGAAACTTCAACATTACTAACGATAACTAATGACGCCACCAAAACATTTCGATTTGCGAAGAAAGAGCGTTTTCAAACTCGAAACCCAACATAAAGAGCAGTAAAATGGTCTTACTTTCACCAGCTTAATTTTATCAATCATGCATGCTACAAGTGGTGGCATCGTGAGAGATGCATGATGTCCATCATGCATGCAACTGGTCATTGTTCACTGAAGTACGCGTCGAAGAAACAAAAACAGCAAATATTATGGCAATACAAAAAAATAAGATGAAATCTGGGTGACGATGGAGGAACAGACAACACGAGTACGAGAACAGACAACTTGAGCAAACGGCAGGAGCACTCCATCTCAGTGCCGTTTTCGCGCTGTTCACTGCGAACGTCGTTTATCAAGTGGTCCTGCAAGACACTCTGCTTCCCTTTACGAAACATAACGTTTCATACTGTAGCTCTTATTCCCTCTCTTACAATCCTTTTCATTCTTGTCTTTTAAAAAGGATAGTCTTTCTTGGGGTACTTCAGCGCAAAAACTTTGGTCTGCCTGCCTGCCTGCCTGTCTGTACATTCGTCTGTTTGTCCGCCATAGCGATACCCCAAACGGCCAACTCCATCCGCAGCGCCCAAAAATTTTGCCCAAGTTTTAGCGTTCATGCTTGTGCAATTGTCCATTGAAAAGTAATTATCTCGCATATCTGAGGCACCATAACAACACATCAATATTTTGTATGTGTAGCTTCATACTAGAGAAAGCATACATAAGTAATTCTAATGACTGTAGCGTTTATCACGCTGCGTTGACAATGCAGCGCATCGCAAGAAGGCTAAAGTTTCCAACGCTTTGCTAAGACGACACGGTGTTGGCACCTGCCCGTCGCTTTCTTTGCGTTCTACGCCTTATCGCCTCCGAGACAGGCGCGCACGCCCTGCTTCGTTTTCGAAGATAACTGCCAGACAGCGCTCGTGTATAACGAGCCTCCATGCCCTCGTTTGCCTCAAAAATTTTTTTAAAAATTCTGAGGTGGAAGCTCCCGCAATGCTTCGCCAGCGGTAATGAAGTCAGCTTTTACCCTCCAAAATTTTAGAAACATGCCAATTTGTGGTTGTTCCCAATTAGTCATCAAGTGCCTTTAATTTAGTCTAAAGGCTACAATTATTATAAATTAAAAAAAAGTTGTTTCGGTAGAAATAATCCACAGAGACTAGTATTGGTGACGTAATCTACAATAAAGTCTGCCTTGGAGACTTTCTAAAAAAACAAGTAACACAAGGACGAGCTTTGAGCACTACTATAGACCCGAAAAAGTTGTCACGTTAAACTCGTTGGGCGTGCGAAGAAAATGCTCTTTCTCAATCGCCGAATGCTAACAGCTCACTATGTCCTAGTAAATCTTATGGTTGGCACGGCTTCACTCGTGGCCAAGAATTTCCACTCCAGCAATTTTTTTAAACATCCTTGGTTCACATTCACTACCTAGATCTAGACACTCTAACGCAGCACCTTCAGAATACAATTCACCGATTTTCTCGCAAGGAACATCAAATAAACGCTTTGGTCACTCCCCAGACGCAGGACTATCGTCTTTCGACGATATTTACAGTCAAACATGCAAATACATGACCAATTTTTTTCTACTAATTCTACTCCTTTCTGTAATTATTGCTCTCCATCTGCTTATTCTTTTTGTTTCTAGTCCTCTTTTTCTTTATATCCCTGTTGTAGCTCTTATTCTTTGTGTGACTTTGCTTCTCGTTCTTTTTCACCTGTGGTGGTGATTGGTTGGTTACAATGACCGACCACACTTTCACCTCCATTGGAATGCGGTAGCGGTGGCCACATTTTCGATGGAGGTGAAAGTGTGGTTGGGCATTCGTGTATTTACATTTAGGCCCACGCCGAAAAAACCGCTGGGGGTCGGAATTGCAGAAGCATCCTGCCACGGCGTCTTGCATAATCATGTCATGCTTTCTGGATTTAAACCCGAGCAGTTATTATTTGATCATTCTGTTCAGAGTAAACCTGCATATGGCTAGGTTCAGGAGGATTGCGGCTGATGAAGAAAGGCGAGTAGAAAGCGATTGTCAACATCCCTCTCCTCTCGCCCCTCTCGCCACAGGCTCACGTCACCCCCTGGCCACCGCCGATGCCGCTTTCACGAGTGTCATGGTCATAGAGAAAACTCTGGCGCTGTGATGGTTCAGGCATCATGTGAATCATGGGTGGTACACAGATTTGCCTAATAATTGTGCATGCGGCTTCAAGCGCACTTAAGCCTTCGTGTATTGTTGTGTTTTGTCGTTGGTTTTGGATAAAAGAAGGGATCATTCGAATGTTCATGAGCCAATGTACATTAGTGAGCCATCAAGGTTAACGGAACGAAGTAGAATTGCGGAAAATTTCCTAATTTTCGTCTTTTGACAAAGCGGATGCAGGCTACGCGGATCCAAGTGGAACTGAAAGAACGACGACTAGGCGTATCTGTGTACCACCCGGCATTCCCATGCTCGCTGAAGCGCGATGCGTTGCAGCTCCCACAGACACTAGTGTTAAGTTTCTCTCAAGTGTATTTACATGGCCTCCGAGATTGCGGACGCACGGCGTGGTTAAACCTGCCGCGCACCCACTGTCTCGGAGGCCATGGTATTTATATGTAACTCTACGGTCGCGATAGTAGGCGGCGGCACTTTCCACCAATCGTTGTGCTTCTTTTCCTCGTGACGCAGATATCGTGTTAACGCCGTTATGAGTAGCAGTCCTTTGGACTCCCCATGGGATGGAGCCATACCGTTCGTAGGGGGAAGGAAAAGCGGGGACTGATGGAGCGCGAACGGGGACAAAAGAAGTGCGATTTAGTGCTAAAACGATGTCAAGACGACGACGTGGAACGTGTGGCCCAGCGGCTGGGTTTGCTGACTTCTATTTTTGAAGTAGTGGAAGAGCTCCATTTTGTTTTCTTGCTCTTACTTCACTTCCTCTTCATATTTTCTGCTGCTCGTTTGCTCCTTTCGTTCTTCTTCTCATTTCCCGCCTCCCTCTCTTTCAGAAAGCGCTTAGCATGGCGTGGTAATTATTTTCCACACATGCACTCACATACATACAGACAAAAGTGATCCTTAACGGATTCCCTCTCTCCCCCTATTTCTGACTTCTCTCCGTGAACTCTTGGTGTTTCTTTCCTGTTGCAGTGCTTAAAATTCAATTTCTCTCGTTGTCGCACGTTTCGGGGGCTCCAGACTTTGAGAGAAGCAGCCTCGAGAAAACGTGTCGCTTATTGCCCATTCAGCGACCTTTCATCGCTCGGCGGAACGCCTCGCGATTAATGTTGGCGCGTTCCAGTGTTTCATGAATTGCCCAACCGGGAACGTAACGTTTTATGGATTTCACAGCTCTGACCGTGCTGAATCCTGCTATTCGGTGTTCTTGTTTGGCTATTTGTTTGTTCGTTTGTATGTAAGTGTCTGGAGTTTTACGAAACTTAAATTGCGTATGAGTGCCAAAGCTGTAATATCAGTGGACTTTTCAGAGGCCTGGCGTTATGGTGGATTAAAAAATAATGAGCTTTACCACGTTGTGATTATAGATCACTAGGAAATCTGTTTGGCTCATGACCTCAAGGCGACATAAAATTGTTATTTTTCGCACGTAAAGCCAGGGAAAAAAAACGTATATTTATACTGTGTTGTACATCTACCGTAATGACTGCTTAATTTCACGTGCTAACCTAAATGAATTCACGACACGCGCTCTCGATAGGCTATGCAATAATATTACTATTGATAAAGCTATCTTTAAGACGTGACACAGCATACGCACCCAATATGAGTGGACGGAATTGTAGGAATTTGATTGGGTGGTTGCTATTCTTTACCCGATAGCAACGCAATAGCACTTCGGTGATACTGCATATAATTAGGCTATATTTTTCGTCTCTCAGATTGGCATTGAGTAAGATTTTTCTACTACTGTAACATAACAAGTGCTTTTGATGGTGAGGCCATACCTGAGTAATATTAGCTATCAGTTTTACCATTTCGTGCTGCTTGCTATGGGTTGTAATATTCAATACGGTTTTTATTGTTTTATTGTTTTATTTTATTCCATATACGCCGATGATATTTGCCTCTGGAGTGCTGCAGTTACTCGCCCTCAGGTGCGTGCACGAATACAGCGGGCAGCAACCCTCACAACAGCCTACCTTCAGAAACAAGGCCTAACTATATCAACTGTGAAGTGCGCGTTGATGGCGTTTACACGCAAACCAATGACGCCATACCCTGTTTACATCAATGGGCACAGTGTCAAATATGCACGGACGCATCGTTTCCTGGGCATAATAATCGACAGATGTCTTTCGTGGAGCCCGCATTGTGCGTACTTGAAGAAGAGACTGCTATCTATTGTGCATATAATGAAATTCATGTGCGGGAAAGCATGGGGAACTTCTGTGGCCTCCATGCTACAGCTGTACATGGCCCTATTTCTGGGTCTATTGCGCTACAGCTTGCCGGTACTGACTAACACTTGCAAATCCAATATTCATTCATTGGAGAGTTTGCAGGGTCAGGCACTGCGTATCTGCCTCGGACTGCCCCGATGCACTTCTACTTATGCCACAATCATGCTTGCCAAAGACCATCCGGTCAGAACATATAGAACTGTGGATTGCCTCAGAGTGCACATTCGACATGCTAGCCGTGTCTCCGACCACCACTTGGCCCTTCTACCCTCCGGAAGACCACGTGCTACATTTTCAGACGTCATAGCCAAGCACCTAAACAGCATTTCATCAGGATATACGCCAGCTGCGAGAATGGCATGTCCTTTGTGGTGCCTCGACCAGCCGCAAGTACGTCTAGAAATTCCGGGTATCAAAAAGAAAAGCAATCACTCCAGAGTAGCAATGAAGCAAGCAACACTGCTATTATTACATGAGTTGTACTTGGACCTAACGCAGATATACACTGATGGGTCCGTCTCGTCCAGCAGCCCATCAGGTGCCGCTGTAATTCCGGCTGCAGTAATGACAAACAAGTTTAAGTTGTCGCATATG
Source organism: Rhipicephalus microplus (assembly GCF_013339725.1). Taxonomy (NCBI): domain Eukaryota; kingdom Metazoa; phylum Arthropoda; class Arachnida; order Ixodida; family Ixodidae; genus Rhipicephalus; species Rhipicephalus microplus. Next base: position 122,770,795 of record NC_051167.1, read on the forward strand.
ACTACATCTACGGCATCAGAGCTTGCTGCTATAAGGGCTGCTTTACAATATCTCGTTCAAGAACGTCCAGGAAAATGGGTCATATTCAGTGATTCGAAGGCAGCGCTTCAGAGTTTGCAGTCTACCATGCGTAGGAGGAGTCATGAACAATTGGTACAAGAAATAAGACATTTCCGTCATGAAGCTCTAGCACGAGGGCATGATATTATATATCAATGGCTGCCTGGACATATCGGTATTACCGGAAATCAGTTAGCCGATGATACAGCCCGCTCAGCCCATGTAGGAACCCGTGTAGTTCCGATTCCTCTATGAAGGAATGATGCAGCATGACAACTTTACCTGCTGGCTCGAGATCTCACACGCACGTTCTGGTCGTCTACCAGCTTACAAAGGTGTCAATTTTATGAACTGGATCCGTCGCTCAAGATAAAGCTACCATCACAACTTTCCCGCTCCGATGCGACACTGTTATGCCGCCTTTGGTTGGGTGTTGCATTTACAAAGGTGTACTCCTTTCGCATTGGTATGGCAGACACTCCTACATGCGACTACTGCGGAGCTGAAGAGACCATCGAACACGTCCTGTGCAGCTGCGCTTGCTACGACACACAACGATGCCAGCTCCGGATGGTTTTGAATCAGCTTGACTCCGGACCATTTTGTGTGCAGAAGATACTAGGACCTTGGGCATCTGCCTCAGTTGTGCAGAAAGCGACTAAAGCACTGCTACTTTACTTAAAGTCAACAAACCTGAGTGACCGCCTTTAGACTGTGTGCGCTCCACGAGTGTGCTCGTGATTGTGTGCACCTTCTCATATCTCTCCAACCTCTTTTCTCCCCTTCATCCCTTCCCCAGTGCAGAGTAGCAAACCCGATGTGCATCTGGTTAACCTCCCTGCGTTTGCTTGCATCTTTATCTCTCTCTCTCTCTCTTATTGTGGAAGATTGCATTCTTCATCCTTATATCTTCTGTGATCTGAATGTTTCGCTGAAGTCACAAACTTCAAGGTTTCTTTTCCGACAGAAGTTTCGGATTACGCTGGTATGCCATTACATTTGAGCAAATGTCTCGCAGACTCTCAAAAGAAGCAAGAGTGTGAGAGTGTCGGTAGATTCGCTCTAAAATATTTATGGCTAAGCGTCGCTGGGAGGCCATTGAAATATATTACCTTTTCAGCTCCATTGCCCTAATTAGCTTTCTGTACGTTCCTGTGAATTGGTTCTATTTCATATCATTAAGATTGTAGGTCCTGCTCACTGTGGGGTACAGGTGGAAATCGTTCTGATTTTTTCACTCATGCTGGTGTTGAAGCATGAAAAACGGCGCTTGATTGGAATGAAGGTCAAGTATTCTTTGGTTTTATTTGGCAGAAAATGTGCCTACAGGTCAGATTAATACTTTTCTGCCTAATAACTTCTCGTGCAATCCATTCGCCAGCCCCATTTCGGGTGGCAGTCATTATTGCGGTTCATGCCTAAATCAGTCTCGTATATAGAGTCAGCAGAAAATGAGTATATGCTTTCTTCGTTGGGCAACGCAGCTCGGGAAAGACTCTAGGCATGATCGTTAAATGACGATTCAACCAGTAATTATGCGCGACATTTCATCAGCCGGCCCCTCACATTGGTTTACAAATAACTGTTAGTTAATGAGGCCCCTGATGGATCCCATCTCTCATCCCCAAACTTACGACATTGTTTGTGTACCCAACTCACTTTCTCTTAAACGATTCCTTTTCCGAAGAACTCGCTCGAGAATACAATGACTCGCCATTAGCTTTTAGGCCTGTCGTCTCAAAGCGTTGCTTCTCCTCACACAATTTCTGTAGCAGCACATTCAAGAGTAACGAACAACCTTCGGTTCTGACGGACGCTAGGGCTGTAGCCCATTTGCCTTGTTGTTGTGAGAAAGTACAAAGGCAGCCACTAATGCTTTCACAAAGAAAACACTTGAGGCGCCCCCCCCCCTTCCCCTTATAGCAAGAGAAGCCCTTGCACAGAACAAGAAGTCGCATAATGCCCTGCCTTCTGTCGCCCTTCTGTCAAGACTCAAGAAACCTGATCCAGCAAGGCAGAGGCATTCAGTTAGGATGCAAGCACAATGAATGGGGTGAACACTTGCCTTCACGTCCGGTTAGCTTTGCTATTTACGGTTCCAGCGCACCGAACGTTGCTTGCAGTAAAGGGGCCACCGTTTCCCGTCTTTTTATCTCCTCCATCTTCTCTTGTTTCATTCCTACATCTCGATTTCCCTCTTTTTTTATAGCCAAACTGTGCTATAGTATCCTTCCCGTCGTCGTCGTCGAAGTAGTAGTAGTAGTAGTAGTAGTATTGAAAAGTGCGTTATCCAGAACCTGCCTTTCATGTGGTGAAGAGTGCTGGAGACGATCATAACGTCTGCTTTGTCAAACTCGTTAATATGTACACCACCTATCCTACCAGATTGGTATATCGGATACCTTGCAGATGCAGCAGCATCTACACCGGACGGGCTACCGTATGTACTTGTGTAGAGCTACGCGACCATCATAATTCTTTGGAGGGTGGGGTATCTTCTCTTCTCACCAGTCATTGTGGTGAATGCCGGTACAGCATTCATTCACGGAAACCTCGACCCCCACGCACCGTTTAATCAACGTGCACGAGATTAACTTAGACGAGGCATACCACATGACCAAATGTATAGCAACTGCAGAAGGCAGCAGCCGTCAGTGTCTTTATAGGAACGAGATCTTGTTTTCACTGATCAGTCATAAAATTACTTATTTATTTATTTAGAAAATACTGCAGGCTAAGACTGGCCCAGGCAGGAGGGGTGGTGGTACATTTGTCTGATTGGTGGTAAATTTTGTCTGATTGGCGTTCTTTGTGTAAATAAATTAATTTTTTTCAAGTAAGATCCTTTAGTTTTAAGGCTAGTGCTTGTCCTATCTTCTTCCTTCCTGATTTGTCCATTTGTGTGGCCTCCAGAGATAGTAGTAGTCGCAGCAGTAGCAGTAGTAGCAGAACTATTACTACTACTTCTACTACTACTACTACTACTACTAGTGGTAGCATTAGTAGTAAGAAGTAGTAGTTCTGCTACTACTGCTACTGGTAGTGGTAGTAGTAGTACCCGTGCGAGTAGTAGTAGTAGTAGTAGTGGTAGTAGTAGTAGTAGTAGTAGTAGTAGTAGTAGTAGTAGTAGTAGTAGTAACGTGCGAGGAGTAGTGGTAGTAGTACTATCAGTCCCGGAAGCCGTGTCACAAAAAGCAGAGTGAAGAAATACAATGAAATTATGGTGATGATAATAAGGTGATACGAATAGGTACACATGCGTATTTCAGATCTAGTGTTAGACTTGCAAGATTATGTCATCGAATCAGCCGATCCCATTCCCTCGTGCTGTTGGAGCTTCGTTATGCGACGGTTTTCACAATGTGCAGCTGGCCGAGTTTCTTTTGTTAAACTCGCCGATCTTTCTTCATTTGTTTGGGCTGGACCTGCTCAAATCATTTTGTATTCGGTCGTGTTCCCGCTTGTTACAGTAGAGCCGTTTCTAGGAAAGGTGCCTGCCAATTCACATTTCAAATAGAAAAGGTAGATTTTAAAAAAAAAATCACGACTGAGCGTGTGTCATCCACTAAATAGGTAAAAAAAAGCGTGTGTTGTTCATTGAATCACAAAGAGTCATGAAGGCTGGTGTGTGTAAAATATTCCACCATCTCCTAATAAATGGGGTCGATTCGGCCATCCCAAATCCTGTAAGGGCCTCACGAAGGCGGAGGAGCGGACCCTCCTCCGCCTTTACACCAAAACTTTGTGTCCGGCAGTCCTGAAACACTTCAACCCCGCTTGCACGTGGAAGTGCGCACACTGCGAGGAAATTTCGTCTGATGTTCTCCACATTGTGTGGGCGTGTCACAATACTCCCAACCACACCTTCCTACCCAACCCTTCCTGAGAGAACTGGGAGGCAGCCCTGCTCGGCTACTCTGACCTGATGGCCCAATGGGCCTTGGTTGAGCATCCCCGGCCAGTGGCCTAAGCCGGCCAATGGGCTCCCGTAAAGGGGTGCCCGCCTAGTGTTTGTAGGGGGCGGCCCCTTAAGGACCACTCCCCGCCCTCTCTGTACGTAACTTTAAGAATCACTAAAGGAAACCATGAGTAGCACGCGAAGCAGTGCTTTGGTCATCTTAATGTTCTGTTCATCACGCGCACCTTGCCTGATGTTAAAGCTTGACCATAAGCGCACCTTGCCTGTGTAAAGCTTGACCATAAGCTGCATTGCAGCTGTCCCCGTTGTCACAGAGTACTTAAAGTGTTCGGCTCCTGTCTCGAAGGTCGCGGGTTTGAACCCATCGGCCGCAGTCGAATGACGGTGGTGCCGTAATGCCAGAGGCCTGTAAGGTGTGCGATGACAGTGCATAGGCTCAAAAACACCGCACCCCGCCGCGGTGGTCTAGTGGCTAAGGTACTCGGCTGCTGACCCACAGGTCGCGGGATCGAATCCCGGCTGCGGTAACTGAATTTTCGATGGAGGCAGAAATGTTGTAGGCCCGTGTGCTCAGATTTGGGTGCCCGTTAAAAAACCCCAGGTGGTCGAAATTTCCGGAGCCTTCCACTACGGCGTCTCACATAATCATATGGCAGGTTTTAGGACGTTATACCCCACATACAATTAATCAATCAATCAATCAATCAATCAATCAATCAAAAACACCTCACGGTCAATATTTCCCGCTCCCTCTTCTACAGCGTGCCTCCTATCATATCGCAGTTTCGTCATGTCAGAACTCAGTATATGATTGTTGTCATTGCTTTAAAAGCAAGTTGCGCATTATTTTCCGTGCGTACCGCTCTGCCACACGGGAAGTACTCCCGGAATATTTTTTTTCCTGATTTTCGCGCTTAGAGCGCCCGCCTGTTCGCCGCTTGTGTCAGTTCACAAGACTGGACGCTTATATCAAACGCCTAGCAAGTAGCGTGTTTGATCCGCGCCCTTCCCACAAAATCAAGCGATGTGTCGGTTAGAATGAGTTTATGCCTTTTGGTTTGTGCATCGGTTTTTGCACACCGTCGCGTCCAGACTGACTCGCAACCTTAAAATTCCCGTCCGACGCAAAGGACCCTTTGTTTCCGCCAACTTTATTTATTTATTTATTTTTACACAATATAAGTTCCTGTCTTTGAGATTGTGGGCTCGCTTCGCTTGCCGGATGCTTTGATTTCGGAAAGACATTTTTATGATGTTGGGTTGTGCTACTGCAGTTGTTCCGGCATTGTCGCTCTAAAGAGTACAAAAAAATTTGTTTGAAGTCCTCATATAAAAGAAACCTCATTGTAATGAATTATTTTGGGCGAAAACCTTCAGTGCCTTCTCCCACACGAAATGGGATCATAAAACTTGCCGGCGCCAACAAGAACGAGGCAAATAGAGGCATGGCCACACGTTCCCGCTGCACCGCGTCACCGCGTACATTTTTGACGTGGTGCTGCGCCCTCTACCTATAGAGAGAGAAGACACGCACCAACGCGTAGCCACTTGCTCTCTCTCTCTCTCTTTCTATACGAAAAAGGTGCGGTGCCGCGCTGCAGTTGTTGTGTGTGGTAAACTGGGCAGCGCATCCATACATTTCTAAGCTGATGGTTTATTAAAGACGATAGTCTTTCTTGGGAACCTTCGACGGAAAAATTTTGGTCTCTCTGTCTGCTGTCTGTCTGTCTGTACATTTGTCTGTCCGTTCTAACGATACCTCAAACGGCACCGAACGGCCAACCCTATTCGCAGCGCCCAGCAATATTGCTCAAGGTTCAGCGTTCATTGTTGTGCGATCGTACATTAAAAAAAAATCAATTATTGCGCATATCTCAGGTGCCATAACAGCACTTCGAATTTTTGTATGTCTGCCTTTATACTAGAAGAGGCACACACAAGTAACTCTAAGGAATGTAGCGTTTTAGCACGCTGCGCTGGCAGTGCAACGCGATGCTCGAAAAGTTGTTTCCAACGTCACCGTGGTGGCACCTGCCCGTCGCTTTGCGTTCTACACGCTATCACCCCCGAGACTGGCACACATTTTTCTCCGCCGCTGCACGCCTTCGTTTTCGAAGATAACTTCCAGATGGCGCTTGTGTCTAACGTGCCTCGATGCACTCGTTCCCCTCCGCTACACGCTCGAGGCACTCTAACGCAGTGCCTCCAGAATACCCTTCACCGATTTTCTTGCGCAGAACATCAAATAAACGTTTTGTTCACTCTCTCCAGACTAAAGGCTATCGTCTTTCGACTACATTTGTGGTGTAACGTGCAGATTTGGAAACAATTTTTTGATTGGTGTCATTAAGGCTCTACTCCTAAACCTGAAACTTCATTGACTTGACGTATTTTCGGTAACCTTCATGCTAATCATCGTCACACTCACTAGGCCAGCTCCGCCGCGGTGGTCTAAGGTGCTCGGCTGCTGACCCGCAGGTCGCGGAATCAAATCCCGGCTGCAGCAGATGCATTTCCGCTGGAGGCGGTAACGTTGTAGGCCCATGTGCTCAGATTTGGGTGCACGTTAAAGAACTCCAGGTGGTAGAAATTTCCGAAGCCCTCCACTATGGCGTCTCTCATAATCATATGATGGTTTTGGGACGTTAAACTCCACATATACTCTACATATACTCCACATATACTTTACATATATATCTATACGCCCACTGCAGGGAAAAGGCCTCTCCAATAGTCCGCCAATCAACCCGCTCTTGTGCTTGCCTTGGAAAGCTTACAGAGCAAGAAAGCAAAAGCAAGAAAAAGATATATAAATGATTGATTATGTCGAGCCTGCAGCACCCTGCAAGCAATGATGTCCTGTAGGCTTGCTATTGGAGCCACCGGAGCAAGGACGATTAGTCGCTGCGCAGATTTTGATGCATCCTTTCAAATCTGGATTCTAGATAATAATGATAACACCCACGATTTCATGTGCCAAAATCCCAATCCCATTTAGAATATACATGCGAAGTGTGAGACCCACCTATGGTAGTCGATAAGAAACGCATAGAATAAGTGCAGAATTTGGCTGTAAGGTTCAAGACTCTAAATTGAATTGATTGATTAATATGTGGGGAGTAACGTTTCAAAACCACCATGTGATTAAAAGACGCCGTAGTGGAGAACTCGGCATATTTTGACCACTTGGTGTTCTTTTACGTGCACCCAAGGACGTGGTAAGCGATTTATTTCTCAGAACAATTTGAGCAAAGTGGGCTTCAGTGTGTCACGCAAGGCCCAGTAAATGAGAATTGCAGGATGGAACGTAATGAGAGCGCTCGCTACACAAAGAGTTAGAGTGATGAGTTCACATGTCGGCGAACTCCCGCGTAGGTCGACTCACTCAAACTCAGATCGAGACATCGGTCGGAATCCATTGGTCTTAGTCCGGGTGGACCTGATTAAGGAAGATTAGTGAGTCTATGTCCGAGTTAATCCTAACCACAAAATTTATTTTGTGAGTCTGAATGAGTCTGAGCGAGCTCCACTTCTTTTGGCAACCCATGCACAAGACTGTAAGATAAGAAATGCCCCCACATATCACGGTAAAGTGGATAGCAGGGGTGATAACTTCGAGAACATTCATTCCGGCAGTAACACGGCAGCAAACATCGGAGGAAAGAAAGAACACGCTGAAACTGGCTAGGTGGCTACAAGTTTCGTTCTGCTTCGTCGACGCAACCCCCACTGACTGCGGCGGAGGTAGGCATCAGTCTCGTGAGAGGAGCATCTCGCTTGTCTCGCGCGAACCGAGAACATCGTGACAGTGCGAGAATTGCTAGGCCTTCAGCGAGAAGCGGCTTTTTTTTTTTCCTTTTCCATCCCACGCCCAGGTCTCGGCCATCGGCCTTCAGCTCGCTTCGTTAGCGCGTCTGTTTTTCTTCCGCCAGGATAGTTCCGTGCAGCATTGCGAGGGCTAAGGTGTGAAGCGTGAGTGGTTGATTACGTGTGAGTTCCTGTTTTACACTGGCACAGTCACGTTATTCAGCTTGTAGGCAGAGCGATCGCCCGTATAGCCCGTTCTGGGTTTTCCAAGTATTTACAGAAGTACTCCAAAGGAAGGCCTTCACTTTGTGACACACTGCCAGAAATAGGCAATGACCAAACAGAAGGCACACGTGGTATGATCACCGTGTGTGTGTGTGCACGCATTATCGCGTGTGTGTCTTCGGTTTCCTAGGTGTTTGAATATGTGTGTTTAGAAAAAGTGCTTAACAATTTCGGGTACTTCAAACTCAACTATTGGACAATAGTGAACCGTCCATATCATATGAGGGCGAGACGTGCGTAGAAAAATTTATTGCCACAAACGTCAATAACATTCAACAGAACGTTTTTTTTTCTTAGACATACAATAACGATGATGACAAAAGAGACGTCATTATAACGCGTCAACTAATTCACCGGAAGCATGCGATGAGGTAGGGTCTCACCAACTCGTCCCAGATGCAGCCTCATTAGTCTGGTGCGTGTTGGTTTGACCCCAATACCAGAAACGGTTGAGTCAATAGGATTAAGTTTTCCAAAGCAACGACACACCACGTGGAACGGAGCGACGTTTTTCATTTTATACGTTTCTTGAAATGTCAACAGTAACTTTAAGTTATTGGCAAAATCTGAGTGCGTGGAAACAGTCTTAACGAAGTTATTGCTCGTAGTAGTTAATGTTGACGCCCCCAGTCTT